>CM055896.1:12238986-12591591 GCA_029582155.1 Panopea generosa | reverse complement strand
CTATTGAATGACATAAGAGCAATATGACACAATAAGCATTAGCTATGTATAGCTATTGACTGACATAAGAGAAATATAACACAATAAGCATTAGCTATGTATAGCTATTGACTGACATAAGAGAAATATGACACAATAAGCATTAGCTATGTATAGCTATTGACTGACATAAGAGAAATATGACACAATAAGCATTAGCTATGTATAACTATTTACTGACATAAGAGAAGTTTAACGCACCCACGTGTATACTTCCCTGTGGAGGACAGTAAACAAAAAAGATATGTATATATAAACTATGATTGTTTGATGACAGTACATGGATCAACCTCAGTTAATTTAAATGATTCTAACAAAACTTAGTATTACCTTATTTTCATACAGCAACATTTTAAAATGTTTGAAGAAAAACCATTTGCGATGAGTTCCCTCAGTGGCCAACCGGACATATTTCTCCTGAGCTTCGAACCCAAAACTGTCGAAATGTTGACTGGGAGTAAACAGTACACACGTGGGTGCCTTAAACGATACGCTTGTACCAGCACCAGTTCCCCATTGGCTGGTGATGATTTTCGAAGGGTCCTTTAGAAAGTCTGACCGGAATGAGAAAGCATAACCGGAGTTGGTCGTACCCAGATCTATAGCTGCCACAAGCAGTCTCCCTTCACATACTAAGACAAAAGTACCAACTATTTAATATTTACATATAATTATGAGATTATCAAACAGCATCATAGAACTATTTTCAATGATAAACTCATTTCATAGTTTCTACTGTTAAAGATATAATATCATAACCACCACACTTAACTGTCAATTCTGTACGAAACATATATGAAATAGTACTAGAGTTTGTAATACTTTTTATATGAAAAATGATTTTTGGATCATACTCAATTCAATCAACCATTCATAGAACATTTTCATTATGTAACGAAGTCACAGAGCAATAAGAAGCGAAATCAGTATTTATATTCATTGAAATTATACTTCATTACATCTTCTAATCGACACGCCATAACCCATAAAATACTATACACTAAGGTATGACATATATGGTACTGCAATGCTGAACCAGATAACGGAAATAAATGCCTCAAATACGATAACCTACCTCTATTTACAATGACACTCGAATGTTGTTGGTGTCTTTGTAAACTCGAAGGTAATCGAAATGTTTCTTGGCTTCTGTAGGACTGATTTATTCCTGTCCCATATCTGGTAGGCTCGTGTCTGGTGGACATAAAGCTGCTTGGAATAGCCCGAGACACACTGGGTGCGTGGATACTGTATGCGCGCGCTGGCGACACCGTTTCTAGATCATCACGACGTTCAGCAGTAGTGTCAACACGTAATCGTCCAAATCGGGAGAGAAAATTCGAACTGTTATCTTCTGTTCTGCTTAATGTAGGTCTGGGCACAGTTGCTTCCTGGGCACTTGATTCCAAATACCATCGCCCACCGTGATCCCCTCGCACTTTAATCGATCTGCCACCATTCTTTGAACTTAATTTAGAAGGAGGGATATACGTTCCTGGCTTAACTGTTATCTCGCCACACTTCCCCCATTTCTCCAGGTGACGAAACATCCACAATCGGCGGTTGTCGGACGTTACCCATTTACCACCAATTTTTACAACCGTTACAGTAGGAATATCGGTTATGGAACATCTGTAATTGAACTGAATAGTTAACGTATTGATATAATCACTATATGCAATATGCCTCAAGTTATTTTAACTGTTATTTCTACTTTAATAATCTAGTTTGAAAATTCAACTGCTTGAACAAAATTGAAATCTTTTAATATAATCAGTTACCTCACAGCATACTTATCAGTTTGTACATATCCCTTCTCTTTTCAATGACGCTATCTATTTTTTGATAAATCAGTTGCAGTTTTATGTTGAAGTTATTGTTTCTTAATAACATTCAAACGTAGAGGAATGGAATTTATTTATTTTTTTACTATAATACAACGAGAACAATATTAAATTTGCACGTGGTCCATGTATATTACCATGGTATCACATTGCGTTCATAATACTTTTCAGAAAAATAACAACAACGAAATATCAATATTTGTTCTAGATACCGGTGTGGAACCGTATTTGTTATATTTTGTATTTGTCACACATCCACGTGTCTCAAATACGAACGTATATGTCACTAACATATATAACAGTCTTACGTATACTTCACATTTATATGTTATTAGAAATGTTCGTCTTTTTAAATAGTTTTGTTATATATTTTACATTTGACTGATGTTGAGAACATAATATCTACTGGTAAAATTCAAATGCGAAGCTTTTGTTTTATTGAACATATCCTGATATTTTTGTATATTTTCATCTCTTTTAGATACAAGTTTCAAATGTCTGAAAGTGTAATTATATTTGATTAAGAACTAGGTTTATCCTAAGTATGTAGGTTTCCGCTGGACAAATTGTAGATCCATTTAACCTATGTAATCAAAAACTACACATTTCGCTTCGAGTTATAATACTTATTTTGGCATTCGACCAATTTATTTGTAAATAAGCAATACTACACCCGTCTATTTATGTCATAATGTATGTTTATGACAATTGATAATACACGTATCTGTTACCGACAGGTGTTTATTTCACAAAAAATATAAATTCTATGAACAACAAAAGGTTCATAAAGGAAATATATCAGGAAAATATGAACATATTTTAATGGATACAATACTTTGGAATATCAAATCAACAAAAATTCGTGACAAAAATCAATATTCTAATTAGACTGTTAAACTTGAAACGAGAGCCCCATTCTGAAAATAGATGGCAATATAATACTGCTTGACGATCTACGCGTCGTCATTCGTGCACTTTCGAAGATGAAATAAATCAAATAACGTAACCCATGACAATACGGAGTCAGTGTGTGGACATACAGGCATGATAGTTTAGAACAGTCGTAATGTTTTAGCCAATTTTAAAGTTTTGAAAAACTGGGTTGAGATGTTCAAAACTCCGTTAGTTTAACGCTCAGTTAGGTGAACTATTGTTTTTATATCATGTACAATATAGAATTAGAACGACATTTTGTTACGATTGCAAGTACATGTGTTACCTTGAACGCATTGAATCTCAAAATAACACGATTATTGTATTTATCTTAACATGACGTTAAGCTAACAGAACCTTGAACATAGCAATGGTTATGAAAATAATAAAAACTATTACAAAATAAAACAATAAAAAACAAGAAAAAAAAAAAAAAAAGAAAAAAAAAAAGATAATATATGATAAGCCATGACTGTGCTAATTTGTGCACTTTAAATATCAGGTATATGCAAGTATACATTACAATATATTGCCTCAATTAAGAGATTAAATTAATCAAAATGTTTAATCTTCTCGATAACTTGCATGTTCGGCTATCTTTGCATACATCAGTGTGTTTCCCAACATGTCGTCATTAGCTCCGTTTGGTATGTTCACGTAGACACTCCACTACCTGATTGATATTAGTACTTAGACACAGTATTACCTAATTGATAAGTGTACTTAGACACATCATTACCCGATTGATATGTGGACTAAGAAACATCACTACCCGATTGATATGTGTACTTACACATAACACCACCCGATTGATATATGTACTTAGACACAACACTACCCGATTGATATGTGTACTTAGACACATCACTACCCGAATGATAAGTGTACTTACACATAACACTACCCGATTGATATATGTACTTAGACACATCACTACCCGATTGATATGTGTACTTAGACACAGTATTACCCGATTGATAAGTGTACTTAGACACATCACTACCCGATTGATATGTGTACTTACACATAACACTACCCGATTGATATATGTACTTAGACACAACCCTACCCCATTGATATGTGTACTTAGACACATCACTACCTGAATGATATGTGAACTATGACACACCACTACCCGATTGATATGTGAACTTAGTCACACCACTACCTGATTGATATGTGTACTTAGACACACCACTACCCGATTGATATGTGTACTTAGACACACCACTACCCGATTGATACGTGTACTTAGACACACCACTACCCGATTGATATGTGTACATACACACAACACTACTCGATTGATAAGTGTACTTAGACACAACACTACCCGATTGATATGTGTACATACACACAACACTACCAGATTGATACGTGTACTTAGACACACCACTACCCGATTGATATGTTTACTAAGACACAACACTACCCGATTGATAAGTTTACTAAGACACATCACTACTCGATTGATAAGTGTACTTAGACACAACACTACCCGACTGATAAGTGTACATACACACAAAACTACCCGATTGATACGTGTACTTAGACACACCACTACCCGATTGATAAGTGTACTTAGACACAACAATACCCGATTGATATGTGTACTTAGACACATCACTACCCGATTGAAATGTGTACTTAAACATATCACTACCCGATTGATAAGTGTACTTACATATAACTGTACCCGATTGATATATGTACTTAGACACAACACTATCCGATTAATATGTGTACTTAGAAAGATCACTACCCGATTGATAATAGTACTTAGACATACCACTACCTGATTGATATGTGTACTTAGACTTACCACTACCCGATTGATATTTGTACTTCAACCCACTACTACCCGATTGATATGTGCACTTAGACACAACAATACCCGATTGATATATGAACTTACACACAGCACTACCCGATTGATCAGTGTACTTGAACAGAACACTACCCTATTAATATGTGTACTTAGACAAAACACTACCAGATTGATAAGTGTACTTAGACACACCACTTCCCGATTGATAGGTGTACTTAGACTTAAATACACCATAACCCGATTGATAAGTGTACTTAGACACACCACTACCCGATTGAAATGTGTACAGAGACACAACACTACCCAATTGATACGTGTACTTAGACACAACACTACCCGATAGATACTTGTACTTAGACACAACACTTCCCGATTGATACGTGTACTTAGACAGATCACTACCCAATTGATATGTGTACATAGACACACCACTACCAGTTCGATATTTGTACTTAGACACACCACAACACGATCGATATGTGTACTTAGACACACCACAACACGAATGATATGTGTACTTAGACACAACACTACCCGATTGATATGTGTACTTAGACACAACACTACCCGATTAATATGTGTTCTTAGACACAGCACTACCCGATTGATACGTGTACTTACACATAACACTACCCTGTTGATAAGTGTACTTAGACACAGTATTACCTAATTGATAAGTGTACTTAGACACATCATTACCCGATAGATACGTGTACTGAGACACACCACTACCCGATTGATATGTGTACTAAGGCACATCACAACAAGATAGATATGTGTACTTAGACACAACACAACCCGATTAATACGTGTACTTAGACACACCACTACCCGTTGATACGTGTACTTTGACACACCACTACCCTATTGATGCGTGTACTTAGACACACAACAAACCCGATTGATATATATACTTAGACACAACACTACCAGATTGATACGTGTTATTAGACACACCACTCCCCGATTGATATGTGTACTTAGACACAACACTACCCGATTGATACTTGTACTTAGACACACAACTAAATCGATTGATACGTGTACTTAGACGCACCACTATCCGACTGATACGTGTACTAAGACACACCACTACCCGATTGATACGTGTACTTACACGTAACACTACCCTGTTGATAAGTGTACTTAGACACACAACAACCTGATAGATACGTGTACTGAGACACACCACTACCCGATTGATATGTGTACTAAGACACATCAAAACCAGATAGATATGTGTACTTAAACACAACACAACCCGATTGATACGTGTACTTACACATAACACTACCCGATTGATACGTGTACTTAGACACACCACTGTCCTATTGATACTTGTACTTACTCATACCACTGCCCGATTGATAAGTGTACGTAGACACATCACTACTCGATTGGTATGTGTACTTAGAGACATCAATTCCGGATTGATACATGACCTTAGACACCACACTACCTGATTGATGCGTGTACTTAGACACACCACTTCCCGATTGATATGAGTGCTTAGACACACCACTACCCGATTGATATGTGTACTTAGACACACCACTTCCCGTTGATACGTGTACTTAGACACACCACTACCCGTTGATACGTGTACTTAAACACACCACTACCAGATTGATACGTGTACTTAGACACCACACTACCCGATTGATGCGTGTACTTAGATACACCACTTCCCGATTGATATGTGTACTTAGACACACCACTACCCATTGATAAGTGTACTTAGACACACCACTACCCGATTGATATGTGTACTTAGACACACCACTACCAGATTGATACGTGTACTTAGACACCACACTACCCGATTGATGCGTGTATTTAGACACACCACATCCCGATTGATATGTGTACTTAGACACACCACTACCCGATTGATACGTGTACTTAGACACCACTTCCCGATTGATACGTGTACTTAGACACAACACTACCAGATTGATATGTGTACTTAGACACACCACTTCCCGATTGATATTTGTACTTAGACACAACACTACCAGATTGATACGTGAACTTAGACACACAACTAACCCGATTGATATGTGTACTTAGACACACCACTATCCGATTGATACGTGTACTTAGACACACCACTACCCGATTGATACGTGCACTTAGACACATCACTACACGATTGATACGTGCAATTAGACACATTACTACCCGATTGATACGTGTAGTTAGACACAACACTGCCCGATTGATACGTGTACTTAGGCACATCACTACCTGATTGATACGTGTACTTAGACACACCACCACCCGATTGATATGTGTATTTAGACACACCAAAAACCCGATTGCTACGTGCTTAGACAAACCACTACACGATTGAAACGTGCACTTAGACACACCACTACCCGATTGATATGTGCAATTAGACACATCACTATCCGATTGATACGTGCAGTTAGACACAACACTGCCCGATTGATACGTGTACTTAGGTACATCACTACCCGATTGTTACGTGTACTTAGACACAACACTACCTGATTGATACGTGTGCTTAAACAAACCACTAATCGATTTATACGTGTGCTTAGACACATCACTACCCGATTGATACGTGTGCTTAGACACACCACTACCCGATTGATACGTGTACTTAGATACATCTCTACCAGATTGATACGTGTGCTTAAACAAACCACTATTCGATTTATACGTGTGCTTAGACAAACCACTATACGATTGAAACGTGTACTTAGACACACCACAACCCAATTGATATGTGTACTTAGACACAACACTTCCCGATTGATATGTGTAATTAGACGCACCACTACCCGATTGATATGCGTACTTAGACACACCAATACCCGATTGATATGTGTACTTAGACACACCACTACCCGATTGATATGTGTAATTAGACGCAACACTACCCGATTGATATGTGTACTTAGACACACCACTACCCGATTGATATGTGTACTTAGACACACCACTACCCGATTGATATGTGTAATTAGACGCATCATAACCCGATTGATATGTGTACTTAGACACACCACTACCCGATTGATATGTGTAATTAGACACATCACTACCCGATTGATATGTGTACTTAGACACACCACTACCCGATTGCTATGTGTACTTAGACACACCACTACCCGATTGATAAGTGTACTTAGACACATCACTACCCAATTGATATGTGTACTTAGACACACCACTAGACGATTGATATGTGTACTTAGACACACCACTACCCGATTGATACGTGTACTTAGACACACCACTAGACGATTGATATGTGTACTTAGACACATCACTACCCGATTGATACGTGTACTTAGATATACCACTAGACGATTGATATGTGTACTTAGACACAGTACTACCCTATTGATATGTGTTCTTAGACACAGTACTACCCTATTGATATGTGTACTTAGTCACACCACTACCCGATTGATATGTGTACTTAGACACACCACAACCCGATTTCGGTATTATAACGAAGTTGGTTAGAAGGTATGGACTACTATTTTAATAGACATATGCTCATGAATTGCCGCAGATGTTTCCTTGAAATAAATGTTGATAAACACAAAATAGGTTGAATAAAGATATTATATATATACATTTCTATGTAGTATGCAGAAGAGATCATGAATTTTAACAAACATATAAACTCAGCCCCGAACCATGTTTTGTACCGGAAATATTACTAACCGTGACAAGTTTTCTGATGGAGAGACGGCAGTATCACTTGGATTCACCAAACTACTAAATAAGAATAAACTGAGGGCTTGAATGCCGTTTCAGAGGGAAATAATCCATTGCGGTACTCAAGGACATGTTACGGGTGAAATAGTTCTAACGAAAACAAATCACATGGTTCATGGTAAATTACGGTGTTCCGTTAGGGCCATCGTGCTATCGCTTTGTCAACAAGCATGCGCGATGCCACGATAGCACGATGACACGATGGTGATGACACGATAGTACGATAACACGATGGTGATAGTACGATGACACGATGGTGATGACACGATAGCACGATGACGATGACGCGATGATACGATGACACGATGGTGATGGAGCGATGCTACGATGACACGATGACGATGACTCGATATTACATCGCGTCATCGTCATCGTGCTATCGTGTCATCACCATCGTGTCATCGTACCATCACCATCGTGTCATCGTGTCATCGCGTCATCGTCATCGTGCCATCGTGCCATCACCATCGTGTCATCGTACCATCACCATCGTGCTATCGTACTGTCGTGTCATCACCATCGTGTCATCGTGCTATCGTAGCATCGCCTTCCTGTAAGACATGCGAAAAATAATAATAATGGAACACATCATGCATTCAAATATTCGGAGTTATTTTGTGTCAGGTTATACATAACCCTGAGACACAAATGCTGCTGAAAAGGGAAATTCATATAAGATACACAGTCATATGTTTTCTTTTTATATTATAATCACTAAATGTGAGTTATTTATGCGTGCAAATATGTTATTACGTGAATGGTAAATTATTGAGAAGGTACATGTTATGATTATAGTCCTTTCGACAGATTCACAAAAAAGTTGATGTCGATCCGGTAAACAACAGACAAAATCTTAAATGATAAAATAGTTGGTGTATAATACCGATGCGTAGTGGTCTGTCCGTCTGCCTGCCTGTCTGCCTGCCTGCCTGCCTGCCTGCCTGCCTGCATGCCTGCCTGCCTGCCTGTCTGTCTGTCTGTCTGTCTGTTTTTGTTTGTTTTTTTTTTGTTTTTTTTATGTGTTTATGTGTTCATTCGTTCGTTAGTTCCATCGTCCATCCATCCATCCGTCCGTTCGTTCGTTCGTTCGTTTGTTCGTTCCTTCAGGCGACCGGTTTACCTAAACACTTTTTCCTGGGATCCTATGAGGCAAACCAGTACTCGAGCACGCCTATCTCTGCAAGTAACTGATGACTTTTTCAGTTCAGTCAGCGATGTAACACAAATGACAATAAGGCGCAATGCCGTATATCAGTCAATCATCACAGAGACTATGGCTGGGCGATATGTCACCTTTGGTAGAGTTTTGAGTGTCTTAAAAGAAAGTTGAATGTCGAGTAAGAAAGTCGAGTGTCGAGTAAGAATGTCGAGTGTCGAGAAAGAAAGTTTAATGTCGAGTAAGAATGTCAAGTGTCGAGTGAAAAAGTTCAGTGTCGAGTGAGAAAGACGAGTGTATAGTAAGAAAACTGAGTATTGAGCAAGAAAGTCGAGTGTCGAGTAAAAAAAATATTTTTGGTAGTTAAACACCCAATTAGGAATTAGTGAGCACTGTTCAAAGTGGATTGGCCATACATGGTAAAGACGGACCCTGTTCAATCAGTTGGTTACGTGTCTAACTGTCAATCCAGGGGTCATGAGTTTGAATACCCGCCAGTAACCTACAACACATTCTCCGTGATGACTAATAAAAAATGTCAGTCTCATTGTCATTCGTCTCTAACCACTGTTTCAAAAGTGTTATGGATAAGTCGCCCCAAAGACAACTCGTCCCACATTTTGAGACAACTCGTCCCAAGTTTCGAGACAACTTGTCCTCTATTTAAAGACAACTCGTCCCATCAAAAGACAAGTTGTCCCAATTAATTATTTCCTGTACCATGTAAAACTGGAAAGATATCAGTTAGTTGCACAAATGAGTTTAACTGATTGTCTATTAACACTTACTTTAAATGTATTTATTTCACATTGATGTGACACAAGTTATTATTATAAATCACGTTCGGTGTATTCTTGGGTAGTAACAGTACTAAGCATATACGAATATAGTGTCCGTCTCACACATAACCGTGGCGGGGGATCAAACCCACGACACTCTGATCGTCTGCTAGCTCTCGATAGCATAACAATTACGCTAAACACTCAACTCAACAATCAAATGGTAAGAGAAAAGTGAACAAGTTCGTTGTTCAAGTGACATATGACTGAATGTACATTGTATTGTATTGTTGGGTGTTTATTGTCGTTTTCAACAACTGTTCAGTGCTGGCACACATGAGTATCATGCCGAACCTAATACCGTCTAGACAACTAGACTAAAACTTTGGAATTCATTTAAATACATTAATTATTTTATTATATATTGATTGTCGTGTTAAAATAAAGTACACGAGTAAGCGTTCCTCTTGATTTTCCATTTCTAGTTATAGAAGAAGAAGAAGTAGAATAAGAAGTAAAAGGAGGAGGAGGAGAATAAGACTATACACAGTTTCTCATCAAAGTACAAAGTTGCAGTAATATGCATATTTAAACACATAAACACAAAAACGAGTTGAATGACTAACATGTACATACATGTACTTAAATATAAACACATAACTATACCTTCCGATACTACTTAAATACAGGAAGGCGATGCTACGATAGCACGATGACACGATGGTGATGGCACGATAGTACGATAGCACGATGGTGATGGTACGATGACACGATGGTGATGACACGATAGCACGATGACGATGACGCGATGACACGATGGCACGATGATGATGACGCGATGTAATATCGCGTCATCGTCATCGTGTCATCGTAGCATCGCTCCATCACCATCGTGTCATCGTGTCATCGCGTATTCGTCATCGTGCTATCGTGTCATCACCATCGTGTCATCGTACCATCACCATCGTGTCATCGTGTCATCGCGTCATCACCATCGTGTCATCGTGCTATCGTGGCATCGCGTGTGCTTGTTGACAAAGCGATAGCACGATGGCCCTAACGGGACACCGTAGTAAATGGTTTGGACACAGGTCAGAGTGTAAGCGCTAGTGGTAACACAGTGACGTAGATACCAAGATCACGTGACCAAGATCATCATTTTCACGGCGGGGAAGCAAAGAATGAAACGTCAAAAGGTAGAAACACAAATAAGCTGTCCACATTGAAAACTGCGTTGACTCTCATAACAAAAGCTCTGTACCTTTCTTTAAGCACTTTGTATATCGTAAAGTACACCGTACCCGGCCACTAGTATACTATAGATCACTATAGAAAGATCGTACTAAAATATATGTACCAAGCTTATGTTTTGCCTTAAAACGCAGAAAGTTTACAAATATGACATGAGTACTTCCTAACCAAAGTCATAGGGTTGATTTAAATAGATTTTTGCATATTTGAGACTGAAAAGTTTCAATAATCGACTGATACTATTTTTTTATATATTGTTGAATTTGTTTCTTTTTAAAAGAACGTTCGCGATATTATAGAAAAAAACGGAAATAAATGTAATGAAAACTTCCACACCAGAAATTTAAAAGATAACAGAAATGTCTCTTATATCACGCTCCGCGTAGCTTTTTAAACAAATATTCGTATATTGCTGAATGTAATATATATATGAAGTTTAACAAACATAAACTTCGCCCTCAGTTATTTCATACCGGGAAAAGCGCTGGCCATTGCAGGTCATATAAAACGTGGCAGTTGATCTACCTCTCGTATTCAACAAAACCACTTAAATCAGTCCATACTAAGTGCATGTTTCGGAGATGAAAGACTTCATGACGCCGCTCCTGACTTATTACGGAACAATATCGTTATGGAAAAGTTATTACGAAAATAAATCATAGTGCGTTGGGACACAGATCCGTGTGTAAACGCTACCTAGTGGTAATACCTTGAACAATAAAACACAACGTTAAACGTCCAAAATGATCAAGTTGGTTGTATTTTGTATATGGGAGTCCCGCCATAAGGCCATTATAAATTAATTGCTAGATTATAATCCAAATGTTTCTTAAAACGGGAAAGGTGAGAGGATTTTATTTTTTATTTTTATTTTTAAAATTGTTGATGATTTTTTAAAAAAAAAAAATTAACTTTTTTTATTTTTTTTTATATTTTTATATTTTTTTATGAAAATAAAAAGGGTCGGGTGGCATGGAAATATAGGGGGCAGGCGGGGATGATAATCTAGCAATTAATTTATTATGGCCTAATAGAAATAACACAAGATGAATGTATCTCTAAGATTGGCCCTTAATTAAACATACACTGCAAACATATACAATGCGCATACAATTTAGATCGGTCAATAGAAGAGAGATACTATATAGGTGTAACACGTCCGTGGAAACAGGAAATACCTCCGTTGGGTATTCGTATAAAGGTCGAGATAAATAATCCTTGTTTTCTTCTTATTTAATCATGAATTTTCCATATTTTAATGCTCATTTTGTGTTTTGAATGGTATTATAAATGTATTTGGAGCATTTTTAAAGCATTGCCATGTTTGAATTGTGAATTTAGGAAAAAAATTGATGTTTGGAAATTGGGTATGAATACATTATTTCTGAAATCTACTTTCACTTTGTCAACATTGTACATACACACTGATCAAACATTTCTCTTGGATGACACATGGCCCCTACTTTTCTATTGATATTTAGCACTGCTGATGTTAACAAACAATGAAATACAAGTTTTTCTACTTTGATTTGGGTTTTTCTAAGAATCAAACGCTTTAAAAATGTTTCATTCACTATGTGTGCGTGTGTGTGTGAATATTGAACTCGAGTAAGCGAACCGAAGCTGAAGCGAGAGACATATACTGCAGAAGCTTAATATTGTTTGTGTGTGTGAGTGTTTTGTGTGTATATGCAGTTAAGATTAAAATAACGCTGGACGCTGGATTTGGAATTAGATATTGTGAGTATTCATCTCTCTCTCTCTCTCTCTCTCTCTCTCTCTCTCTCTCTCTCTCTCTCCTCTCTCTCTCTCTCTCTCTCTCTGAACACACACTCGTATATACTGATTATTTACTGATACCAACATAGGACGTATGTAGTTGACTAAAACAGTACAATATGGGCAAGTTGTGTATTATATCATGCTAAAAGGGTCATACGGAAATTTTGATAAATCGTCAAAAATTATACATACACAAATAAAAACACGCCACTATATATGTATACATACAGCCAGACCCTTAATGTCGTTGGAAATAGTTCTGGGTATGTTGAGAACGCTGCATTAGGTATCCTATTTCAATATCTAGTTTTCATCAGTATAAATGGTCAACGGTTATACATGTTGTAATCTAGTTTTTCATAACTTAAGTGACGTCACTAGTTGTTTTCAGAAGCGTTGTTAGATGACCTCATACATGATAAAATATGAAGCATCAGAGAATAATACGTTTTATCTATTTATACTTTCATGGATTTAACGCCTACGCTATATTAACACTACAACTATAAAAGCAAATCATGTTAGACTGTAATTTACCATTAGAAATGCATCTCCCACAAGAATAATGACAGGGGCGAACTGATTAGTTCTCGTGTGGAATAGTTTCAAATCGGATTGTGTGTGTGTTGTGGTCAATCTCAGGTCAGCATAGACCACCAGCTACAGCAGTTCATTGTAAGTTCAGTTACTGCCATTCACTACTGACCGCTTGACCAGCATGCTACACGATGCATCAATTGCCTGCAGTCTGTGTAGTTTAAGCGTGAGAACGAAATAACTACTTTGTGCAAATATATACTGTATGCCTTTTTATTTTCTCTTGAGTTTGTTTGTGCGAGATATTTATATTGTTTTATCTTGACGGACTACAGCCACAAAGTAAGTGAATATTTTGCAATTGATATACACTGTTATATTAAAGGGGTGAAAGGGATTAAAAGGGGTATACATGTATAAGGATATTTTACAATTTTAAGATCGTCTTAAAACTTTTTTTTAATATATCATGCCTATACCTCGTATATACTCATTGACCCCGAATTGCAAAAAGAAAATATATTTATACATGCCAAGATAATACATTGAAAAGGGGGTTTTCTATGTTGGGCTACGAATTTTGGAATTTGAATGCGTGATATCACGTCGTAAAAATCCCGTATTATAAACCCGTAAATCTATATTTGGATTTTCATTCCATAAATAACTCAAACCCAAAGTGAAAAGCATGTCGGCATTTATATAAACAGTACGCCTTGTAAACTTCTGCATGTTCGGCGATATATCTGATTCTGACGACGTGCCTAAAATATGTCGCACCGGTAAACTATGTTTATATTTCTATTGTATTGAGTAAAATAAACATCTGTAGCTGTTTAATTGTTATTTATCCATTGTTATGGGTTCAGTATATAATAATAATTGAGTACATTCATGGTTATTTGAAAATTATTAACATTAACCCGGTAGGAATCTGTCAGAAACGGCGATAAATTATCATAAAATA
The DNA here is from genome assembly GCA_029582155.1 of Panopea generosa. Taxonomy (NCBI): domain Eukaryota; kingdom Metazoa; phylum Mollusca; class Bivalvia; order Adapedonta; family Hiatellidae; genus Panopea; species Panopea generosa. Next base: position 12,576,719 of record CM055896.1, on the reverse strand, counting down.
TAAGTTTCAAGACCTCATTTAAGCAAGATTTGAGAACATTCCTTGATTTAAGGCATTTTCATTATTCCCTGATTAAATATGCAAAGAACAATTCATAGTGATCTCAATTAGTTCATTAAAACGTCACAATCAATTATTACACACACCGCATTTCGTTTTAGCCGGAAAGTGGTCGGAACATGACCAGGTGTAAATATCAATAACGGTTGTACATTCCCATAATGCACTGTTTAGAAAAACAATGGCGACCTCCATGTGGTGAATGCCGTGTTTTTAACATGTGATTGTGACGTTTTAATATGGCAGCGCCCAGAGTCAATTTCTTAACTGGCCCTTATATATGGTTCGGTATATATGTAATATATACACGGGCTAGGATAACAGGTAACGTGGAATTGTTCCTGATGTTATTAATGTATTTACAACATATACATGTCTCATCATAGTATCAGTTATACACTCAGGTTCGTTCCAAAATAACATAAAATGGAACGTTATCTTTAAAGTCAACATACATAGATTCGAAACAGATTCTTGATATAATTGCTTGCTTGCACGCCTACATTGAACATGCATTACTCTAGAAATGCAGCACTCACTGACACAGCACCATTAGCTCGTGTACACGCAATCTGTGTGTTGTGAATACGTCAAATGTCTAAAAATAGATACTGGTATATATCTTATGTCTGCGGAATAATATTTAGTAAAGCTATTTGCTGTTTTAGGGTCAGAATATTGCGACGTGTTTGTCAGAGAATTATAGAATTACAAATTGGCTATATTGGTACAAATGAACTCAATAACAGTACAAAAGAGAATACTCTGCAAACGCTAATCGGTTGAAGATTATAAACCATTATCAATTAAGAAGGTTCACCATCTCTTTCGTTACAAAATGCACAAAATCAACTGAACTTTGAAGATAAGATAAGGTTTTTAAAAAAAAACTTTTCATCACGAAATAGCAAAAAAAAAAACACCTGGAAATTCAGTCTGTGCACGCACGCTCAGTTCGTTATGACTTTGAGCGTGATTTGTCTATGTTGTCAGAAATTGTTTCGCAATCGAAGTAAAAAAGAATAAGTTTAAACTTAAGGATATATCTATGTATGATGTTACTTTGTAAACTTGGAGAAAAATAAAATTTAATTAAGATGTGCACCAAATTAATTTCCTAATGTTTCCGAATAATACCTTCATTAAACAACTAAATAGAAAAACATCTTACATACTTAATAGTTCAGTATAGTCACACCATAGTATAACCATATAACATTTACAGTATAACATAACAAAATCACATATACCATGTCATTCTATAAAAATGTTAAAGACTATGAAATAACTATATCAGATCGTCAATATCACTGTTTCAGAGTTATACAATATCTGATATGATGTATATTGATGAAGAGTAAAACCGTTTACTTTTTGGTTAGATCTACCACATGTCTGTTTATTGCTGCTTATATTGATTAACACATGTTTTAATGCAGACTATTTTTATATGCGTATAAGATGAACGTTATCTATATTTTCAGACCAAGGCACACAGAATGCTAGTTTTTTAGTACATGCATAACCATCGCTGCCTTGGAATAATCGATATGAGATTTTTTCAGAATGTATGGAAGAGTTCGATCGCTAACACGTGTTTTACTCGTGTTCACATTATGTGTATTTGGTGCTTGTGCTCAGGAAGAACAGATTTACACAACTGTAAATACCGATGTCGGGACATTCAAGGGAAAAGTAGAAGACATTGAAAGTCCGTTTCTGTCCGAGAGCAAGAGTATTGCGAGTTTTCTAGGAATTCCATACGCAAAGGCGCCGGTCGGAGACCTTCGTTTCGCCAAGCCAATACCAATGGAGAAAATGAATGTTACATTCGATGCAACTGACTTCGGACCAATGTGTCCACAGGATTCTTTCATTAATAAACTACCAAAACAGTTCCCAACGTCGGAAGACTGCTTGTACTTAAACGTTTTCGCACCGAAAGATACATCTGATAGAAAATCGACCAGCCGCCCCGTATTGGTATATCTTCACGGTGGATTCGGCATGGGTGATTATAGAGACGGGGGATCTAATTACTACCCCGGGGACGTACTGGCTGCCTACGGGTCGGTTATAGTCGTGACTTTAAACTACAGACTTGGACTCTTTGGATTTTTTAATGTAAAATATAAAAAATATGACAACGAACCGGAACCGGAAACCATTCCAGGAAATTACGGACTCTGGGATCAACATTTGGCCTTGAAGTGGATTCATAATAATATTGATAAATTCGGCGGTGACAGTTCAAAAGTGACATTGATTGGGCAGCAGACGGGCGCAGTATGTGCCTTATATCAGGCAATGTACCCTGGTAACCGAGGGTTATTCCATAGAGTTATTGCCCAAAGCGGAACTCCGTTCGCGTCTGCCGCGCCGTATGTTGGACCATTTGTTACTAAACCGAGTTCAGTGAGGGCATATGAATATATATGTTTGAATTTCAATGCAGCGGAAGATCTGCAGTGTATGAGAAACAAAACATTCGACGACGTGATGCGGCAGACCTTCGTAATGTTAGGGAGTCATTCTTTAACCCCAGTGTACGACGGTGAGTTCTTGAAGGCAGATCCAAACGAAATGATCAACCCAAAAAATTCTAAATATAAAAAAGTACAAGACTTCTTTGGTTCGCTTGATATGATAGTCGGATACAATACTATGGACGGACTTTCCCACGTGCAACATTTGTGGGAGTTAAAACTTGCATCTTACGAAAAATATGTTCTGGGCAAGGATCCTGGAGAGGATGCTTTTTGATCCGAATGTTTTTAAAGTGAATGAAGTGATGTTTGAGATTGCTGTTAATCATACATTAACGAATGAAATATTAGATCGAGTCATCCTGAAAGCAGATGATGAAGACTTAAGGAAATTAATATTTGATCGATATCTAAACATTGTAGATCCTGACGATAATAGAGACCTTTTGCTTAAATTCTCTACTGACTATGTTTACAAAATGCCTGTAATAAATTTGGTCAACGCTCGCAAGCAATTACTTGAGCACATCTCGACCAAGGGAGATGATTTAGAATCTGGCACTTTAGGTACATATTTGTATACGTTCAGTGCACAGCCTGGGTTTAAATTCAGGACCAAACCTACCCCAATCTGGGCTAAAGAGGCCAACAATGGAGACGAACTTCCTTTCTTATTTGGTTTCTCAAGAAAGATGCTTGACGCGCTCAATGTGAGTAGCTCCTACCAGCCGTCCAAGGATGAACTTGATCTGTCCAGGATTCTCATGGACAAATGGAAACAATTTGCAACACATGGGTAAGGAGTTTGCTTTCTTTGCAGGGCTGTTGTCATTTTTTAAACGCATTTTTAAAACAAATGTATTCTTTCTATAAAAGCAATCGTCGCAGATGACTATGACAGTATCGGGGTGGTATTGATTAGTGTAATGTCTTTTCTTTTAAATAAATGCCAAAATAAAGTCTCTATATGTTGGTTGCAATGGTATCAATAATAATTATGTATCACAAAAATAGTTCGGTTGATTGCCAGTCATGCTAATAAAATATTTTTGTTTAAATATTGAGCGTCTTTTTTATGCCATCGAGAGCTAACAAATGACCAGTTAACCTAACCACTATTTCCTGGGCTCCTGACCCTGGACGTTTAACCAGTACTCCAGCTCACACATCTTTCCCACTAGAATCAGCGGTGAGAGACGAATGGCACAATATCGTTTGTCAATCGTCCTGGAAACCGTGACCGGACCGGGGATTCGAATTCACGACCCCTTGATTGATAGCCAGACGCTCTACCGACTGAGCTTACCTGGACCGGTTTATTACATAAATAAAGCTGAGTTATAGTTTTATATACATTGGAGAAATACAAAATTCCTACATATTAATGACTGAAGCAGTGGTTTAAGATACACAGTACTGAATTTTAGTTTCGTGTTTCCATCTTTCGAAAGCCTGGCCCGATTAGCTGTCGGTTACTCGTCTGACTATCAATCCAGGGGTCGTGAGTTCGAATCCCCGACCGGCAACAGTCTCCGTGATGATTGCTATACGAAACTGTGTCTCATCATCATTCGTCTCTCACCGCTGATTCAAGTGGGGAAATTATCAGTAACTTGCAGAGATGGGGTGTGCTCAAGTACTGGCTAACCTTCCAGGATCCCAGGAAACAGTGGTTAGGTTAACTGATTGTCTGTTAGCTCTCGATGACATAAGAATGACGCTAAATATTCAATTTATCAATCAATCAATCAATCAATCAATCAATCAATCAATCACTTAATCAATCAACCTACCACTTTTCGATATTCAGCAGGAAAATAGTCCCAATATTGAAAACGTACGCAGGACAAACAATGAATATCTATTAGCTATCGCTCTCCGACCAAAGGCTATTTGCGGATATGAACTCTCTACTTTATAATTGTACATGATATAAACGAACAAATATCAGTGTTAAAAATTAATTTTCACCAGAGATCCTCCGTGGCCGGGTGGTCTAAGACGCCGTCTTAAAATCTCTTACACTTATCACCGCTAAGGTCGTAGGTTATAAAATTCGAGTCCCGCTCGCCCCAAAAACTTTATGTGAGAAAGTTACCAGTTACTTGCGGAAGGACGGTGGTTCTACTAAACAGGTTCATTGTGAGATCTTCTTCCACCAATAACTGGATATGCCCTGAAATGTGTTGAAAACGGGGTCAAATCCAATTTCTTAAAAAAACATCAATGTTCATACATATCTACTTAAATTTTTACACCTATGGACTTATAACCTTATGGGAATATTAACCTACACGTTTCGCTATCTAAAACTAATTTTAAGAAATTATTAACAATTTTTTTAAATTTTCGAAGTCACGCTACATTTAGAAATAAATGTAATGGACAAAGACAGGTAGCTGCTTAATACAGGTTGATTTTAATTTAAAGTATAAACATGTCAAAAGGAAAATGCGGCTGTTTAAAACAAGTGGTTGCTTAATAGAGGTGACCACAGGTTTGACAGTACATGTATATATACTTTTTAAAAATAGTATTGATTGAAATTTAATCAAAATTGGCTTATGCCTCTTTAATAATCTAATAATTAATACTGTTATGATAGGTTTAATATTTTTATGACAGCGTATCCGAAATATAGTTTAATATATATATTACTGATGCTTAGTTTGATATATTTATACATATCTTTCAGCTACCCACATGCTGATGTTCTACCTGAATCCCGGTCTGGCCATCGTGTTTTCAGGTCAACATGAAATCCATCGATGCAAATATTGATATCGAAAATATAACCCATTTCGAGTTTTCAAATGGCATGAATATCTCGAATGCCGTTCGCTACAGGTACGGATACCCGGCCGTGCCATTTTGGAAATCGCTGAAGCCTTATTTTGACGGAACAACAAAAATGACCAGCGACGTATCAACAATTTGTAAAGGAACCATATTTGGTATGGAGGCAAGTAGTTCTGAAACCCTTGTGCTTATATTGATTGTCGTTATCATCATACTGGTAATATGTCTTCTGGTTGCGAGCGCTTGCTTCTGCAGGAACAGATCAAGGACCTTAACATATGAGGGTTGTGAGATGAAAAGCGTAGTTGTTATTTAAAGTGGGGAATATATAAAGTGCAACTATATAAAATCAAAACCTGTCTGAAGCAGCCAGTCAAGGGAAGGAGCAAAAGTGGTCTTTTAAGACAGGTTATTGTTAAATACTCTGAAAGCATCTAAATGGGAAATAACGAATGTGGCTGCTTAATACAAGTGACTGCTTAATAAATGTGACCGCTTTTACAGGTTTGACTGTATTAGTATAGTCGATGTATTCCTACGTACGAAATTGGATATGATCACTTTCTGCATGTGTTCGTCAATTCGGGGTGTGTATGCATGCTTCATGGTTGTTAGACATTGTGTTACCACTAGGTGACCGCTTACTCAATGTGGTGGTATGGTGCTCAGTCATGGCGGCTAATGCCTGAGGTTGCGGGTTTGACACCACGCTCGACAAGATGGCCACTTATTCTATCCCAGCAAGATTCAACAGCAATTTACAAAAATTCTGAGTTTACTTTGCAATCGAGCGTAAATAAATAAGCATAACACAATGAACATCTAATCCGGTACGGTATGTGTGTAAAATACTTTGGACACTTTCTTTCAAATAGCTATAAAAATAATTTGTATAGAAATGACTGACTGAGGATGTTTTAGCAGATACTGGAAGATATGCATTAACTGTCAAATGTCACCATACTGTATTAGATTGTAGAACGAACCCATCTTACCCCGTCTAGATCCGTCACATAGCAATGATATAAGAACACGCCGATTGGTCACTTGCTTAACGTCTCACGTGGTTACATTTCCCATAGGGCTCCATCGTAACGTATACGTCCAAAACACAGTGAAAAAACAACATCTGCAGCATGTGTCTGGGCTCAAATTCTTTACTGGTTCATGATATGCAATAATAAAGGAAAAAAACATTCTTTGACGAGGTGATTTTTAATTCAATGCTTTTGTGAGACCTATCAATTTCCAGAGTGATAAAATGTCAACTATTGACCCACGATGCGGTTCGAACCAACAATTGTGAAATGACAGAGAATTGTCCAGAAATCTTGTATCAGCATCAACTTTTCAGTGGTAGTTTCTAAAATACTGACCATTTAACTCATGCTATGATAAAATAAATCACTGCAGTACAAAACCCTGAAAAAAGAAGAAAAAGAAACCTAAGTTTTGTCTGTCTAGAGTACTCAAGGGAGATAATAGTGGTGTGAGTCCTTCAGCGAGAGTCACAGTTTGGTAAGCGTTAGAGTGCAATGATTATAAGGGGAGGGGGAAACATAGACTTCGCTGTTTTTTATAAGGTTTTAACTGACCTGATTCTGGATATATCAGGGACTGGAATATACTACAATATGCATATAGCCGAAACATAAAAATGTGCCTTTGTTTGGGTGCCTCATTTTTGTGAGTTCACATGTTCAAATACATGATATCATCAATTCGCGTATGTGATATAATGTATTCGAGTATGTGCTATCGTTTTTTTGAGTACGTGCTGACATGATTTTTAATTGGAATGTTTGAAATCACGTTTTTAAATATGTGATGTCAGTAATTAAAGTATGATGTATAATCTATTCAAAAAGGCGACATCACGCACAGCTTGATACGTGCTATCACCTTTTTGATTTTGAATGTGTTATATCACTTATTCGATTTTATACGATCACAAAAAGAATCTATTACTAAAACGATGCATCATAAATGTTACTTATTGACTTTTGTCAGATATTTTCTTTTACTAAATCTATATAAATATTTATACATTCATGAGTTTGTATGTTTCACATTATCGCTTTTCAGAGTTAGATAAAGTATTAGACATTATCTAGATTGCTCACCAGTTTTCTAAGTTAAACTTCAATTTTAAATGACGAAAGATTATGCTAAATTATACAATAAACTTTCCTGTCAGAGTATGAAATCAGTAGTTTCTATTCATGCATCTTGATATGCATTATTGGTGTATTTTGAATGAATATTCATGTATTTTGATATGAATTATTCATGTTTTTTAATATGTTTTTCATGTATCTTGATATGAATTATTCATGTATTTTGATACGAATTATTCGTGTATTTTGATAAGAAATATAATTCATGTCTGTAACAGTTTATTACATAAATACATTTTCATTTAATCTGTTGATCAAATGTAACTTAGCCATCGAGATATAATACCAATCATTGTTTCAAGGTAATGGTCGTAACTAATGTGGTGAGCACATGTGACCAGACCCTTTAGCCTTATCTGTTCCAAAGTTCCCTGTATGCTTGTAATGTGTATATACTTGTGCATGTATGTAAACCTATTGACAATAAACTACAGTAGAACTTCGATGGCTTGAGCCCGACGGGACTGGACAAAATAGTTCGAGCTAAGGGTTGTTCGAGTCAAGTATTGTTAAAATTATTACCAAACATGTACATGCATATACATCGACATAAGATTTAGGTCGTGACTAGATACGTGGTTCGAGCTATATATGGTGTTCTAGCCATCCGTGTTCGAGCCAACGAAGTTCTACTGTATGATTAAACTAAGAAGTTTCCATCTATGTTAAATCCTATATACTGAATCTCTCAAGTAATAACATAACCTGCACTAGCTGTTCCTTTTGACACTTTAACTAATATCCTACGAACTGTTTATTAGTGGGCGACTTAAACTGAAACAAACGCTCGAGTTTTGCTAGGACAATAGACCATTGTTCCAAGCATTCTCACAAGGTCATTCACAGGATCCGACTAGTTGCCAGATATAACGATACTGTATTAACTGTTCAGAAAGTAGCTCCTTGAACCGTTAAGTAGTATCTGTTTAGAGAATAGCTCCATTGATCGTTAATTATTAACTGTTCAGTGAGAAGCTCCCTTGACCGTCAAATAAAAACTGTACAGAGAGTAGCTCCCTTGACCGTTAAGTATTACCTGTTAAGCGAGAAGCTCACTTGATCGTTGAGTATAAACTGTACAGAGAGTAGCTCACTTGACCTTTAAGTATTAACTGTTCAGAGAGTAGCTCCATTTACCGTTACGTATTACCTGTTAAAAGAGTAGCTCCCTTGACTGTCAGGCATTAACTGTTCAGAGAATAGCTCCTTTAACTGGTACGTATTAACTGTTCAGAGAGCAACTCTCTTGATCGTTAAGTATAAACTGTACAGAGAGTAGCTCCCTTGACCGTTCAGTATTAACTGTTTAGAGAGTCACTCCCTTTAACTGTTCAGAGAGTAGCTACCCTGACGGTTAATTATTACCTGTTCAGAGAATAGCTCCTTTAACCGGTACGTATTAACTGTTCCAGAGAGCAACTCTCTTGATCGTTAAGTATAAACTGTACAGAGAGTAGCTCCCTTGACCGTTCAGTATTTACTGTTTAGAGAGTCACTCCCTTTAACTGTTCAGAGAGTAGCTCCCTTGACCGTTAATTATTTACTGTTCAGAGAGTAGCTCCCTTTAACTGTTCAGAGAGTAGCTCCCCTGACCGTTAAGTATTTACTGTTCAGAGAGTAGCTCCCGTTAACTGTTCAGAGAGTAGCTCCCCTGACCGTTAAGTATTTACTGTTCAGAGAGTATCTCCCTTTAACTGTTCAGAGAGTAGCTCCCATGATCAAAGCTCTTTCTTTAAGAAATACCCCAACATAGATATTTACGGTATTACAGTAAAAAAGTCAAATTAGAAATCACGTATTTACTACGCCTGTTTATTTTCTCTGGCTTAACAAGCATTGGCTAAAAAAGCATGAAATTATAAACATCCAAGTTATTGATTTAAAGGGAGTATATCAGGAAAAAACTCTATTAAGGTTTAAAAAATGAAATATTTATTGAAATGGATAAAAAGCATCTCATTATCATAATTAAATAAAAACCGAATAGTTTAGTATGTGGAATCCACCAAAACCTGACAAAATCGATTTTTGAATTGGAGTAGTAAACTTGAAACGAAAAACCCATTCTAAAAATAAACATCACTTAAACACTGTTAGACAACCTTTGCATCACCATTCGGACTCTTTGTAAGATAAGCCATTTTTTTCTACGTGTAAACCTGTATGATGAATAAATTTAAGTAAAAATCATGTGACTCATTTAATATGTCTCAAAATATGTTGCAAGTTTAAGCGGGAAATCTATTTTAGTCCAACCTAGGCGCGTAGCCCAAGTCAGGAAATCCCTTTTCAATATATTATTTTGACATGTTCAAATATATATCCTTTTGGCTATACAGGATCAGTGAGTATATATAGGCATGATATATAGGAAAAATATTTTAGCTCATTTTAAAAGTTTGAAAAAACCTGGTAAAGATCCTTTAAATACATTTTCCATTTCGTATATAAATTATATCTATATACGGTCACACCATTCTCAAAAAACATATAAACACAAATTATCAAAACAGTAAAACGATTAATTATCTATTTAACTAATGTGTGGATAGATGAAATGTAATAGTAAATTACGGGCGACACTATATATTGGGTCATGAATCACAATAGCGATGATACTCGGTATGGAGGCAAATAAACAGATGATTGGTATACAAAACATTGGAGTTCTAGTGTTGTAAATAGTTCGGTATGTTTAAGTATACGATCATACACCGCCAGTGCCAGTTATATAGTCGTATATGGTATATGGTATATGGTATATGTAAACATGTTTAAAAAATATCAAGAATTAAATCAGTGGATATATTTAGTTTTATTTATATGTTCTGTTCGATGGGAATTAAATGAATATTTATTATTTGTATGTAAACATAATTATTATGATAAGTAGTACCAATATCAAAGTCCAACAGTAACAGATTCAGTTGAGATCTATATTCAGACACCGTGATGAATGAATATGGCTGTTGAGCGGATCCAGGAACGTTTGTTAGAGTGGGCGCACAATGCGAGCAATGAAGGCCACCGAAATCCTAAGTTAAAATTTAGGTTTGAATATGTGAAAAACACACTATATTTATTTAGAATTTTAGAGGGTGTGCACGTCGGATGAATCTGCATCTTAACAAACTCGAGTTACTTGTATTCGATTATTTTTTGCAACATGGCTTTAGATATAAAGACATCTGGTGTAGATATGTTTTATAAAACTGAATGACACAAATAGTTGTCTTGCTGAATTTATCTAATTTCACTTTAGTACAGTGTTATATAATGGTACAAGGATATTTCCCAGTAATACTATCTACCGCAAATTTAACTATCCAAATATATTAGCTGACAAGGAGAAAAAAAAACAAAAACAAACGTTTCAATAAAAAAATGTTGATTAAAATTTATATATCAATGTACAGCATTTATTTAATTGAACAGAAAATAAGAGCACAGTATTGTTAGTATCACAGCAAATCTTATACATATTCAATACATATGTAAATATGCATTAATCAGTAAAATACCACAGACACTCATACATGTCTTCTAATCCATATGTAAATATGCATAAATCACAGTAGTATCACATGCACTCACACATATAGTCCAACATATATTAAATATATATAAATCACAAAAGTATCACAGGCACTCACAAAAATCTTCGAAAACATTTGTAAATATACATAAATCACAATAGTATCACAGACACGCATTCATATCGTTCAATACATATGGAAATATACATAAGTCACACTAGTATCACTGGTTCTGATACATATCGTCCAATACATATGTAAATATACATAAATGACAATAGTATCACAGACACTCATACATATCGTTCAATACATATGAAAATATACATAATTCACACTAGTATCACTGGTTCTAATACATATCGTCCATTACATATGTTAATATACATAAATCACAGTAGTATCACAGACACTTATACATATCGTCCAATACAGATGTTAATATACATAAATAACAATAGTATCACAGACACTCATACATATCGTCCAATACATATGGAAATATACATAAGTCACACTAGTATCACTGGTTCTGATACATATCGTCCAATACATATGTTAATATACATAAATCACAAAAGTATCACAGACACTCATACATATCGTCCAATACATATAAAAATATACATAATTCACACTAGTATCACTGGTTCTGATACATATCGTCCAAAACATATGTTAATATACATAAATCACACTAATATCACAGACACCCAAACATATCTTTCAATACATATGAAAATATACATAAATCACACTAGTATCACAGACACTCATACATATCGTTCAATACATATGAAAATATACATAATTCACACTAGTATCACTCGTTCTGATACATATCGTCCAATACATATGTTAATATACATAAATCACCAATAGTATCACAAACACTCATACATATCGTCCAATACATATAAAAATATACATAATTCACACTAGTATCACTGGTTCTGATACATATCGTCCAAAACATATGTTAATATACATAAATCACATTAGTATCACAGACACCCAAACATATCTTTCAATACATATGAAAATATACATAAATCACACTAGTATCACAGACACTCACACATATAGTCCAATATATATTAAATATACATAAACCACAATAGTATCACAGACACTCATACATATCGTCAAATACATATGGAAATATATATAATTCACACTAGTTTCACTGGTTCTGATACATATCGTCCAATACATATGTTAATATACATAAATCACACTGGTATCACAGACACTCATACATAACGTCCAATACGTAATGAAATATACATAATTCACACTAGTATCACTGGTTCTGATACATATCGTCCAATACATATGTTAATATACATAAATAACACTAGTATCACAGACACCCGTACATATCTTTCAATACATATGTAAATATACATAAATCACACTAGTATCACAGACACTCATACAGTTATTTCAATATATATTAATTATACATTAATCACAAAAGTATCACAGGCACTCACAAAAATCTTCGAAAACATTTGTAAATATACATAAATCACAATAGTATCACAGACACTCATTCATATCGTTCAATACATATGGAAATATACATAAATCACACTAGTATCACTGGTTCTGATACATATCGTCCAATACATATGTTAATATACATAAATCACAATAGTATCACAGACACCCATACATATCGTCCAATACATATGGAAATATACATCAATCACACTAGTATCACTGGTTCTGATACATACCGTCCAATACATATGGAAATATACATAAATCACACTAGTATCACAGACACTCATACATATCGTTCAATACAATTGGAAATATACATAAATCACAATAGTATTCCAGACATTCATTCATATCGTTCAATACATATGGAAATATACATAAATCACACTAGTATCATTGGTTCTGATATATACGTCCAATACATATGTTAATATACATAAATCACACTAGTATCACAGACACTCATACATATCGTTCAATACATATGTAAATATACATAATTCACACTAGTATCACTGGTTCTGATACATACCGTCCAATACATATGTTAATATACATAAATCACAATAGTATCACAAACACTCATACATATCGTCCAATACATATGGAAATATACATAAATCACACTAGTATCACTGGTTCTGATACATATCGTCCAATACATATGGAAATATACATAATTCACACTAGTATCACTGGTTCTGATACATACCGTCCAATACATATGGAAATATACATAATTCACACTAGTATCACTGGTTCTGATATATACCGTCCAATACATATGTAAATATACATAATTCACACTAATATCACAGAAACTCATGCATATCGTTCAATACATATGTAAATATACATAGTTCACACTAGTATCACTGGTTCTGATACATACCGTCCAATACATATGTTAATATACATAAATCACAATAGTATCACAAACACTCATACATATCGTCCAATACATATGGAAATATACATAATTCACACTAGTATCACTGGTTCTGATATATATCGTTCAATACATATGGAAATATACATAATTCACACTAGTATCACAGAAACTCATGCATATCTTTCAAAACATATGTAAATATACAAAATTCATACTAGTATCACTAGTTCTGATACATACCGTCCAATACATATGGAAATATACATAAATCACACTAGTATCACAGAAACTCATGCATATCTTTCAAAACATATGTAAATATACAAAATTCATACTAGTATCACTAGTTCTGATACATACCGTCCAATACATATGGAAATATACATAAATCACACTAGTATCACAGAAACTCATGCATATCGTTCAATACATATGTAAATATACATAGTTCACACTAGTATCACTGGTTCTGATATATACCGTCCAATACATATGTAAATATACATAATTCACACTAGTATCACTGGTTCTGATACATACCGTCCAATACATATAGAAATATACATAAATCACACTAGTATCACAGAAACTCATGCATATCTTTCAAAACATATGTAAATATACATAAATCACACTAGTATCACAGACACTCATGCATATCGTTCAATACATATGTAAATATACATAGTTCACACTAGTATCACTGGTTCTGATATATACCGTCCAATAAATATGGAAATATACATAAATCACACTAGTATTACAGACACTCATACATATCTTTCAATACATATGGAAATAAACATAAATCACACTAGTATCACAGACACTCACGCATATCTTTTAATACATATGTAAATATGCATACATCTCACTAGTTTCACAGACATTCATACAGTAGGTGTAGGAGCGTTTCAATTATTTGGGGAGGGGTTCAACCTGGGGAGAGAGTGTATGAGGATGTATGAGAAAGTATGTTGGCATCCCAAACCTAAACATTGGGGCGAGGGGCGGCTCCCTGGTCCCCCGGTTCCTACGCATATGATACATAACTTCTAATACGTATGTAAATATACATAAATCACACTGTTATCACATACATTTTTACATATCTTCGAAAACATATGTTAATATATATAAATCAAACTGTTATCACATACATTTTAACATATCTTCGAAAACATATGTAAATATACACAAATCGCAATAGTATCACAGACACGCATACGTATCCTTCAGGACTCACACCACTATTATCTTCGGACCTACAGGTAAAGGAGGAAGAAACAAATCTTTAGTTCTCTTTTTTTCTTTTTTCAGGGCTTTGTACTGCAGTGATTTATTTTATCCTAGCATGAGTTCAATGGTCAGTATTTTAGAAATCACCACTGAAAATTAATGGCTGATACCAGCTTTCTGGACAATGCTGTGTCATTTCAGAATTGTTGGTTCGAACCGCATCTAGAGCAAATAGTTGACATATAATTACTTTGTGAATTGATAGGTCTCACAAAAGCATTGGATTAAAAAAAAAAAACCTTGACAAGGTTTGCCTTTTTTCCTTTACAATTGTATATCTTGAACCAGTGAAGAATTGAGCCCAGACACATGCTGCAGATTTTGTTTTTTCACTGTGATCTGGACATAAATGTTACAATGGAGATCTATGGGAAACGTAATAGTGGTGTTAGACGTTCAAAATTTATTATCAATAGTCGCTGTCGTCACTTTCGTTTTTTTCGACGCTGTATTCGCTTTCGTCGCAGTCCTTTTCTTTATGACCAAATTTCCTACAATTATCATAGCGAACGGGCGTGAATCTGTCAGCTCCTAAACCTTCAGGTTGTCCAGCACTAATACTTCTTTGACGTTTGGTTTTGAATGTCATTGACCATCCGGGTCTCCATCCACAACAATGGATGTGCCGCCATTATTAGAGCTTAATTTGAAGTCAGGGATGTCCGTTCCAACCTGTACAGGTATTACGTCACACTTTCCCAATCTCTCCATATGACGAAACACCCACAGTCGGCGATTGTCGGATGTTTTCCATTTTCCATCGTGCTTTACAATCGTTATAGCAGGGATATCGGTTATGGAGCATCTGTAATTAAGTTAAAATGTTACAAAAATAAAACACAACAACAACAACACGACAGCTATATACTAAACAACTCCACACTTGTTTTCTGTTGTTGTCTCTTTCACATATCAAAGTAAACCTAATATTAAAAGCCATATAATGAAAGCATCAACTCCGAGTTTTGCCGCCCTGTTTCCTTATTACTACATAATTCTGAGTTTTGCCAATGGAAAAAGCAGGGAATTCTTTGCCTCTCCCACAATTCATAGCAGTTGAACGCTTACTAAAATGCATACGTCATTCATACTTTCCCTAAAGAAACTGACCAATCAGTGTGCTCGTAACCATTTTCTATTGAACAGACCCAATCAGGCGAGCTGGGTTCGTCTACAAACTACCTTAACGCACGGAATTATATACACTTGTTTGCATTTTACAAAATAGATTATGATAAAAATCACCACAAGTCAATATGACAATTTCTATGTCGTATGTTTAAACTTTGATCGACGTTTATAACGAATATAATATTTTCAGAAAATATATAATTTTCTGCAGGATTTAGTCAACTTGGTTAGATTTTAAAAATATCATAAATACGTGTTGGTTTTCGTTTGTGACCTGTTTAGTCGGAAGTTTTTTTTGTGAAACGCACCCAAGCAGAATGCATTCTATATATGGTATGCAAAAAAATGTGCGGGCTTTCCTGGGAATTGAAAACGAAAGTATAAGGCATTAATGAGCGGGCTTTATTGGGATTTAAAAACGAAGGTATAAGACTTTTGATAATTTTTTTAATTTTGAGAAAAGCAAATATCCGACGGTGGCAGATGCATACTGACAATCACATTTAATGTATTATAGTGTGTATGTATGTTTGTGTATGTGTTCTTTATATACCCAAGATTTACTTATTTTCCGGAAATGATAAAGAAAGTAGAAGTACTAAAATAAATAGAATTGAAGTTATTTTTCAAAAATAAAAATCAATACATATTGTATATACATCCATAATCTCTACAATTGTATTAATCAGTTATATCCAGGTGTCAAGCTGCATCATTCTTAAAATGTCTAAGTATCGAGGGAGAACCACTCTGTTGTTTGACGGAAATTATTTCAAACGTCAAAGTTTGCATTCTAGCGGATTTCAAGTTTAAGGTTGATGTTCGTAATGAAAATGTAATACTGAATCTTTATTGTGATAAAATTATATACATAATTTTCTTCGTATTTCTCCACTCCGAGGCCGGTGTATTGATGACAGCTATATATTGCTAGGTATAATGTTTTGAGTAAATACATATATAATATCAACTTCCTTATTCAGAGTAAAATGAATAAAGTAGATTAATGGTTAGTTTAAACTTATTTATTTTACTTCGAATGTGCACGGGCGTAGGAGCGTTTCAATTATTGGCGGGCCAACCTTAGGAGAGAGTGTATAAGGATGTACTTCTAGGCCCAAAGTTTATGCTGACTCCCCTCTTGGCCGCTCCTGCTCCTACGCCTATGTTATTACAACTTATTGAAACCATGCTCGAAGTGTTCCTGGATGGAACCAGTACTAAGCATATGAGGTAAAAGTGTCTTGCTCAAGGACACCACACATAGTATATAGATCGGTATCATTATAAGTGATTAGAAGAAATAATTTATATGGCATATGTTTTTTTATGCTAATATAATATGTTCTACGTTATTGTAATACAGTTTACATACAATTTATACAGTTAACATAATAAAACATTTCAAAGTTAAACAAGAAATAAACTACATGTATATATATATATATATATATATATATATATATATATATACGTAAGGCTCGCATTGTCGTATCATCTAATTGTGTCTGTCGGTCTGTATTGTGAAATATTGTTACAATGTTATTGTAAGTGCAACAGCGGGTTAATACAGGCGGACGGACGGACAAACGGACAGACAGACTGACAGTTGTTAGCTGATGGGTACAGATTTTAAACAATCTAATTAATTCTCCAATGAGCTGACATCTATTGCGTTCGTAAACAATAAAATCAAATGTTCTAGATTTTTTCAGAAACATGACATATACGTCTTTAAAAAAGTAGTAAATCAGTTTATTTCATAAGTGAAGAACCAAATGGTTATCTAACTTGCTTTTTTATATTCTCGATCGATTTTGAAAGAAGTTTTAGCAGCTAATGTACATCACATTCGATATCTTAAACGCATTTATAAGGACCATTCGTATTTTTAGTGGCATGTGATATAAAAGAAAGAAAATATGCAGTGAAAAATATAGTTTAAACAAATATGACATACATATCACAGGAATTGATAGTATTAAAGTTAGTTATATTATTCATTTTCAAAACAAATGTATAAATAGACAAATGCAATTCATTGTATTTAAATACTGATACAATACAAATATGTAAAAGTAAATCAATGATATCAATAAAAGTTATACGTTGATTGTCAACAGGGGGTGTAGCTGTGATGTGGAAGTCGAAACTGATGGTTTAAATTTTTAAAATTGAATGAATACTAAACTTGATATTGAGTGTAGAATCAGATCGAGTTGACGTAGTACGATCATTAAGTAATATAGACGTATGCGATGCATTCCAGTTGTGGAGGTTATCATATAAAACATTCCACTACTTGAAGTAACTGATTTAGATAATGTTCAGTGTATACTTCTTGAATTAAATGTCTAACAGTCGGATTCAAATATATCAAAATGAAACGCAGTGAACAAAATCATGTTTTGTCATTTAAAAAAAAATTTGTTCAGCAGAAAATGTAACATTTAAAAGACAATGTAAAAAATGTAATAATCTCAATACAAACATACCGAAGAAAGTTGCCGCATTTGAACTGTCAACAGGGAGCCCGATCTTGGTTTACGGTGCATCATTCCGAGCCATCTCCCTCCATTCCTTTACATAATTTATAATACAGCCATGTGACACTCAGTTGTGCCCTTTGTAGAGACAATTTTGTCTACAAACGGCACAATTGAGTGCCACATGGATTAAATAAATCAGCTACAGAAGTACACTGAAAATCTATAATAAAAAACTTTATATAACCTGGGGGGAAAATGCAAACATATTACAAAATGTCGCAGCCATACAATAATTAAGATACGTCATTGTTAACAGTTCAGTTAAAACATAACACAAATGCCAAAGTTAAAATTACAGACTGGTCATTGAATTACATAAATCTTATTTTCCATTCCGTAAAACACCAAATAAATTTGAAACATCAAGAAAGTTCAGTTTATATAATATTGTATAAAAAGTGTGTTTTTAACAGCTTTTCGAACATATTCAGTTAAGAAGCGCCACAGATGTTGGTGGAAAGAGCGTTCCATAAACTAGGAGCAGCATATCGAAAGCTTCTATTTCCGTACAGGATTGAACAGTTCTTAGGCAGTACTAATGTCAAAGAAGCTTTGGATCTTAAATCGTTATTTGGCCTGTACTAATCCAACATGTCTCTGATGCATAATGCATAATTAATGTTATTATATTTTATACACCTCTTAATGACACTACAGTGTTTATCGTCAATTATCATCTTCGCAACCAAATTACACTGTTACTTTAACTCATTTT
This sequence comes from Panopea generosa, assembly GCA_029582155.1. NCBI lineage: Eukaryota > Metazoa > Mollusca > Bivalvia > Adapedonta > Hiatellidae > Panopea > Panopea generosa. Next base: position 12,557,566 of record CM055896.1, on the reverse strand, counting down.
AGCGTTAACAACTTACGCAATAAAACTTTGCCCGAACCATGCGACCTGATTTGACAACTCGAGCTTTTAGGTACTGTTAATTCTGTTTCTCCAAATATCATGCCAACAGCGACCTTAGTGACCTCATACAACTCAACATCTGAGAGATCTATATCGATTTTGCCAATATACGAGCAATCTATATCATCAACATAAAGTGGACTTTTTTGGGTGACCGATACACTTGCAAGGCCATTGATTCTGCAGACGTTTTGTCGACAGTAACTTCTTTTCCCACTTCCACGTGTCTTATAAACCAATCCTCGCAGTAGTCCGTCCAATCTACTGTTAATTATTTTAATGATGCATGATATCCGTGTATAAATTCATCGTATGCTCTCACCCATATGTTCATCTTGATAAACGTGAATTGATCATCTTTGGTGTGTGACCGAATATTACAGCTCCCCTAACAACAGCCATTCCGGCTTCTTCCGGAACGACACTCGTTTTGCTTGGAAACGAGTTCCGAATGGCATCTTGCAACATGAATGACTCAGAAAATCCACCTACCATATCAATTGTATTTGTACCCCTCACAGCTGGCTGACGAAATATTTCCACGAGATGTAAGACAATCTGATGGCAAGTTGTCGTAATGTATCCGATTTTGATGGTACCCTGCGCCATATTGCGTTGTATTGCCTGGTTTCATTTTGAACAGAGTACCTAACAAAACCTATCTTAATACTTAGGCTGGTCTCTGTAGAGGCAAGCCAAAAACGTTATAGGTTAGCAGTTTTAAATATTTATCAAAATTACCAATTTCATATATGGCATACTATAATCTCTCGCATATTTGAAGAATATATGTTTAAACTGATGTTTTTGTTTAATGTTTACTGACCACAAACACAGTTTACCTTATGTATCACTACACAGTTGTGTCCCTTTCCCCCACGGTAACATGATTCTTGCTCTTAAAAATGCCCTATGTTATTTGGTATGAAATGGCTGTGTTATTTGGTATGCAAATTGACTGTGATTTCTTAGTGCAGGTGATTGACTTTTATATGATTTTAACAGATGCATACATATTTTTATAATCATTTGACAACTTTTTAAAACAAAATCTTAGGTTGTCACTTCACCGTCTTTATAAAAAAACAAGCTGGTTAACCTACCAGTTATTGTGCATTTTTGTGTGGGGGCACGTTCCTGCTATGAAAATAATATGTGGAATATATTTTTACCATGGAAATCCTAGACTTATTTTATATAGAAAAAAGAACAAACTTCAACTGTGTAGTGAGCCCTGAATAATGTTACCTTGTAGTTGCTTCATCTGTAATGATATATAACTCTTTAAAAACGGAAATGAATGCCACAATTAAAAACGTAAAAATAGTCTATATGAATTTGATTGATACCATTCGTACAACACCCTTATATAATGCTATGCCGGAATCGTATATCAAATTATTATCTTTTTTTATCGAAATGCATTAAGAAATACCGAACCATGTTTCTGTTTTCAGATAAGTTGAGATGTGCGTTCTAATATATTCGATAGTGTCCCCACTACTTATACGACTGTTAGCTGAATTTAACAGTCGCAAACAATGGTGACGGTATATATATAACGAAAAATATTTCAACGTTTAAAACCCACACTTACTCCTTGAATGTATCCAGTGTCCTGACCGAATATGTCTATCAATAATCTAAGAAACGCTTCATCTATCTTTGTCCCACCCATTGGACCACCGTTTGCTTTGTACAACTCTTGTATCTGTTTGTTTGGTAGAACAGCGTGTACTGTTATGTCAATCGTTCCAACTGAAAAGATTGCATCATGGTAGTATGGGTACTTCAAAGTCATATTATAATTTAATTAACTCTTTTTGAACGATTGTTTAAGTAAGATAAAATATTGTGTTATTCATATGTACATTCTTCTTCTTAGTGTAATCTTATTTCATATTTGAGAACGAAAGCTGACAATTAAATTAGAACTAGAAATTTCAAACACATCTTTTAAATAATATTCAAATATTTTCAGACGTTTAAAATATCTATGTTTAGTCCAGATACTAATTTTTCAAACATATACACTTTTAATTAGTCAGACAGTTAAATAATTTAATGGGTTCCATTTACATTGAACTATATAGCTATATATAAAATATATTAAGACGGTATCAGCAAAATGAAAACTTACAAAAACACAATTATGTAAATGACATTATATACTTAAATCTGACCTCCTGCATTTAAAACCAAATATTTTGTTCCGGGTGTCAGAGACAGAACATTTGCAGTCATATCCCTGTCATCCTCGTCATTGCTAGATAATTTAGGTTTGTACTGGCAGAACATTGAGGCAGCCTCTGGTTCTAGTGCCAGAGATAAACAGTCTATCGAGATGTTAGCCTTTAAGAAGAATTAAAACACTCAATAAATAGAATTGAAGATATTTTATCTAAAATAATTTTATTTCTGATACATGTTTAAACGGTTTAGTACGTTATGGTATCGAGTGAATCTCGAACGCAATGTCATCAATTAAATAGAAAAAAGTCAGAATTACTACATAACGGTTCGAACATTTTCAATTGTGCGCACATTACATGATACCATTTATTTAGTTCATTATGAAGATGCTGTTCACCCTTGTTATAATTCGATGACAGAAAAAACACAAGTAACACTGCCGTGTCAAATGCTTTCTGTTTGTAAAAGAGCTCGGCACACTTGGCTTTTTGACGGAGTTCCTTAAGTACCACTTTCCACCAGGGGATCCTCGCACAGCAACGGATCGACCATCATTGTATGTTGTTAACTTTTTAAGATTAATGCAATTTGATTGGATGACATGTATCTGTTCACACTTTCCCAGTCTTTCCAGATGGTGTAACACCCATCATCGGCGATTGTCCGAAGTTACCCATTTGCCACCACGATATACAACCGTTATAGGTGGAATGTGATTAACAGTGCATATACAATTTAAATTAAAATAAAATAAAATAAAATAAAATAGAAAGGTTTAAATTATTGATACCAAGACGTAGTTCAGATGTTATATTATCCGCGGGTATGATTCGAACAATGGCGGAAATAAATCTCACATAAGTGCAACGACTCGGCCACGGACACATCTTGATAACACTTTGTTATTTTCTAGTACGGAAGGACAGTACTGGGTGAATACTTATGAGGAAATAGTCATGCTTGATATTCATGAGTAACTAATTCGTGTACTTATGGTATATTTATTTTCATGCCAGAGGTCGCGGGTTCGATACCACGCTCGAGCGTAAATAAATAAGCATAACACAATGAACATTTAACCCGGTACGGCATGTGTGTAAAATACTTTTGACACTTTCTTTCAAATAGCTATAAAAATAATTTGTATAGAAATGACTGATTGAGGATGTTTTAGCAGATACCGGAAGATATACATTAACTGTCAAATGTCACCATAATGTATTAGACTATAGAACGGACCCATCTTAACCCGCCTAGATCCGTCACATAGCAATGATATAAGAACACGCCGATTGGTCACTTGCTTAACGTCTCACATCACTATTACTTTTCCCATAGGGCTCCATTGTAACATTTACGTCCAAAACACAGTGAAAAACAACATCTGCAGCATGTGTCTGGGCTCAAATTCTTTACTGGTTGGAGATATGCAATTATTAAGAGAAAAAACATTCTTTGACCAGGTGTATTTTCAATTCTATGCTTTTGTGAGACCTATTTCCAGAGTAATGATTTGCAACTCTTCACTCAGGATTCGGTTCAAACAAACAACTGTGAAATGACACAGAATTGTCCAGAAATCTAGTATCAGCATCAACATTTCAGTGGTGATTTCTAAAATACCAACCATTTAACTCATACTAGGATGAAATAAATCACTGCTGTACAAAGCCCTGAAAAAAAAGAAAGAAAAAGAGAACTAAAATTTTGTCTGTCCGGAGTACTTAAGGGAGATAATATTGGTGCGAGTCCTTCAGCGAAAGTCGAATGATGTCACAGTTTGGTAAACGTTAGAATGCCATGATTATAAGGGGAGGGGTAGCATAGAAATCGCTGTTTTTTTTCAATATGCATGTAGCCTAAACATAAAAATGTGCCTTTGTTTGGGGTGCTTTTTTATTTTGTACTATCATGTTTGTGATATCACATATTCAAATAAATGAAATCATCAATTCGATTATGTGATATAATGTATTCGAGTAGGTGCTATCGTTTGTTCGAGTATGTGATATAATGTATTCGAGTAGGTGCTATCGTGTGATCGAGTATGTGATATAATGTATTCGAGTAGGTGCTATCGTGTGTTCGAGTATGTATTAACATGATTTTAAATTTGAATGTTTGAAATCACGTTTTTAAATGTGTGATATCAGTAATTAAAGTATGATGTATAATTTATTCAAATAGGTGACATCACGCACATCTGTATACGTGCTATCACCTTTTTGATTTTAAATGTGTTATATCACTTATTCTATTATATACTATCACAAAAAATAATTTATTACTAAAACGATGCATCATAAATGTGACTTAATGACTTTTGTCAGATATTTTCTTTTACTTAATCTATATAAATAGTTATACATTCATGAGTTTGTATGTGTCACACTATGATCGCTTTTCAAAGTTAGATAAAGTATGAGACAGTATCTAGATTGCTCATTAATTTTCTAAGTTAAATTTCAATTTAAATGTCTAAAGATTATGCTAAATTATACAATAAACTTTCCTGTCAGAGTATGAAATCCGTTGTTTCTATTCATGCATCTTGATATTCATTATTGGTGTATTTGAATGAATTATCCATGTATTTTAATACGAATTATTCATGTTTTTTAAATATGTTTTCATGTATTTTGATATGAATTATTTATGTATTTTGATACGAGTTATTCATGTATTTTGATACGAATTATTCATGTATTTTGATACGAATTTTTCATGTTTTTTTACATGTTTTCATGTATTTTGATATGAATTATTCATGTATTTTGATACGGGTTATTCGTGTATTTTGATAAGAAATATAATGCGTGTCTGTAACAGTTTCTTACATAAATACATTTTCATTTAATCTGTTGATCAAATATAACTTAGCCATCGAGATATAATACCAATTAGTGTTTCAAGGTGATGGCCGTAACTAATGTGGTGAGCACATGTAACCAGACCCTTAAGCCTTATCAATTTCAATGTTCCCTGTATGGTTGTAATGTGTATATACTTGTGCATGTATGTAAACCTATTGGCAATAAACTGTGTTTAAACTAAGAAGTTTCCATCTATGTAAAATTCTATATACTGAATCTCAAGTAATAACATGTAGGTATTAATTAACCTGCACTAGCCGCTCCTGTGACACTTTAACTAATCTCTCACGAACTGCTCATTAATGGGCGACTTAAACTGATACATAAGCTCACGTTTCGCCAGGACAATAGACCCATGTTCCAAGCATCTCACATGGTCATTCAAAAGATCCGACTGGTTGCCAGATGTAACGATCGGTTGAACTTGATGTAGAAGTATCAGCAAATTGACCTTTCAATATATAAGCATATCTTCTTACAAGTAGTTTAATAAACACAACTCAATTATTAACTGTTCAGAAAGAAGCTCCCTTGACTGTAAATTATTAACTGTTCAGAAAGAAGCTCCCTTGACTGTAAATTATTAACTGTTCAGAGAGAAGCTCCATTGACCGTTAAATATTAACTGTTCAGAGAGTAGCTCCCTTGACCGTCAATTTTTAACTGTTCAGAGAGAAGCTCCCTCGACCGTTAAGTATAAACTGTTCAGAGAGTAGCTGCCTTGACCGTTAAGTATTAACTGTTCAGATAGTAGCTGCCTTGACCGTTATGTATTAACTGATCAGAGAGAAGCTCCCTTGACCGTTAAGTATTAACTGTTCAGAGAGAAGTTCCCTTGACCGTTAAGTATTAACTGTTCAGAGAGTAGCTCCCTTGACCGTTAAGTAGTAACGGTTCAGAGATTACTCCCTTGACCGTTAAGTCTTAACTGTTCAGAGAATAGCTCCCTTAACTGTTAAGTAATTAGACTACACAAATCATTTGTTACATAAGTTTCGAATTGAAATTATAAATCAAAGCTTTTTCTTCAGAAAATAACCCACCAAAGATATTTGCGGTAAATACCTAAGGGCAAAAGTCAAATCCGAAATCACATATTTACTACACCGTTTTTTTCTCTAACTTAGCAAACAATGACTTAAAAGGCATGAATCATATATATACATATATTAATGTTAGGGTGAATCAATACATCCAACAAAACACCTTTCAGGAGCATTGGATCCGCGAAGGATACATAAAAATATAACTATCTAGGTTATTGATTTTAATACACATTCACATTCGGGTATGTATTATATCTACATACGGTCACACCATTTTCAAAAAAAAAAAATTAAACACAAATTATTAAAACATTGATACGATTAATCATCTATTCAACTAATATGTAGGTAGATGAAATGTAATAGTAAATTACAGGCGACACTATATATTGGGTAATGAATCACAATAGCGTAGATACTCGGTATGCAAGCAAACATACGGGTTGTTGGTAGTATTTTTTTAAAAATAAAACTTTGGATTTCTAGTTTTGTAAATAGTTTGGTATATGCAAATATACGATCATACTCCGCCAGTGCCAGTTATATAGTCGTATATGGTAGACGTTAATATGTTTAATTCATCATAATATCAAGAAATAAATCAATGGATAGAACTAGTGTTTTTCTTTACATGCTCTGTTCAATGTAACTTACCGTATATCGTCGGCCATAAGTCGAATTTTTCAGACTCCAAAATCACTCTCTGAATCCCTACTCGACTTATGGCCCCGTCCTAGTCCCGAGTGATGATTTTTTTTACCAACGGTCAGCTCCTACTGAAGTTTTGATCGTCGAATTTCAGTTTCAGCAACAGTCTATATGAACAATGACACCAAAGTGCAGACTTGTCAATCAACTATGCATCTCGCAAACACAAAGGATGATTACGTCATACGTGGAAAGTTACTTTGTTCATGGAAAACTCTGATTGACAGTTGAAAAAAATGATCGGTTTCAATTAGACGCTTGATGTTTTAACTCTATGCAAGGGAAACCTTGATCTTGGTCAGCCGAACGATTGCGTTGCCTACACGGGGTGTAAACATATATGCCGAAAATTGCCTTGGGATAATTGGGTCAGAAGTAACCGATTATTGCAATTTGCATTTCCACATATGTGGTGACACTTATCCGCGGATTACAGAATATAACAAATATTCAACAGAAGACTGCATTTGTTTGTCGGCTGCATATTTGCCGTTGATTCGATAACGGTACATGAACGTATACATGCGTAAGGTCAGTTGTGAGTGCAGGCAATCGCTACTGTAGGAATTTTAATATTTAGGTGACCCAAATCTCACCCACTTCCATTTCGAAAATTCTGGGTCGACTTAAGGAAGGGTCAATGCAAAAAACTGAGATCTGAAGGTCAAAAAGTCCCCTCGACTTATGGCCCGACTCGCCTTATGGCCGACGATATACGGGTAAATGAATATAAATTATTTGTATTAAAACATATTATGACAATGTAGTACCTATATTAAAGACCAACAGTAACAGATGCAGTAGAAGTCCATATACAGACACCGTGATGAATGAATGGCTGTTTTTACATAAGTTACCGTGGGCGGATCAAGGAATCTTTGTTAGAGAGGGTGCGCAATGCGCACAATGAAGACCACCGAAATCCTAAGTTAAAATTTCGGTTTGGATATATGAAAATCACACTATATATTTGTTTTCAGAATTTTAGAGGGTATGCGCATCGGCAGGGCTCCCACTTATATCAACCCTGAACCTGCTTCTCCACAAATTCGAGTTACTTGTGTTCGATTATTTTTTGTAACATGGCCTTATATATAAAGTCTTCTGGTATCCCGCTGAATTTATCCAATTTCACTTCAGTACAGTGTAAGACCGAAGCGTGGTTTAGTGGTAGAGCGTCTGCCTCGTATGCAGAAGGTTGTGGGTTTGATCCCCGACCGGGTCATATCAAAGACTTTAAAAATGGTACTAGAAGCTTGCTCGCATGCGCTGAACATTTTGAGAAGAGTTCTAGGTTTGGTCGGCCCGGTGTCAGTATAGTGTGACTGGGTGGGGTATCATATCATGTGTCTGCGGCATGATACTCCAGTGTGACAGCGCTGAGAATATTGTCTCAAGTAGAGACCGTCGCGATATGACAGAAACATTGTTGAAAGCGACGCAAAACACCCAACAACAACAACAACAACAACAACAACAACAACAACAACAACAACAACAACAACAACAACAATAGTACAGTGTAATATAATGGTACAGGGACATTTCGCAGAAATACTATCTACCGCAAGTTAAACTATCCAAATACATTAACTGATAAGGAGAAATAAAGAAAAACAAGCGTTTCTAGAATTCTTTTTATTAAAATTCATATATCAATGTACAGCATTTATTCAAATTGGACAGAAAAAAATATCACTGTATTGTAAGTACCACAGCAAATCTTATACATATTCAATACATATGTAAATATGCATTAATCATTAAAATACCACAGACACTCATACATAACTTCTAATACATTTGTTAATATGCATAAATAGTATCACATACACTCATACATATAGTCCAATATATATGTAAATATACATTTATCACAGGCAGTCAAAAAAAATCTTCGAATACATTTGTAAACATACATTAATTACACTAGTATCACAGACACTCATACATATCGTTCAATACATATGTAAATATACATAAATCACACTAGTATAGCAAGCACTGTTACACATCTCCAAAAACATTTGTAAATATACATAAACCAAAAAAGTATCACAGACACGCATTCATATCTTTCAATACATCTGTAAATATGCATAAATCACAATAGTATCACATACACTCACGCATATCCTTTAATACATATGTAAATAGGTGTAGGAGCGTTGCAATTATTGGGAGAGGGCTGCAACCTTATGTGAGAGTGTATGCGGATGTTTGAGAAAGTATATGTTGGCATCCCAAACCTGACCATTTGAGTGGGGATAGAGGCGTGTGTGTTGGGGGGGGGGGGGGGCGGCCCCCTCGTCCCCCGGTTCCTACGCATATGATACATACCTTCTAATACGTATGTAAATATACATAAATCAAACTGTTATCACATACATTTATACATATCTTCGAAAACATATGTTAATATACATATATCACAATAGTATCGCAGACACTCATACATATCATCCAGGACTCACACCACTATTATCTCATTAGATCATTAGTTTTCTTTTTTTTTCTTTATTCAGGGCCTTGTACTGCAGTGATTTATTTGATCCTAGCACGAATTAATTGGTCAGTATTTTAGAAATCATCACTGAAAATTTAATGCTGATACCAGATTTCTGGACAATTCTGTGTCATTTCAGAATTGTTGATTCGAACCGCATCGTGGGCGAATAGGTGACATATTATTACTTTGTAAATTGATAGGTCTCACAAACGCATTGGATTAAAAAAAACCTGCTTTTGTTCTTTATAATTGTATATCTTGAACCAGTGAAGAATTTGAGCCCAGACACATGCTGCAGATTTGTTTTTTCACTGTGATTTGGACATAAATGTTACAATGGAGATCTATGGGAAACGCAATAGTGGTGTTAGACGTTCAAAACATTTGTCAATAGTCGTCGCTGTCGTCGTTGTAGTCGCTGTAGTCGCAGTGCCTTGCTATATGACCTTCTTCCCCACAACTATAACAGACAATTGGCCGGCGGAATCTGTTGCGTCTGTAAGGCCGATAGCGGCTTGAGGTTTGGGCACTGTATGTTCCTAAACCTTCAGGTTGTCCAGCAGGTGTATCAACTAATACTTCTTTGACGTTTGGTTTTGAATGCCATTGACCACCCTGCCCCCCTCGCACAACAACGGATGTGCCGCCATTTTTAGAGGATAATTTGTTGGCAGGGATGTCAGTTCCAACCCGTACTGATATTACGTCACACTTTCCCAATCTCTCCAGATGACGAAACACCCACAATCGGCGATTGTCGAATGTTTTCCATTTGCCATCGTGTCTTCCAACCGTTATAGCGGGGATATCAGTTATGGAACATCTGTAATTAAGTTAAAATACTACAAAACAACAACAACAACAACAACAACAACAACTATATACTAAAGGAATCCAAACTTGTTTTTGTGGTTATCTCTTTCACATGCAACAGTCTCTGTGATGATTGATATACGACATTGTGTCTCATTATCATTCGTCTCTTACCTCTGATTCAATTGGGAAAGTTATCAGTTACTTGCGGAGATGGGGTGTGCTCGAGTACTGGTTAATCCCATGAAACAGTGGTTAACTGATCGTCTGTTAGCTCTCGATGGCATAAAAATGACGTTAAATATTCATTCATTCATTCATTCTTTTACATGTTTAAGTAATCCTAATATTAAAAGCCACATAATGAAAGCATCAATTCCGAATGTTGCCGCCCTGTTTCCTTATTACTACAGTTATTCCGAGTGTCGCCGCCCTAAATCTTTATGACTACATCAATTCCGAGTGTTGCCGCCCTGTTTCGCTATGACTGCATAAATTCCGAGTGTCGCCGCCCTAAGTCTTTATGACTGCATCAATTCCGAGCGTTGCCGCTCTGTGTCCTTATGACTGCAGTACACCTAAACGCTAGTCTATCCCAGAACCGTATATCTCCCGAATCAGGTCTATTAACCACCCATGGCAAAAACAGGGAATTCTTTGCCTCTCCCACAATTCATAGCAGTTGAACGTTTACAATAAATCATACGTCATGCATACGTTCCCTAAAGCAACTCAGCGTGCTCGTAACCATTTTTTATTGAACGGACCCAATCAAGCGAGCTGGGTTCGTTCTACAGACTACCTAAACGCACGGAATTTAGGGAATTCATAATATACATCTGGTTGCATTTCATAAAATAGATTATGATAAAAATCACCACAAGTCAATTTGACAATTTCTCTGTCGTATGTTTAAACTTTGATCGACGTTTATAATGAATATACTATTTTCAGAAAATAGATAATTTTCTGCATGATCTAGTCAACTTGGTTAAATTTTCATAAATATCATAAATACGTGTTTGTTTACATTTGTGACCTGTTTAGTCTTTTTTTTTTTTTTTTTGTGAAACGCACCCAAGCAGAATTTATTCTATTGATGGTTTGCAAAACTATGAACGGGCTTTCCTGGGAATTGAAAACGAAAGTATCAGTCAGTAATGAACTGGATTTCCTTGAATTGAAAACGAAAGTATAAGACACTAATGAGCGGGCTTTCCTATACGTAAAATGAATGGAATTGGTTATGGTGAACAAATGCATGGTATTTTTTTAAAACACTATAATACTCGACGACCGTATTGATATTTTGCATAAATCCACACGGATAAACAATATGACTCTACATCAGATATAAAGATCGATATAAAAAAATAATATTAAGATTGATATATTAAACAATATGACTGTACATCATATACAAAGATCGATATAAACAATATGACTGTACATCATATACAAAGATCGATATAAAAATATGACTGTATATCGGATACAAAGATCGATAAAAACAATATGACTGTACATCGGATACAAAGATCGATATAAACAATATGACTGTACATCGTATACTAAAATCAATATAATCAATATGACTGTACATCATATACTAAGATCGATATTAAAATATGACTGTATATCGGATACAAAGATCAATATAATCAATATGACTGTACATCGGATACAAAGATCGATATAAACAATACTACTGTACATCATATACAAAGATCGATATTAAAATATGACTGTGTATCGGATACAAAGATCAATATAATCAATATGACTGTACATCGGATACAAAGATCGATATAAACAAAATGACTGAACAACGGATACAAAGATCGATATAATCAATATGACTGTACATCGGATACAAAGATCGATATAATCAATATGACTGTACATCGGATACAAAGATCGATATAAACAATATGACTGTACATCGGATACAAAGATCGATATAATCAATATGACTGTACATCGGATACAAATATCGATATAAACAATATGACTGTATATCGGATACAAAGATCGATATAATAAATATGACTGTATATCGGATACAAAGATCGATATAAACAATATGACTGTACATCATATACAAAGATCAATATAAACAATATGAATGTACATCATATACTAAGATCGATATAAAAATATGACTGTATATCGGATACAAAGATCGATATAAACAATATGACTGTACATCGGATACAAAGATCGATATAAACAATATGACTGTACATCATATACTAAGATCGATATTAAAATATGACTGTATATCGGATACAAAGATCAATATAATCAATATGGCTGTACATCATATACTAAGATCGATATTAAAATATGACTGTATATCGGATACAAAAATCGATATAAACAAAATGACTGTACATCGGATACAAAGATCGATATAAACAATACGACTGTATATCATATACAAAGATCGATATAAACAATATGACTGTACATCGTATACAAAGATCGATATAAACAATACGACTGTACATCATATACAAAGATTGATATAAACAATACGACTGTATATCAGATACAAAGATCAATGTAAACAATATGACTGTACATCGGATACAAAGATCGATATAAACAATACGACTGTACATCATATACAAAGATTGATATAAACAATACGACTGTATATCATATACAAAGATCAATGTAAACATTATGACTGTACATCGGATACAAAGATCGATATAAACAATATGACTGTACATCGGATACAAAGATCGATATAAACAATATGACTGTACATCGGATACAAAGATCGATATAAACAATATGACTAACGTACAAATTGAGAGCGAATATACAGAGGTGTAACTATTACCATATTAGGAAGAAAATCAAACCATAGTGTCTACCGTGTTTTATCTCAACCCTCGAACATTAAATCCTAGAGTCTACCTTCTTTTATCTCAACCCTAGAGTCTACCGTGCTTGATCTCAACCCCAGAGTCTATCGTGTTTTACCTCAACCCTGGAGTCTACCGTGTTTTATCTAAACCCTAGAGTCTACCGTGTTTAATCTTAACCCTAGAGTCTACCGTGTTTTATTTCAACGCCATAGTCTATCGTGTTTTATCTCAGCCCTAGAGTCGACCGTGTTTTATCTCAACCCTAGAGTCTACCATGTTTTATCTTAAACCTAGAGTCTACCGTGTTTGATGTCAACCCCAGAGTCTATCGTGTTTTATCTCAACCTTCAAACGTGCAAACAATTACATTGATTTAATAAAGTGACAAACTTTCCTTCACATAAGTCATCTAGCGTCTTTCCAATAAGTGTCCCACTATGTGCAGTACATCGCCCAAATATATTGTTTATAGAATCTTGAGCAAAGTAAATATCCGACGGCAGTAGATCCATACTGACAATCACGTTTAATGCATTAAAATGTGTGTGTGTGTGTGGGTGTGTGTGTGTGTGTTTGTGAGTGTATTCTTTTTATACCAAGATTGACGAGTTTTCCGGAAATGATAAAGAAAGTAGAAGTACTAAAATAGATTGGATTGAAGTTATTTTTTAAAAATAAAAATCAGTACATATTGTATATACAAAATTATCTCTACATTTGTATTACTAATGTATATCTAGTAATCTAGCTTTACCCCTTTTTGAAATTTCTGAGTATCGAGGGGAACCCCTCCGGCGTGTAAGGGAAATTATTTCAATCGTCAAATGTTGCATTCTAGCGGATTTTCAGTTTAGAATTCATGCTCGTAATGAGAATGTTATACTGAATCTTTATTGTGATAAAGTTTCTCATTTGTTTTTTTTTTTTAATTTTTTTCTTCGTATTTCTCCACTCCGAGGCAGGCTTATTAATATATATTGCTCGTTATGTTTTGAGTAAATACTCTGCGTTATATAATACCCACTTTCTTGTTCAGAGTAAACTGACTGACATAGATTAAATATTAGTTTAAATTATTTATTTTACTTCGATTGTGAATCAAGTTATTACAACTTATATTCAAACCATGCTCGAAGTCTTCCTGGTTAATACCAGTACTAAGCATATGAGATAAAAGTGTCTTGCCCAAGGACACCACACATAGTAAATAAATCGGTATCATTTTAAGTGATTAGAAGAAATAATTTATTATGAGTTTTATATTGTCTATTATATGGCATGTGTTATCTTATGTTAATATTATATGTTCTATGTTATTGTATATATGATGGGCATGAGTAAATAAATATAGTTTACATAATAAAAATGTTCAAAGTTAAACATAAAATAAACTACACATATATGTAAGGATCACATTGTATACATATGGATCGTATTATCTTATTGTGTCTGTCGGTCTGTCTTGTGAAATATTGTTTATTTTTTATTGCAAGTGCAATAGCGGGTTAATACAGACAGGCAGGCAGGCAGGCAGGTAGGCAGGCAGGCAGGCAGGCAGACAGACTTAGATGATACGATCCATATATATACACAATGCATTAAATCACGCCTTGCGTAACGAGACAGTCCAGGAAGATTTGAATGACACTCATTCTTAATATACACATGTCTTCCGTAAATAGTAATTATTGTGAAAACTAACAATCACTTAATATAAATCAAAGTAGCCATGCTCTTTTGATAACATAATAAAAATAATTAATAGCAAACACCATTAAATAATTTGCAGAGTTTACTGTTTTGGTTAAATAAAAAAATGATAGAAGATACAGTTTATCGAAATAAGTTGTGAACACAATCTTGACAATTCAAGAAATGTCCCTACTAAAGTATAATCAGATTTAATTTGAAATAAACAACAGCTTATGACTCGACGCTGGCTTTCAAACAAGTCCATAATCCAATCAATGATTGGAATCGTTTCTAGTGCAGCAATTTTTCTTAGACCAGTGATTGATCTGTGATTGATCTGTAAGTACACACTACATTGTATTATATTCTAGATAGTAGTACTTGGAAAGACAAAGTCACGTGACCAATGTACATAGCAAGAGCGATTTTCCATCTGGTACCAGTCCAGTTGCATCTCCAGTACCAGAACAAACTGCGAAACAACATTATTTATATGTATAAAAATACACTTAATATAGAAAATGCCCACACAACGTCGGTATTTGTCATTCTATTGTTAATAGGCGGAAACTCTAATTGGTGACAGTGATGTTGTCCCTGTAAATTTAGTCAGTTAGCAGTCTATCTTTCCATTATTATAGAATGCAGGACGTGGTCTGTCTAATCACCCCCCCCCCCCCCCCCCCTCCTCACACAAACTCCCTTAATTGCAGCGGCGTCGTGTCGGTCTTCCTTTGTGATCTACACAATGCATATTTGACACGCGTTGTTATAGCAATGTAAGAAACATAGGCAATATTTTAATGACTGCAAAACGTACATCTGCTGTTTAAAATAATCTACATTATTTTGTTTTATGATTTAAGTATGTTTGAAACATTTTCTCCGACGAAAAGAAATTCATGATATATATTTTAAAATATTGATTTCGTTAACGCTAAACTGCATAATATGTACATGCGATAATAATATTTTTAGAACGGCAACCAGAAAGTAAGTCGTTTGAGTTTAAATGTATGTTTATAATAAATGCATACTTTCATCAATGAATAAACGAGTGATTGAGTGAGTGATTGAGTGAGTGAGTGAGTGAGTGAGTGAGTGAGTGAGTGAGTGAGTGAGTGAGTGAGTGAGTGAGTGAGTGAGTGAGTGAGTTGAGTGAGTGAGTGAGTGAGTGAGTGAGTGAGTGAGTGAGTGAGTGAGTGAGTGAGTGAGTGAGTGAGTGAGTGAGTGAGTGAGTGAGTGAGTGAGTGAGTGAGTGAGTGAGTGAGTGAGTGAGTGAGTGAGTGAGTGAGTGAGTGAGTGAGTGAGTGAGTGAGTGAGTGAGTGAGTGAGTGAGTGAGTGAGTGAGTGAGTGAGTGAGTGAGTGAGTGAGTGAGTGAGTGAGTGAGTAAGCGCAGTGAGGCGAAGTGAAAAATAAATTCATTTAAAAGCAATTTAATGACGATAAATGCTTATTTAATTAATAGTTATAGTCGGTACTGAAAATAAGAAAGGAATTAATATATTTACTTTTAAGTAAGGAATTATATATACACGTCCATTTCTCTCTTTATCATTTCAACCGTTCCGTCAATATTAGTTGTAAAATCCATTGTAATTTTATCGAACCAACAACAGCCTCGAGGGATGGCATAACGGACTGAACAGACTCGCAGGAAGAGCCCATCCTAATGTCTGGCAACTGCTACGTCTACTTCAGAAAGAAGAAGCTGTCACTGAGGTGAAAATTATAAAGTTACAGAACGGTGGTGTCCCAGTACAAACAAGAAACATTTGGAAAAACCTAAACAGAAAAATCCAAAGACTGAAATCTAAGTTTGAGACAGTTCCTCTCCAAAACTTCATCAACAGAATGGCTCACTTGACAGGATTGTAATATATTATGAATTTTAGCTTAAGTTTAGGGTTTGCTTAGTGCAAAGTGTTGATCAGATATGTGCTTTGTAGTTTGATAAAAAAAAAGTGAAAATCTTTCATGAAAACAATGATTTGTTTCACCTCTTTATGCAATGTTTTAAGTTAAATGTCGTCTTCAAGACCATAATTATGATGATTGTGTGAAGTCATTGGTAAGACAGTTACATATATACATGTATATAAAGATCAATAAAATATAAATATAGATAAATTAATTTAAAAAAACCCAGATACTTTTCCCCCTTTTACTACATGTTTTGAAAATAATTAAATATAATTATATGTCGCCAAATGAAACATGTAATAAAATAAGCAATTTATCCATTAAGTACATGTTTATAAAAACACATGTTTTTCAAATGTCGTCTACTAATAAAGTAGACAAAGAGTAGACAAAATGGGATTCACACCTTAAAGGTGTTGACATTAGTGATATATATATTTTTGTGTAACAAATTCTATTATTGTTATAATTTTAGAAAAATTACATAAAATAAAAGAAAAATCAGTTATATTAGTATTTTACATATATAAAATAGAGAGTAGACGAAATGGGAATGTGTGTCAAAAAAGGAGTAGACGAAATGGGAATGAATGTCAAAATCATTGACGAAATGGGAGTAGACCAAATGGGAAGTCACCTTTGATTGGATATTTTATACGGGATGACACGGCTTGCAGTCATGGGATTATAAATCAATTAACGTCGCATCGCTGGAGGCATATTTCAGATATTAGAATAGGCTAGCTAATATATACAAATAATTGACAGATATGCACCTATGTCTATTTAGAAATATTTATCATTCATTGGTTCCTGATTATGACTTTTTCAAAACGAGACTTTGTATTATGTTAATTACAAGATCTAGTACGGTTATGTTATCGAAGATTTGTTGAACAATATGTTTTTAATTCCTTGTATACAAAAAGCAAACACTTGAATTCCATCCTGTAGATATGAATTACTAACTGAGTGGAAATTAAGTTATCTCTATACAAGATAATACGGGCTTTTGTCCTACATTCAGATAGTGCATCTACTGTGGTGGCTGTTCAATTTAAAAAAAAATATATATATATATATATATATATATATATATATATATATATATATATATATATATATATATATATATGTTAAAGCAAAACATTGGAAACAGATAATGTGATTTTTTTTATATAAAAAGAGCTTTTAAATTAATAAGGTTGTAGGTGATAAATTTTTCACGTAGAATGAAAACATACGATCATAGTTATTTAATTTATATTTCTTCATTTCATAATTTAAAAACGTTTTTACCAAATCTCTCCGCATAAAAGTGAAACCTATATTCTTATGATATGTGGTTGAAACGACGGTGTGGTGTTTTTAAATTGTTTATTCAGTTTACGCTGTGATGTCATATCCATGACTTGTAAGGACAACTTTTAGGTTTCCAAAACAAAAACATAATATACTAGTGTACACCAATTCCTGTTAAATAATAAATTAAGAAATCAGACCCCGTTGATTTTCTAATGCATTAAATCATGAAATAACAGTTTCAAAAGCATGTCACGGTAAACTTCCCTATCGGCGGTAAAAAATCAAAAGTCACTGCCCTTCGATCTTCGGGTTGACACAGCGTGCGATCAGGCAATGGGATAATTAGCGATAATTACACTGCTGGAGGGCATACTTCGCACTGCTTTATCAGGGCTTGTGTTAAACTTTCTTTATAAACATTAACATATGTTACTTTAATTGAAATTATGCAGAATAGTTTAATTTGTGTGTTTAAGGTTGTGTTTTTTTGCAAGTAAGAAAAGTTGATTATTTAAGAATAAATTGATTGTCATTGTAAACCTATATGACTGATTGATGAGTATACTTTCGGTAACATTATTGATAATGATACAAGTTGATTATATCAATCATACTAATTGTGTATTTATTTAATTAATTAACTTCATAGATTAGGATATTATACTTTCTTATTTTATTAATTATCTATAGTTAATGATCTAGAGTCTTACTTAATTGTAGATAGGTCGTCTGTTCGAATCCCCGCCCGGCAAGTCTCCCGTCCGTAATGATTGATTTACGACATTGCGTCTCATTATCATTCATCTCTCAACGCTGATAAAAGTGGGAAAGTTATCAGTTACTTGCGGAGATGGGGTGTGCTCGAGTACTGGTTAACATTTTAGGATTCTGGCAGTGGTTAGGTAAAATGATCGTCTGTTAAACTTCAATGACATAAAAATTACGCTAACTATTCATTCAATCAATCGATCGGTCGGTCGGTCGGTCGGTCGGTCGGTCGGTCGGTCGGTCGGTCGGTCGGTCGGTCGGTCGGTCGGTCGGTCGGTCGGTCGGTCAATCGATCAATCATAATATATGGATGGATGGATGGATGGATGGATGGATGGATGGATGGATGGATGGATGGAAAATAAATAAATAAATAAATAAATAAATAAATAAATAAATAAATAAATAAATAAATAAATAAATTAATAAATAAATAAATAAATAAATAAATAAATATATAAATAAATAAATAAATAAATAAATAAATAAATAAATAAATAAATAAATAAATAAATAATTTATAAACCGTATGCAGACCTATGTAAAAGTATTATAAGATAAGCACCGGCCAAAACGGCCTAGCTGGTTTAGACAATTTGGGTTCATTACATAAAAATTAAATTGAGTGCAGGTATTGTTATCAAATCAATACATAAGGCCAACACATTGCTCTTATATAGCGCTAATTAATTTGCTAATAGTATTTATAAGTGATGGTCACAGCTCAGTGACGGAAAACCCCAGAGAGATCTCAAATACTAGTGGAACCGGCCGCGAATTCATTATATCCATAAGGTCCATCTCTTATGGTATTAACTAAACAATAACTTCGCTCCAAGACCCCATAGTTCAAACTATGATGGCCATTCGCTCTTCCACTAAGTCCCAAAGTCCAAACACATGTTGACCTGCAGAAGAGCGCCATAAGGTCCAGCTCTTATGGTATTAAATAACAATAACTACGCTGCAAGACCACATAGTTCAAACTATGATGGCCATTCGCTCCTCCGCTAAGTCCCAAAGTCCAAACATATGTTGACCTGCGGAAGAGCGCCATAAGGTCCAGCTCTTATGGCATGCATGAAAATTCGCTCCACGTTAGACCCCAAGGTTCTCACTCATGTTGGTCAGAAAATGCTAGCCAGTTCAAACGTGTTTAGCCGCAACTTAATACGCTCCTCCGCAACAATTGCGGTCCAGCAGGCGTCGCCTGCATTTTAATGAATAGGTCAGCAGCCAGTTCACCCTAACCTAATTCGAATAGAATAAACTTTTAGTATATTATATGACCTAAAACGGGAAAACTATGAATGAAAATGAGATCTCCCCGGAATTTTCCGCCACACGAACATTTGTTTCGCCCCAAAATTCCGGAATTTGGCTATGGCTTGAATAACAGTGCCAACGCATCCCGAATGCCCATCATAATTAAATCGCTACCAATATCTGAAAGGTGTACACCATCCGAAAAATAAAAGCCTGGAGTGTCAGCTGTAATGTCGGGATGCGCAATGAACATACCCCCCAAAGAAGAGACATGGCGGCGTAGCGTACGGTTAAGGTGTTTTCTTTTGGTTTCGAGTTTGTTAAGTGGTATCTCTGTCCTAGGCCAGACTAAGCGTGGAAGCACGGCAGAGAAGCATATCCTTGACTTTGGAAAAGTAGCCTGCAGACAAGATATGTCTTGGCGCATGCTGTGTTCGAGCACGCAGCCCTTTACCTCTCCTATATCGTTAGAGCCTAAATGTATCACTATGGCTCTTGGGGCTGTGCTATGGAGAGCTGCATACTGAATGCGCTGGTTGAGGTCTCGCCAGTGCATTCCCCGGATTCCCATCCATTTAACCTTCCTGACTGAATGGAGCCCGAGGTTGGTCTCGATTGCTCGCAACTGAGCCCGCCGTTCAAGCCAGTGGATGTAAGAATCCCCAATGAGCCAGACATCTGTAATTATATAACTGAATAACTTAAAACTGACAACCTGTCGATTAAGGGCTCTTATGGGGGATGTGTGCAACATAATATATGGGGCTGCGTGTCTACTAAAGCCTGATATACTTCAAGAAAGCATTAGAGGTCCATCGTCCCATCTTTTTAATTGTTTTGTCTGGTGTGCCCTTACTTGCAAGCCAGCTAGCAGCTCCGATGCGAAAAGAATGGGTGCGATAGTTGGCGCTTGGCCACCCCAGTACTTGAGTAGCCTTTGAAAGGACTGCACCAAATTGGTATCTGGTAAGTGGTCTACCCTTGGCATGACAAAACAAGTATGTGTTCGAATTTGGCCTGACTGAAAGGAATGAAATCATGGCCTTAACTGGACAAACCAGTGTGCCAGTGGGCTCAATGTTTACTATGCTGGAGGCGCCATGCTGATTTGATTTTGATTTACGTAAATGGATTCTCATACCCCGGGAAGCATTTCCCCTGTTAATATGAATGTCTGACATTTGCAGTGGGCGATCTGCCTGGTCAAAAGATGAGAATACGAGCTCACTGACCCGAAATAGCCCGAAAAATGCGCATGTGTAAGCTGCTTGATATAACAGAGTTTCATACCGAGATATACAAATGGTGCTCAGTATTTTGAATATGTCTACTAACGACTCGTACATGATTGGTGAGCGCATATCATAAGATGGTTTCATTCGCCTGTAACCTTCCAACATCTTTAAAATTGTAAAATTGTGGGAGTTATCTTGAATACTATTTACCTTGTGTACAAAAGCAATGGCAGACATAAATGTCGAGGCAGTTTTTGATGCATACCCCTTTTGAAAAAGATAAGAAACAAAAGACTCTAAGTGTACAACCGGTGCGGGCCACAGTTCTGGCAATGCATATTTGTGACGGAAAGAACTAAAGATTCTCAGGGCATTGGTGTACACATTTCGAGTATTAATTGCAAGACTAGCACTTAGAAGCTGTCTGGCTCCAAATCGAAGATTTTCCATAGATGGGTTGGGACTGGCTCTGGGAGTTTTTCCGCGTCTGGGGCCAAATCTCGAAATCGTGCCATCTGCAATCGAGATAAACTATCAGTTATATTGTTTCTCGATCCTGGAATGTGTTCTGCTTTAATGACCAGATTCAGTCTAAGACATTTCAAGGTAAGTGCTCTTACGAGCACCATTACTTGGGGAGATTTAGAAGTCTGCGTGTTGAGAATTTGGACCACAGCTTGGTTATCACACTTGAACATAACCTTTTTATTGCACAGACTGTCACCCCAAATGTAGATTGATACTAGAATGGGAAAGTATTCTAGTAAAGTGATGTCTGTTGTTATTCCCAGTTGGTGCCAAGCTTCGGGCCAGACTCCGTATGTCCATTTCCCATGATAATAGGCCCCAAAACCTTTACCTATTGCTGCAGAGCTATCTGTGTACAGGCATACATCTGTGTTTGAAAGCCACAGGGCATCATGGAACATGGAAATCCCATTGAAAGACTGAAAGAAGGCCAGCCAAGTTAATAAGTCCTGGCGCATGCCTAATGTCATCCTAATATGATGATGGGAACGCTCGACACCACATGTAGCATTAATCAAGCGTCTACAAAAAGGGCGACCTGGTTGGATTGCTCTACACATGAAATTAAGTGACCCAATGACAGATTGCAATTCTCGAAGAGTAACGCTTCTTTTGTGATGTAGGATGTCTGTTATGAGTTTAATCATTTGCTCAACTTTGGTTGTTGGTATCCGAACTTGCATTAAAATAGAGTCTAATTCGAGCCCTAGGAAAACTAAGATAGTTGTTGGACCCTCTGTTTTGTCCTCTGCAATGGGGACACCTAAAGATTTGCAACAGCTGAAGTAAGTGTCCATCATAGTAGCACAGTGGTGAGTACCACTTGCACCACCGAAGAGGTAATCATCTAAATAATGCTCTAATTCCCCGACAGTGCAGGATGTGCGGACTATCCATTCTAAAGAAGTGGCAAATTGTTCAAATATAGCACATGAAATACTGCAGCCAAAGGGAAGAGACTTGTCAAAGTAATAAAGATTGTCGAATTTAAAGCCTAGCAAAGGGAAGTCAGTTTTTGAAACTGGGATTAAGCGAAAAGCAGATTTGATGTCAGCCTTTCCCAGAAGAGCCCCCTTACCCAAACGTTGAACCATTTGCACAGCGGCATCAAACTTAGTGTACTGGACTGAGCAAAGTTTAGGGTCAATGTAGTCATTAACAGACTCACCCTGCGGGTATGAAAGATGGTGTATTAAACGATATTCACCAGGCTCTTTTTTAGGAACAATACCCAAAGGAGAAACTCGAAAGTTATTGAATGGGGGCAATTTGAATGGGCCCGCCACCCTGCCTGCTTTGACTTCCTTTTCTATTTTATTTCGAACGATTTCTGGATTCTTCTTGGCTGATTTTAAATTTGATGCCTCAAAGGGAAGTCGGGGACCCTCATAACACAATGAGAAACCAGATGTAAAACCTGTGCAGATGTCATTAGCCTCTTTCTTATTTGGATATTCAATAAGTGCCTTACATAGTTTTTCTACAATGATTGGAGACCTTGCAAGCCCAACATCAGCGGTTCCTGTTTTGGAAATGGGCCTGTCGAAGGACCCCGGCGTTAGTAAGGTCCTGTGTACGAAAACCCTGGTTGGTGGGAACCCCGGCATGAAATCTAGGGCATTTGTGCTCAGGGTGGTCGCCTCGGCATGCGGTGCATCGATGGGCATATTTGCAATTACGATAAAAGCAGCCTTTGACCTTATTAAAATCCAGGCATAAACCTTTCATTCGTGGTGGAGCCAGCCCACCCAATTGATTTGGTGCACTGGAGTTGCCAAAAGTCTGGCCTGGGGGACTACTGAAAGACATTGTTCTCAACCAGAGATCTGTGTTGAGATGGGCCCAAGACTGTGGGTTGACAGCTTGCCTCATCCGAAAATTTTCATCATAGGCCCGCCAGGCTAAAGACCCCCTACATCTGCTCTCAGCCTCTCGTATGGTCGACATATAGTGGAGGAGCTCACCAGCCTTTGCGGGATGTTTCCGGATGAAAATGCTTACGAATATCAAAAACCCATCAGTCCAGTCCCTGATTGTGTTGACTGAGCGTGCAGTTTTTTGTCTGATCTCAATTTGCCCTTGATTGTTTACAAACAAACCAGAGCCAGAATCATTTAATGGAGGCTCTCTCTTTAATAGATGTGCAATGTTTATATACTCCCCAAGCCATATTTTTTGGCAAAGCTCCGTGGGCACATGCATTGACATGGTGTCGTCGATGCACCGTATCGCCGATGATGGCAAGGAAAATCCATCGGTGGATGGAGAGTTTTCGAAAGCTGCCTTAAATAAGCCGGAAAACGCATTTCCGGTACTTATTTGTTCGTTACTAGGCTCTGGACCCAGTCCTATGTTACCTTCGCCGGCGTCAGAGTCTGTGCTCAACTGCACAAACTCAGGTTCCTGATCGGGGGACAACGCCCCTGACCCAGATTCGGCCGTCGCCGCCGCTTTCGTGGTTTTTGTCGCTCCACGAGCGCTGCCAGGTCTTGTGCCAGGAGAGTTTCGCTGTCCACGACCTTTACCAGAATTCTTGCGAAGTTTTGGCATGATACGCTTCTTGAGACACAAGTAAAAGTAGAAAATTAACCCTTGAAAATTTTATAAAATTTGTTGCAGATTCGGCGCGCTGGTAGAAAAGAATGTCAAAACGGTGCGACCATAGAAAGTACCTCGGCTCCTTTATCCTGTCCGCCTCATTATAAGAGAGAAACAGCTAATTTTATTGCTGTAATAAATTGGTCTATTTTTTAACAATAGCCCTTATTATAAGTGAAGTTTTAATCGGTATGTAAGCCTTAATTGAATATAAGTACATTCATTTGTGTATGGTTACGATAATATATCATGGCTATCGTATGTAATTGTATAAACGACTGTAATGGTCATTATGCACTATTAACAAACTAACTGATGCCATGAATCCCAAACAACATTTTAATATTGTTGGTAGTAGTTATAATTCAATGTTTTATTCAGCAATATGTGTAATAATATCGATGACCAGTCAAGTTCTTATTTACCGTCGCTTTAAACTGGTCATTTTGGCGAGCATATATCGATAACCAGATCACACCGCTCTAATTATGAAATGTGAATTCAAGTGAACCTGCTAAACGTTCTGGTCGCTTTATTAAGATATTTATTCATACTCATTCGTACTAGACATCCCTTTCACTTGTGTACGTCTATGTTCATCTCATATGTTCTTCAAACACTCGACAATTCAATTCACGTCGTATAAAGGCAATTAAACTTAATGATTTCACTTAAAATGAACAGATCATCATTTGCCCATGCTTTCTTTCAACATACAGCAACTGACATACGCTAAAAATGGGTAACAACCACGTGATTATAAAAAAACAGCAAACGTGTGTTTGTCAAACGCATTAACGTCTTAGCTTTTTGTTTTATAGAATGTGGCGGATAACAATTTTTGGCTTTGACATAGCTTGGACAGTGTTTTGATGCTGTTATCCCAATACATAAAACATGACAAATTAAACAATTTTGTTTTATAAGCTCACGCAATGGGATCAGTATTGATCAAATTTCTCGAAGGCATACTTCTTAAATGCCACTGAGTTTATTTGTTCTTCTCAGTCCTTGCTTTTTGGTGTTGTTTTGGTTGACTATAACGTTTATCCAGTAATGCTGAGGAAACTGGTGTAGTGAACACACACGAAAGGACAATATTATGTAAAATAAGTAGTAATACTTATCAATCAACACTTATAACCATGGCGCATTTTGTTTGTTTGATATTACTTAATAGTACATGTTTATGCTTGCTGAATCATTATATTAAGTATATTAATACAATGGCTATCACAGTATTTGCCTGCGGTATACGTTAATGCATTTGACAAACATACGTATGTGACTGTTTTTAATCACATGTTATATAAATAGCTATACGTTATGGCATTTACAGTATGACATTTCTTTATCAATATCTACAGCATCTTCATATTATGTAGTATACGTTTTAAAATATTATGTTTTGTTGTGGCTATATAATTTGGTACAGTAATTTATCTTAATGACATGATTTGTATATAAAATATATACAATTTCTGGATCGATTAAAGCAGTACCGGTCTCGACTGGTGTCAATGTTTCCATCTTCTGAAATACTATTTGGTACCCTTTAGTTGTGATGTTAAGAAAGCAAATGATACTGTTTTTTGTTGACATGGTTGAATTGAAACCAAAAATTTATGTTTTATCAATATAGGACATGTAAGCGTTAGTCTGGTTTTAAACGTTTTTTACATGATATAGATACATGCAGAGTCTCCATACAGTTCTCATTTTGTTTTTATTGATAATATTCAGCACTAGTCCGAGGGGTACAAAAGAAGCATGGGAGACCATAGGTTTTTGGCATATACTTATAGCTCAAAGAAGAATGGAGAAGAATGGAGAAGTAAATGCAAATGGCTCTTGTTGTTTGAAATATAAACTACTGTTCCAGTTGAACATTAAGTTGCGGAAACTTAATTAAATGCTGATATCAACTCAAGTTTACTACTCCTTCATTGTCATGTGTAAAAGTTGCCCATGTATTGTGTTAAGCACAATATTAACGATTAGTTTAACGGTAGACAGTATTTTAAAGCAGAAATAAACTTTCATTGAACAGATCTTCTTCAAAGAACACATCAAGGCAATGATTTTGTTTTGTAGTGTGTATGTGTGTGTATGTTTTAATACATCTGTATGGTTATCGATCTGATTGTACAGCACAACGAGACCATCTGTTACCACAACTCCGCCATATAATAGCGCATGCTATATTTTACGCATCAACGTTTAGCTCTTCAGTGTATAATAAGAATAGTGTGCAGGTGTGCTACTTGATGTCGGTCAATATCTATTTATAGCTAATGTAATATTTATGTTTACCTGTATGGTAGTTCATATCATGTGACTTTATATTACAAAATATTTTATCCAGTTTTTCATTTTAATCCATGTTTAAAGATATTACAAGTCTATGGTTATGTATTAACCGAAACAGTAATTAAGCAAGAGCTCCTTGTAAACCTAGGTGTAAAAATATAACATAAATCATGTTTCATTTTCAGATCACCACATTTTAAGTATCAAAATGAAAAAAGTGAATTGTTTATGCATACTGTTGTTAATCATAGGCGAATAAAGTGTCTTGCTCAAGGACACTACGCATAATTTCAGCGGAGAATCGAACCCACGACCGTCCATTCCTGGGTCCGATGCTCTATCACATGATCACGCACTTTGCTGCTAGTTTAGGGGATATATGTTAATTGTTGTAGGATTTACCTTTTTTATGCACTCAGATCCGCACATATTTAACGATAATATTTTTCCTGAATTTATTCAGAGTTTTATAAATGTATAAATAATTTGAATCATTTATACTTATTAACTATTTCGAACTATTTTCATACTTTTTAACCAAATAAAGTTTCAAACCTAATCATATTGACTAGCGGTTTTAATTTATTTTTAGAAATGTAAATAAGTCAGAAATAGATACTTGATATTAATCAAATATTTGCCAAACGACAAATTCTACAACCACATTCAAGCAATTATTTATCAAACAAAAATGTATATCATTGATTTGGTAATTGCAAGGCACGTGTGCTATAATTGTAAAAAAACTTCTGTGGTTTACATTTCTGAAGAGTAACACCGCTTTGTCTTATTTTTTGTGTTATTTCATCAACCGACGCAATACTATGATTGTATTTAAGATATAATTGTTATGTGTGTAAACAGATATATCTGATATTTGTATAATCTCCAAACATGGAATATTTTATTTATGTTAAAGCTTTATTAACATTCAACCATGACGATACGCTATGCGTATATTTTTTGTAAATCTGTGATTATTTATAATTAAGTTAATGTATTAAATGAATGTATGTGCTGTATGTAGTGAATTGAATTTGCAAATTGAATCTTGAAGTTGATTTCATAATCAATAAGAATAAATTACACTTAATAGCCTGAGGGGTTAAGTTTTCATTGCCACGCTACATTAGTTTTCCGCTGATTTTGTGGTGACACTATCATGAATGCCATATATGATTTATCCGTATACCCGTGTTGTAATGTTATATCATCAACCCTTGCTGAACTATATATCCGTGTTGTACAATTATATCATAAACACGTGCTCAGCTAGTATAACTTAAACCCGTGCTCAACTATTATATTATATACCCGTGCTGCACTATATACCCGTTTTGTACTATTATATCAAAACTCGTGCTCAACTAGTATAACTTAAACCCGTGCTCAACTATTATATTATATACCCGTGCTGCACTATATACCCATTTTATACTATTATATCAAAACCCGTGCTCAACTATTATATTATATACCCGTGCTGCACTATATACCCGTTTTGTACTATTTAATCAAAACTCGTGCTCAACTAGTATAACTTAAACCGTGCTCAACTATTATGTTATATACCCGTGATGCACTATATACCCGTTTTGTACTATTATATCATAAACACGTGCTCTACTAGTATAACTTAAACCAATGCTCAACTTATATATTATATACCCGTTCTGCACTATATACCCGTTTTGTACTATTATATCATAAACTCGTGCTCAACTAGTATAAATTAAACCCGTGCTCAACTTTTATATTATATACCCGTGCTGCACTATATACCCGTGTTGTACAATTTTATCATAGTCTCGTGTTCAACTAGTATAACTTAAACCCGTGCTCAACTATTATACTATGTACCCGTGCTGCACTATATACCCGTGTTGTACAATTATATCATAAACTCGTGCTCAACTAGTATAACTTAAACCCGTGCTCAACTATTATACTATATACCCTTGCTGCACAGACTCTATAAATAATTATATACTCAAATAGCTTTCACATGAATTATCTGTTCCACTTTGTAATCTTTTCAACAGATCCATTCAAACATGTACTGTTCCAAAATTATGGAAAACTGCAAATGTTAGTGCAATTTTTAAAAAAAACGACCCTTCCGATGTATCAAATTATCGTCCAAATTATCTTCTTTGTTGCATTGAAAAGGTTATGGAAAAAATTATTCATAAACATATATTTAACTTTTTTCACTAGACATAACATTATAACAGCACTTCAGTCTGGCTTTGTCCCGAACGATTCAACTGTTAACCAGTTAGTTGATATATACAATACCTTTTGTAAGGCCCTGGGTGAAGGTAAAGAAATACGTACAGTCTTTTGTGATATATCTAAAGCCTTTGACAGGGTTTGGCACAAGGGACTCCTTATTAAACTAAATGCTGTTGGAATAACAGGAACTCTCCTATCATGGTTAACTAATTACCTAGAAAATCGTAATCAATGTGTTGTCGTATCCGGCTGTACATCCGATATGTCTAGTTTGAAAGCCGGGGTACCCCAGGGATCTATCCTAGGGCCTCTGTTGTTCCTTGTCTATATAAATGATATTGTAGAAAATATAAGCTCATCCATAAAATTATTTGCTGATGATACTAGTCTTTTTATTATAGTAGAATCACCAGATCTTGCCGCTTCTATGTTAAATTCTGATCTCAGAAAAATTCACAACTGGGCTGATAAATGGCTTGTTAATTTTAATCCAAATAAAACAGAATCGATGGTTATTACCCGTAAAATCAACAAACCGATACATCCAAATACTTCTATGAATCAAACTGTTATACAAGAAGTTATTACTCATAAACATCTGGGCCTTACTTTTTCAAATAATGGATCATGGCATGAACACATTCAATACATAAAAGAAAAGGCATGGAAAAGAATAAACATTATGCGACTTTTAAAATTTCAATTAGATAGAAAATCACTTGAGATTATATATACTACTTTTATACGTCCAATTCTAGAATATGCTAACATTGTCTGGGATAATTGCACTTTGTATGAAGTTAATGAAATAGAAAAGATTCAGTTGGAAGCAGCAGGAATAGTAACAGGAGCAACAAAACTTGTTTCTATATCAGCTCTGTACAAAGAGACCTGTTGGGAATCCTTAAAAACAAGAAGACAAAAACACAAACTTATCCTTTATTACAAAATGCATAATGGACTATCTCCTTCGTACCTATGTTCACTCTTACCTGAAAATGTTGGGAATCTTGTTGGCTATAACATTCGAAATGCACAAGACCTTAGGACGTTTTCATGTAATACTCAATTATATTTTAACTCATTCTTACCGTCTTCTGTGCGTGAATGGAATTCTCTTCCTCACCACATAAGAGAGTCGCCTTCCCTTAATATATTCAAATCAAATATCAACGCTAATAAACAAAAGGTTCCAAATCATTATTATACAGGAAACCGAACTGCCCAAATATATCATACACGACTTCGTACAAATTGCAGTAACTTGAATCAACATTTATTCAATAAAAACATAGTTGCAAGTCCAAACTGTCTTCGTGGTGAAATTGAGGACACATATCATTATTTATTCAGGTGCAGACTATTTCACCAATATATACAAAGAATGATGACTGAAATAAAATTAGCTTATCCACATGATCCTTCCTTGAATGATCTTCTGTATGGTAATGAAAATCTTACATTAACTTACAACAACTCGATTTTCATGACAGTTCAAAATTATACTATAAAGACCAAACGTTTTGAATATCGCACACAGTTAAATAGATAATGACTTGTTATGTTTTTTACCTACTTAATTATAACAATACGCCTCTATTTGATCTTGGATAGTAAGAAACAATGGTTAATGAATGGATTGGATTGATAAACATAAACTTGGAAAATACCTATCCCCTGTATCGGAATGAACCGATAAAGAAAATA
Organism: Panopea generosa; assembly: GCA_029582155.1. Lineage (NCBI taxonomy): Eukaryota > Metazoa > Mollusca > Bivalvia > Adapedonta > Hiatellidae > Panopea > Panopea generosa. The sequence goes on along the minus strand of CM055896.1, from coordinate 12,526,917 downwards.
AAATCAGTGGAGTCTCTTTCTTTCTTTCCTTCTCTTCAACCAATTCTCTCTTTTTTAGTTTTTGAAATATTGTGAATAAACCATTATTACTTTAACCAATTTTTGCACATTTGGCCAAATTGAAATTATTTCGGAACAATATGATAAAGTTTATAAGAAATGTAAAATAACTGTTATGGAAGCAGATTTACACAAGCTTCTAAAGCTTTTTTCTGTATCCTTTCCACATAATTCGTTAAACGTGTGACTTTATTGTTAAATGTATGCTAAATATATGTACTTATGTGAATAAAATATTGTTTAAACTAATATATCTGTTTTGTACTATTATATCATAAACTCGTGCTCCACTAGTATAACATAAACCCGTGTTCAATTATAATATTATATACCCGTACTGCACTATATACCCGTGTTGTACTATTTTATAATAAACTCGTGCTCAACTAGTATAACATAAACCCGTGTTCAACTATAATATTATATACCCGTGCTGCACTATATACCCGTTTTGTACTATTATATCATAAACTCGTGCTCAACTAGTATAACTTAAACCCGTGCTCAACTATTATATTATATACCCGTGCTGCACTATATACCCGTTTTGTACTATTATATCATAAACTCGTGCTCAACTATTATATTATATACCCGTGCTGCATTTTATACCCGTGCTCTACTATTATACCATATATCCGTGTCGTACTATTATATCATATACCAGAGTTGTACTATTATATCATATACCAGTGTTGTACTATTATATGATATACCCGTGTTGTTCTGTTATACCATATATACGTGTTGTACTATTTTATCATATATTTTTGTTGTACCATTCTATCATATATTCGTGTTGTACTATTATATCATATATTCGTGATGTACTATTATATCATATATTCGTGTTGTACTATTTTATCATATACCAGTGTTGTACTATTATACCATATATTCATGTTGTACTATTGTATCATATACACGTGTTGTACTATTCTATCATATACCAGTGTTGTACAATTATATCATATATTCGTGTTGTACCATTATATCATATATTTGTGTTGTACTATTATATCATATACACGTGTTGTACTATTCTATCATATACCAGTGTTGTACTATTATACCATATATCTGTGTTATACTATTATATCATGTATTCGTGTTGTACTATTCTATCATATACCATTGTTGTACTATAATACCATATATCCGTGTTGTACTATTTTATCATATATTTGTGTTGTACTATTCTATCATATATCTGTGTTGTACTATTATATCATATATTCGTGTTGTACTGTTATATCATATATATGTGTTGTACATTATACCATATATCCGTGTTGTACTTTTTTAACATATATCAGTGTTGTACTATTATATCATATATCCGTGTTGTACTATTATATCATATACACGTGTTGTACTATTTTATCATATACACGTGTTGTAGTATTCTATCATATATTTGTGTTGTACTATTATATCATATATATGTGTTGTACTATTATACCATATATCCGTGTTGTACTATTATATCATATATTCGTGTTGTACTATTATACCATATATCCGTGCTGTACTATTATACCATATATCCGTGTTGTACTATTATACCATATATCCGTGTTGTACTATCATATCATATATTTGTGTTGTACTATTATATCATATATATGTGTTGTACTATTATACCATATATCGTGTTGTACTATTATATCATATACACGTGTTGTACTATTCTATCATATATTTGTGTTGTACTATTATATCATATATATTCCATAGAGTTATTGCCCAAAGCGGAACTCCGTTCGCGTCTGCCGCGCCGTATGTTGGACCATTTGTTACTAAACCGAGTTCAGTGAGAGCATATGAATATACATGCTTGAATTTCAATGCAGCGGAATATCTGCAGTGTATGAGAAACAAAACATTCGACGACGTGATGCGGCAGACCTTCGTAAAGTTAGGGAGTTCTTCTTTATCCCCAATGTACGACGGTGAGTTCTTGAAGGCAGACCCAAACGAAATGCTAAACCCCAAAAATTCTAAATATAAAAAAGTGCAAGATTTCTTTGGTTCGCTTGATATGATAGTCGGATACAATACCATGGACGGACTTTCCCACGTGCAACATTTGTGGGAGTCAAAACTTGCATCTTACGAAAAATATGTTCTGGGCAAGGATCCTGGAGAGGATGCTTTTGATCCGGATGTTTTTAAAGTGAATGAAGTGATGTTTGAGATTGCTGTTAATCATGCATTAACGAATGAACTATTAGATCGAGTCATTCTGAAGGCAGATGATGAAGACTTAAGGAAATTAATATTTGATCGATATTTAAACATTGTAGATCCTGACGATAATAGAGACCTTTTGCTTAAATTCTCTACTGACTATGTTTACAAAATGCCTGTAATAAATTTGGTCAACGTTCGCAAACAATTACTTGAGCACATCTCGATCAAAGGAGATGATTTAGAATCAGGCGCTTTAGGTACATATTTGTATACGTTCAGTGCACAGCCTGGGTTTAAATTCAGGACCAAACCTACCCCAATCTGGGCTAAAGAGACCAACAATGGAGACGAACTTCCTTTCTTGTTTGGTTTCTCAAGAAAGATGCTTGACGCGCTCAATGTCAGTAGCTCCTACCAGCCATCCAAGGATGAACTTGATCTGTCCAGGATTCTCATTGACAAATGGATACAATTTGCAACACATGGGTAAGAAGTTTGCTTTCTTTGCAGGGCTGTTGTCATTTTTAAACGCATTTTTAAAGCAAAGAAACAAATGTATTCTTTCTATAAAAGCAATAGTCGCAGATGACTATGACAGTATCGGGGTGGTATTGATTAGTGTAATGTCTTTTCTTTTAAATAAATGCCAAAATAAAGTCACTATATGTTGGTTGCAATGGTATCAATAATAGTTTTGTATCACAAAAATAGTTCGGTTGATTGCCAGTCATGCTTATCAATTTTGTTTTGTTTAAATATTAAGCGTCTTTTTTATGCCATCGAGAGCAAACAAATGACCAGTTAACCTAACCACTATTTCCTGGGCTCCTGATCCTGGACGTTTAACCAGTACTCCAGCTCACAATCCTTCCCACTAGAATCAGCGGTGAGAGACGAATGACACAATTTCGTTTGTCAATCGTCCTGAAAACCGTGACCGGACCGGGGATTCGAATTCACGACTCCTTGATTGATAGCCAGACGCTCTACCGACTGAGCTCACCGGGACCGGTTATTACATAAATAAAGCTGAGTTATAGTTTTATATACATTGAAGAAATACACAATTCCTACATATAAATGACTGAAGCAGTGGTTTAAGATACACAATATTGAAGTTTAGTTTCCACCTTTCGAAAGCCTGGCCGATTAAATCAGTCGGTTACTCGTCTGACTATCAATCCAGGGGTCGTAAGTTTGAATCCCCACCCGGCAACAGTCTCCGTGATGATTGCTGTACGACACTGTGTCTCATTATCATTCGTCTCTCACCGCTGATTCAAGTGGTGAAGTTATCAGTAACTTGCGGAGATTGGGTGTGCTCAAGTACTAGCTAACCTTTCAGGATCCCAGGAAACAGTGGTTAAGTTAACTGATTGTTTGTTAGCTCTCGATGGCATAAAAATGACGCTAAATATTCAATCAATCAATCAATCAATCAATCAATCAATCAATCAATCAATCAATTAATCAATCAATCAACAAACCACCTTTCGATATTCAGCAGGAAAATAGCGCTAATCCTGAACTCCTAAGCTTCCAATATTGAAAACGTACGCGGGACGAACAATGAATATCTATCAGCTATCGCTCTCCGACCACAGGCTATTTGCGGATATGAACTCTCTACTTTATAATTGTACATGATATAAACGAACAAACATCAGTGTTAAAAATTAATTTTCACCAGAGATCCTCCGTGGCCGGGTGGTCTAAGACGCCGTCTTAAAATCTCTTACACTTATCACCGCTAAGGTCGTAGGTTATAAAATTCGAGTCCCGCTCGCCCCAAAAACTTTATGTGAGAAAGTTTGCCAGTTACTTGCGGAAGGACGGTGGTTCTACTAAACAGGTTCATTGTGAGATCTTCTTCCACCAATAAACTGGATATGCCCTGAAATGTGTTGAAAACGGGGTCAAATCCAATTTCTTAAAAAAACATCAATGTTCATACATATCTACTTAAATTTTTACACTTATGGACCTATAACAATATAAGAATATTAACCTACACGTTCCGCTATTTAAAAACTAATTTTTAAGAAATTATTAACATTTTATTAAGTTTTCGAAGTCATGCTACATTTAGAAATAAATGTAATGGACAAAGACAAAAAATTAATAAAGGTTGATTTTCAGTGAAGTGTAAACATGTTTAAAGGAAAATGCGGCTGTTTAAGACAAGTGGTTGCTTAATAGAGGTGACCACTTACACAGGTTTTACTGTATATATAATTTTTAAAAAAAATAGTGTTGATTAAAATTTAATCAAAATTGGCTTATGCCTCATTAATAATCTAATAATTAATACTGTTATGATAGGTTCAATATTTTGTATGACAGCGTATCCGAAATATAGTTTAATATATATATTACTGATGCTTAGTTTGATATATTTATACATATCTTTTAGCTACCCTCATGCTGATGTTCTACCTGAATCCCCGTTCTGGCCATCGTGTTTTCAGGTCAACATGAAATCCATCGATGCAAATATTGATATCGAAAATATAACCTATTTCGAGTTTTCAAATGGCATGAATATCTCGAATGCCGTTCGCCACAGGTACGGTTACCCGGCCGTACCATTTTGGAACTCGCTGAAGCCTTATTTTGACGGAACGGCAAAAATGACCAGATACGTATCAAGAATTTGTAAAGGAACCATATTTGGTATGGAGGCAAGTAGTTCTGAAACCCTGGTGCTTATATTGATTGTCGTTGTAATCATACTGGTAATATCTCTTCTGGTTGCAAGCGCTTGCTTCTGCAGGAACAGATCAAGGACCTTAACATATGAGGGTTGTGAGATGAAAGCGTTGTTATTTAAAGTGGGGAATATATAAAGTGCAAATATATAAATTTTAACCTGTCTAAAGCAGCCAGTCAAGGGAAGGAGCAAAAGTGGTCTTTTAAGACAGGTTGTTGTTAAATACTCTGAAAGCATCTAAATGGGAAATACCGAATGTGGCTGCTTAACACAAGTAGCTGCTGAATGGGGTGACCGCTTTTACAGGTGTGACTGTATTAGTATAGTCGATGTATTAGTACGAAATTGGATAGGAACACTTTCTGCACGTGTTCGTCAATTCGGGGTGTGTATGCATGTTTCATGGTTGTTAGACATTGTGTTACCACTAGGTGACCGCTTACTTACTGTGGTGGTATGGTGCCCAGTCATGGCGGCTAATGCCAGAGGTTGCGGGTTCGACACCACGCTCGACAAGATGGCCTAATAAAGATCTCCACTTATTCTATCCCAGCAAGATTCAACAGCTATTTACAAAAACTCTGAGTTTACTTTGCAATCGAGCGTAAATTAATAAGCATAACACAATGAACATTTAATCCGGTACGGTATGTGTGTAAATTCTTTGGACACTTTCTTTCAAATTGCCATCAAATAATTTGTATAGAAATGATTGACTGAGGATGTTTAAGCAGATTCCGGAAGATATACATTAACTTTCAAATGTCACCATAATGTATTAGACTGTAGAACGGACCCATCTTACCCCGCCTAGATCCGTCACATAGCAATGATATAAGAACACGCTGATTGGTCAGTTGCTTAACGTCTCACACCACTATTACATTTCCCATAGTGCTCCATTGTAATATTTACGTCCAAAACACATTGAAAAAACAACATCTGCAGCATGTGTCTGGGCTCAAATTCTTTACTGGTTCATGATATGCAATTATAAAGGGAAAAAAACATTCTTTGACCAGGTGTATTTTAATTCAATGCTTTTGTGAGACCTATAAATTTCCAGAGTAATAAAATGTCAACTATTCACCCACGATGCGGTTCAAGCCAGCAATTGTGAAATGAAACAGAATTGTCCAGAAATCTGGTATCAGCATCAACTTTTCAGTGGTGATTTTTAAAATACTGACCATTTAACTCATGCTAGGATAAAATAGATCACTGCAGTACAAAACCCTAAAAAAAGAAGAAAAAGAGAACTAAAGTTATGTCTGTCCGGAGTACTCAAGGGAGATAATCGTGGTGCGAGTCCTTCAGCAAAAGTCGAATGACGTCACAGTTTGGTAAACGTTATAATGCCATGATTATAAGGGGAGGGTGTAACATAGAATTCGCTGTTGTTGTTTTACCATAGGGTTTTAACAGATCTGATTCTCGATATATCAAGGACTGGAATATACTACAATATGCATATAGCCGAAACATAAAAATGTGCCTTTGTTTGGGTGCCTTTTATTTTGTACTATCATTTTTGCGATAAAACATATTCAAATACATGATATCATCAATTTGCGTATGTCATATAATGTATTTGAGTAGGTGCTATCGTGTGTTCGAGTATGTAATATAATTTATTCGAGTAGGTGCCATCGTGTGTTCAAGTATGTAATATAATGTATTAGTTTAAACAATATTTTATTCACATAAGTACATATATTTAGCATACATTTAACAATAAAGTCATACGTTTAACGAATTATGTGGAAAGGATACAGAAAAAAGCTTTAGAAGCTTGTGTAAATCTGCTTCCATAACAGTTATTTTACATTTCTTATAAACTTTATCATATTGTTCCGAAATAATTTCAATTTGGCCAAATGTGCGAAAATTGGTTAAAGAAATAATGGTTTATTCAGAATATTTCAAAAACTAAAAAAGAGAGTATTGGTTGAAGAGAAGGAAAGAAAGAAAGAAAGAGACTCCACTGATTTTATTTTCTTTATCGGTTCATTCCGATACAGGGGATAGGTATTTTCCAAGTTTATGTTTATCAATCCAATCCATTCATTAGCCATTGTTTCTTACTATCCAAGATCAAATAGAGGCTTGTTGTTATAATTAAGTAGGTAAAAAACATAACAAGTCATTATCTATTTAACTGTGTGCGATATTCAAAACGTTTGGTCTTTGTAATATAATTTTGAACTGTCATGAAAATCGAGTTGTTGTCAGTTAATGTAAGATTTTCATTACCATACAGAAGATCGTTCAAGGAAGGATCATGTGGATAAGCTAATTTTATTTCAGTCATCATTCTTTGTCTATATTGGTGAAATAGTCTGCACCTAAATAAATAATGATATGTGTCCTCAATTTGACCACAAAGACAATTTGGACTTGCAACTATGTTTTTATTGAATAAATGTTGATTCAAGTTACTGCAATTTGTACGAAGTCGTGTATGATATATTTGGGCAGTTCGGTTTCCTGTATAATAATGATTTGGAACCTTTTGTTTATTAGCATTGATATTTGATTTGAATATATTAAGGGAAGGCGACTCTCTTATGAGGTGAGGAAGAGAATTCCATTCACGCACAGAAGACGGTAAGAATGAGTTAAAATATAATTGAGTATTACATGAAAACGTCCTAAGGTCTTGTGCATTTCGAATGTTATAGCCAACAAGATTCCCAACATTTTCAGGTAAGAGTGAACATAGGTACGAAGGAGATAGTCCATTATGCATTTTGTAATAAAGTATAAGTTTGTGTTTTTGTCTTCTTGTTTTTAAGGATTCCCAACAGGTCTCTTTGTACAGAGCTGATATAGAAACAAGTTTTGTTGCTCCCGTTACTATTCTTGCTGCTTCCAACTGAATCTTTTCTATTTCATTAACTTCATACAAAGTGCAATTATCCCAGACAATGTTAGCATATTCTAGAATTGGACGTATAAAAGTAGTATATATAATCTCAAGTGATTTTCTATCTAATTGAAATTTTAAAAGTCGCATAATGTTTATTCTTTTCCATGCCTTTTCTTTTATGTATTGAATGTGTTCATGCCATGATCCATTATTTGAAAAAGTAAGGCCCAGATGTTTATGAGTAATAACTTCTTGTATAACAGTTTGATTCATAGAAATATTTGGATGTATCGGTTTGTTGATTTTACGGGTAATAACCATCGATTCTGTTTTAATTGGATTAAAATTAACAAGCCATCTATCAGCCCAGTTGTGAATTTTTCTGAGATCAGAATTTAACATAGAAGCGGCAAGATCTGGTGATTCTACTATAATAAAAAGACTAGTATCATCAGCAAATAATTTTATGGATGAGCTTATATTTTCTACAATATCATTTATATAGACAAGGAACAACAGAGGCCCTAGGATAGATCCCTGGGGTACCCCGGCTTTCAAACTAGACATATCGGATGTACAGCCGGATACGACAACACATTGATTACGATTTTCTAGGTAATTAGTTAACCATGATAGGAGAGTTCCTGTTATTCCAACAGCATTTAGTTTAATAAGGAGTCCCTTGTGCCAAACCCTGTCAAAAGCTTTAGATATATCACAAAAGACTGTACGTATTTCTTTACCTTCATCCAGGGCCTTACAAAAGGTATTGTATATATCAACTAACTGGTTAACAGTTGAATCGTTCGGGACAAAGCCAGACTGAAGTGCTGTTATAATGTTATGTCTAGTGAAAAAGTTAAATATATGTTTATGAATAATTTTTTCCATAACCTTTTCAATGCAACAAAGAAGAGAAATAGGACGATAATTTGATACATCGGAAGGGTCGTTTTTTTTAAAAATTGCACTAACATTTGCAGTTTTCCATAATTTTGGAACAGTACATGTTTGAATGGATCTGTTGAAAAGATTACAAAGTGGAACAGATAATTCATGTGAAAGCTCTTTGAGTATATAATTATTTATAGAGTCTGGGCCAGATGCTTTTCCCAGTTTTAGCATTTGAAGAGTAGATTTAACCTCTAATGGTGTAATTTTAATAGTATTTAATTGAGGTCTTGTTTGACAAATAGGAATATCAGGTAAGGCTTTGTGTTCATCGTTAAGAAAAGTTTGGGATGTGAAGAACTCGTTTAAAATGTTAGCCTTTTCGTAGTCGTCAGTGTATAATATGTCGTTTCTTTTCAATGTTGGGATTGAATTTGATTGGTTTTTTGGTTTGATAAAAGTTTTTAGTGTTTTCCACCAGTCTGAGCTTGAGATATTTTGAGTTTTGAGTTTGTGTGCAAGTTTGTTAAAATATTCGTTTTTACTATTTCGTACTAATAATGTGACTTCGTTGCGTATTTTTCTGTAAATTAGCCAATTATTTTTATGTTTGTCTTTTTTGCTTTGTCATAAATTCGTTTTCTCAGTCGCATTTTCTTTCTTATTTCATTATGAAGCCATGGAGGGTCAGACGGTCTAATATTCACAATTTTTGACGGTATCGTTTCTTCAGCTAATGATTTTATGGCATTAGACATGTTTAGGGCATAAATATCAATATCACTATCAAAGATGGAGTTCCAATCATAAAGTGATGCATTTTGTTTTAACAGAGGGTAATTTCCTTCCTTATATTTCCATATTTTACGCGTAAAGCAATAGGTATTTGATTTAGTATACTTTAGAATACAAAATACTGGACAATGATAACGTACATTCTGGTCTAAAAAAGGTTCACCTACACCGCAGTGGATAACGCAAATCGGATTTGATAAAAGGAATAAATCAATAAGTGAAGATGCATTTTCGGTAAAATGGGTGGGTTCAGTAACCATTTGAGTTAAATTATACTGTTGTGATATATTTATTATTTTACTGTTTGATTGTTGGTTGAGTGTATTCAAATTGAAGTCACCGGTTATTATTATGTCGGATATGGTAGTGTCGTATGCAAGACCAATAGAATCGTCTATAGATGAAAGAATAGCGGCAGACGAGTTCGGTGGTCTATAAAATGTACCAAACAAAATGATTTTATTTTTTAGGCGAATTTCTAACCAAATGCATTCAATACCAGGTATCTCTAGATCATATCTTCTTATCGCATGTAGTCTGTTACTTATATATACAAGAATTCCCCCATGAGCGTCAAAACGTCTGTCATTACGAAACGGTATATGGTAGTTGTCGTAGATAATGTCATTTGTATCAGTAGTTGGACTAAGCCACGTTTCTGTAAATGCTAAAATATCAAAGTGTTTTAGATCAGCATAGAGTATGTCTTTTTTATGTAAAAAACTCTGTACGTTGTAATGGACAAGGGAAATGTTGGATTGTTTAGTGAGATCAGATATATTAAAGGGACCAGGATTTTTCTCAATATCACCTGATAAATAAAGTAGCAGTTTAAGTCATGTGTATAATTCAAAATAAGTAAAACATTTAAGGCCTTTGGATTTAGCCTGTATAATGCAAAATATACCTATCCTCACCCTATATACAGAAATATCTATAGCCATTATGTTATACCATCAAACGCATATAAGGTAAAGAGTGATCTGCATCGAAAAGACCCGATAAATACAGTAGAGTCAGTGGAGTAAGTTACAAGAAAAGGGGGAAATAAAAAGCTTGCGAGAAGAAAAAAGAATAAAGAAAATGTCACTTCTTCATCCATTGTATGAGAAGATATAGGAGTGAATGAATTACACAAATCATTTCAAATAGTTGGATACATGTAGACAGAACATCTTTCTTAATGCATAACAACGGATATGATTTTACAAAAATCAAGATTTATACAGTAAATATCAAAAGAAAGAAATGGTTGGAAAAGCAAGATGTAGCACAATACTATATTCAATATGAAAATGTAGAAAAAACTAGCACAATATGAATTTTTAGAAAAACTAGTACAATACAATATTCAGTATGAAACTGTAGAAAAACTAGCATAATTCAATATTTAATATGAAAATGTAGAAAAACTAGCATAATTCAATATTCAACATGAAAATGTAGAAAAACTAGCATAATTCAATATTCAACATGAAAATGTAGAAAAACTAGCATAATTCAATATTCAATATGAAAATGTAGAAAAACTAGCATAATTCAATATTCAATATGAAACTTAATTTTCGAAAAAAAAACAGCATAATTCAATATTCAATATGAAACTGTAGAAAAACTAGCATAATTCAATATTCAATATGAAAATGTAGAAAAACTAGCATAATTCAATATTCAATTTCAATATGAAAATGTAGAAAAACTAGCATAATTCAATATTCAATATGAAACTTAATTTTCGAAAAAAAAAAAAACAAACAGCATAATTCAATATTCAATATGAAAATGTAGAAAAACTAGCATAATTCAATATTCAATATGAAAATGTAGAAAAACTAGCATAATTCAATATGAAACTTAATTTTCGAAAAAAAACAGCATAATTCAATATTCAATATGAAACTGTAGAAAAACTAACACAATGCAATATTCAATATAAAACTGAAGGGGAAAAAAACAAACAACAACCCAGCACAGTACAATTATTCAGTATTAAACTAGAAAATCTAGTACAATGCAATATTCAATATGAAACTGTAGAAAAACTAACACAATACAATATTCAATATGAAACTGTAGAAAAACTAGCACAATACACTATTCAATATGAAAATGTAGAAAAACTAATACAATGCAATATTCAATGTGAAACCGTAGAATTAACTATGCAACTGAAGAAATACTAGCACAATACAATATGTAACTAAAGGGAACCAATATATTGCTATATTCGAAATAAAACTGTAGGGAAAAAAGTAGCATCATACCATATATATTAAATGAGAAACTTAGAAATGCTACCACAATACAATAAACAATATGAAATTGTAGAGAAAAGAAGTATAATACCATGAATATTAAATATAATACTAGCTTAATACAATAAGTCAAGATGAAACTGTATAAAAATATAAAATATATATATATATATATATATATATATATATATATATATATATATATATATATATATATATATAGCACTGTCCAAATATTAAACTGAAGGAGGAAAAAAAACAAAACAAACAAACTAGCACAATACAAGGGAGAGTAGTCGTGCACGCACTGCAGTATACAGGTAAGCGTACATATATAACCTGTTATCATCGATACACATGAATGGATCAGTAGTGGTCAGTAGTGGTCAGTGTGCTACTGTAAAACTTCTAATTTCAATACTGTCAATAATATTTCAACAATGCATTAATTAATTCAATAGCATATTGTAAACACTATGTTTTTATTAACCCGTCTCTATCTAATACAAAAAACAAGACAGCCACTTGTTAGTTAATTATTTATTTTTATTTAATAATTTATTATAATTCGTTAGTAATTCATTTCTGGTCGCTGATATTACATGTGTATATGTGGCATTATATTATTATTATTCGTTTCAGGCCAATGCAAATTAACACATTTGTGATTTAATAAAGAATACGTAGTTAAGTTCAATAGTTTGTATCAGTTAACCTAATTTTACTGACATTGTTCAGTAAAGTATGTACATACATATATATATGCACGCGCGCGCGCGCGCACGCACGCACGCACGCCCGCCCGCACGCACGCACGGACTATGGTAATAGCGTTGTCATCAATCAAGAATAATGCTACTCTTGTGATCTGACACAAACTGGACCAAAATTGAACAAATGTCATTAAAAAGAAGTGATTTAACACGTTTTTCCCCTGATATACAGAGACAACGGAACACGGGATATAAATAACAACAAAAATCGTTTAACAACACATTCAGCTGTGATGAGTTCATACTGGTAACTGGACATATAGCCAACCATATTAGTGTGTGTGGTTCTCAGCTTCATCCTTTTTTCGAAGACTATGTTGGTCTGAAGGTGTCAAGGTCACTTAGCTTCCAGATCCTTTTGATCTGCTCATTATTGTCTTTGACATAGATGTTTCCATCATATGTCCAAGTCTTTTGAATGGAGCTGTCCTTAATCTTGGCGAGTTGTCTGCACTCGTAAGCTATATTCATGCGGTTGCGCGTCAAATCTTCATTCAGGTATATGTTAATATGTTTATCACGTAACACTTTGCGGCCCTTTAAGAATGCCGCACGGGATTTGTATGATGAGAATTTCACAATTATTTGACGTGATCGTTTGGCTTGCTTATCAGGTTTACCAACGCGGTGGGAGCGATCAATGTCCGTAGCTGACAGTTGAATCCCTGCTTGTTCTGCAATTTTTAGGACTATGGTGTCAGTATCTTCATCGGGCTTTTCTGAGAAGTTGCTTATACGCACACATGATCTCCGGCTGTACTGCTCTTGGTCGTCCTGCGCATTTCTTAAGTCATGTATTTGGTTTAAGAGGTCAGAATTCGATTCACGAAGCTGTTTGATCTCAGCTTCCAGTGGAGCTATTTTTTGGGTAATTTTTGACGTTACCAGTTCATCTATTTCACATTTTAACAGTTCCTTCATTTTAGCAGCTATTCTTTCAATTTCACTATCAGGAAGAACCGACAGAGCTGTTTGTATCAAGCTCTGGCTTTGAACATTGTCCATCATCGTTTTTTCTGATTCAAGGTCACTTAGGTCTAATTCGGCGTCACACCAGTGCTCGCTTCCAGACAGTGACTCTGTCTCAGATTGTCTTAACTTCTTTTCAAGATTTTCAGCTAAATTTGCAGGTGAAATTTGCTTTCTTTTAATTTGTTTTGTTTTTGAAGATTGTTTTATTTTTAACATATGCTCTGGTGTTTCAAATGCTGCGGTATTGGGACTGGATGCCTTAAGTGCTTTTTTCCTGCCCATTGTCCGTATACGGCATAAAAAAGTTTGTCAATTTTTCCAATGCTTACGGTAATTTTTTTGGTGCCGTTGTGTGTTCGAGTATGTGATATAATGTATTCGAATAGGTGCCATCGTGTGTTCGAGTATGTGATATAATGTATTCGAGTAGGTGCTATCATGTGTTCGAGTATGTGATATAATGTATTCGAGTAGGTGCCGTTGTGTGTTCGAGTATGTGATATAATGTATTCGAGTAGGTGCCATCGTGTGTTCGAGTATGTGATATAATGTATTCGAGCAGGTGCCATCGTGTGTTCGCGTATGTGATATAATGTATTCGAGTAGGTGCCATCTTGTGTTCGAGTATGTGATATAATGTATTCGAGTAGGTGCTATTGTGTGTTCGAATATGTGATATAATGTATTAGAGTAGGTACCATCGTGTGTTCGAGTATGTGATATATAATGTATTCGAGTAGGTGCCATCGTGTGTCGAGTAAGTGTTAACATGATTTTTAATTGGAATGTTTGAAATCAGGTATCTAAATGTGTTATGTCAGTAACTAAAGTATGATACATACTCTATTCAAATAGGTGACACCACACGCATCTGGATACGTGGTATCACCTTTTTAATTTTAAATGTGTTATATCACTTATTCGATTTTATACTATCACAAAAAAGAATCTATTACTAAAACGATGCATCATAAATGTGACTTATTGACTTTTGTCAGATATTTTCTTTGACTAAATTTACATAAATATTTATACATTCATGAGTTTATTTGTGTAACACTATCGCTTTTTAGAGTTAGATAAAGTATGAGACATTATATAGATTGCTCACTTCTTTATAACAATGTTTTAAGTTAAACTTCAATTTTAAATGACTTAAGATTATGCTTAGTTATACAATAAACTTTCCTGTCAGGGTATGAAATCAGAAGTTTCTATTCATGCAATTTGATATGAATTATTCGTGTATTTTGAATGAATTATTCATATTTTTTTATATGAATTATTCATGTATTTTCAATATGTATTAATGTATTTTGATATGAATAATTCATGTATTTTGATACGAGTTATTCGTGTATTTTGATAAGAAATATAATGCATGTCTGTAACAGTTTATTACATAAATGCATTTTCATTTAATCTGTTGTTCAAATGTTACTTAGCCATCGAGATATAATGCCAATCATTGTTTCAAGGTGATGGCCGTAACTAATGTGGTGAGCAAATGCGATCAGATTCTTTAGCCTTATCTATTCCAATGTTCCCTGTAAGCTTGTAATGTGTATATACTTGTGCATGTATGTAAACCTATTGGCAATCAACTATGTTTAAACTAAGAAGTTTGCATCTATGTAAAATCCTATATACTGAATCTCAAGTAATAACATGTAGGTATTAATTAACCTGCACTAGCCGTTCCTGTTGACACTTTAACTAATCACCTACGAACTGCTCATTAGTGGGCGACTTATACTGATACACAATTTCACATTTTCCCAGGACAAAAGACCCATGTTCTAAGCATGTCACAAGGTCATTCACAGGATCCGACTAGGTGTCAGATATAACGATCGGTTGAACTTTATGTAGAAGTGTCAGCTTATTGACCCTTCAATATATCAGCATATCTTTTTACAATTAGTTTAATCAGCAAAACACCAAACAGAGTAGCTCCATTGACCGTTAATTATTACCTGTTCAGAGAGAAGCTCCATTGACCGTTAATTATTACCTGTTCAGAGAGAGGAGCTCCATTGACCGTTAATTATTACCTGTTCAGAGAGGAGCTCCATTGTCCGTTAATTATTACCTGTTCAGAGAGGAGCTCCATTGACCGTTAATTATTACTTGTTCAGAGAGAAGCTCCATTGACCGTTAATTATTACCTGTTCAGAGAGAGGAGCTCCATTGACCGTTAATTATTACCTGTTCAGAGAGGAGCTCCATTGACCTTTAAGTATTAACTGTTCAGAGAGGAGCTCCATTGACCTTTAAGTATTAACTGTTCAGAGAGGAGCTCCATTGACCGTTAAGTATTACCTGTTCAGAGAGGAGCTCCATTGACCGTTAATTATTAACTGTTCAGAGAGGAACTCCATTGACCGTTAATTATTACCTGTTCAGAGAGGAGCTCCATTGACCTTTAAGTATTAACTGTTCAGAGAGAAGCTCCATTGACCGTTAATTATTACCTGTTCAGAGAGAGGAGCTCCATTGACTGTTAATTATTACCTGTTCAGAGAGGAGCTCCATTGACCTTTAAGTATTAACTGTTCAGAGAGGAGCTCCATTGACCGTTAATTATTACCTGTTCAGAGAGAAGCTCTATTGACCGTTAATTATTACCTGTTCAGAGAGGAGCTCCATTGACCGTTAATTATTACCTGTTCAGAGAGAGAAGCTCCATTGACCGTTAAGTTTTAACTGTTCAGAGAGAAATTCCCGTGACCGTTAATTATTAACTGTTCAGAGAGAAGCTCCCTTGACCGTCAATTATTTATTGTTCAGAGAGAAGCTCCCTTGACCGTTAAGTATTAACTGTTCAGGGAGTAGCTCTATGACTGTTAAATATTAACTGTTCAGAGAGAAGCTCCCTTGACCGTGAAGTATTAACTGTTCAGAGCTTAGCTGCCTTGGCCGTTACGTATTAACTGTTCAGAGAGTAGCTGCCTTGACCGTTACGTATTAACTGTTCAGAGAGTAGCTCCATTGACTGTTAAGTATTGACTGTTCAGAGTGACGCTCCATCGACCTTTAATAACTAACTGTTCAGAGAGTAGCTCCATTGACCGTTAATTACTTACTGTTCAGAGAGTAGCCATTGACCGTTACGTATTAACTGTTCAGAGAGTAGCTCCCTTGACCGTAAAGTATTAACTATTCAGAGAGAAGCATCAGTGATCGTTAAGTAATAGCTGTTCAAAGGATAGCTCCATTGACCGTTAAGTATTACCGTATTACCAGTTAAGAGTAGCTCATTTGACCGTTCAGTATTATCTGTTCAGAGAGATCCTCCCTTGACAGTTAAGTATTATCTGTTCAGAGAGATCCTCCCTTGACAGATAAGTATTATCTGTTCAGAGAGATCCTCCCTTGACCGTTAAGTATTAACTGTTCAGAGAGTAGCTCCCTTGACCGTTAAGTATTCACTGTTCAGAGAATAGCTCCTTCATCCGTTAAGTAGTAACGGTTCAAAGTGTAGCTCCCTTGACCGTTAAGTTTTAACTGTTCAGAGAATAGCTCCCTTAACTGTTAAGGTATTAGAATACACAAATCATTTGTTACATAAATTTCGAATTGAAATAATAAATCAAAGCTTTTTCTTCAGAAAAAAACCTACCAAATATATTTGCGGTAAATACCTAAAGGGCAAAAGTCAAATCCGAAATAACGTATTTACTACACCGTTTTGTTTCTCTAGCTTAGCAAACAATGGCTTAAAAGGCATGAATCATTATATATATATAAATGATAGAATGAATCAATACATCTCACAAAACACCTTTCAGGAGCATTGGATCCGCAAAGGATACATAAATATATAACTATCCAGGTTATTGATTAAAATACACTTTCACTTTCGTGTATGTATTATATCTATATACGGTCACACCATTTTCAAAAAACCAAATAAACACACAAATTATTAAAAAAAAGAATACGATTAATCATATATTCAACTAATGTGTGGATAGATGAAATGTAGTAGTAAATTACAGGCGACACTATATATTGGGTCATGAATCACAATAGCGTAGATTATCGGTATAAACCGATTCAGCTATTTTGAAACTACGTCATTCTATTTTTAGATGGAACCTACCATATTAGGGGTGAGCAGATTTATCTGTTACATAAACTATAACATAAACTAGATATCAATATTAAGTGTGTTGTACTACTGCCTGTTCCGATAGCGTAGTGGTAACGATTTTAAATGACAACCCAAATGTCGCAAGTTCGAGCCGTATCTATGTTGAATTTTTATTTGCATTTTTATTTGCCATAATATCAGAGTTCCTTGATATATAATTAACTGTGTTATACTATTGTCCTTTAACACATCTGCATAGTTAATAAAATGCTACGATTTTTTGTTAAAATCAACGATCGCGGAGGAAATTTACTAACAACGTTTTATTCATATGCACGTACATATTACGTCAGCTGTAATCCGCAGCAGCAAGTCGGCACCGGCATAGGAGGCTCCTCGAAAGCCACGATCAGACATAATTGTTTTAGATGATTTTGACTTGGGGTGGTGAAACGCTGTACGTCTCACACAGCACTTAATTTTGTACTGTTCTACATATAAAGACATGAACTTCTTGAACACTGGAAACATTATCAATGGTTCTAAAAGTGCATTGTTCCCATAGATATTCCTCTGTTGGATTAATTATGCGGAAAAAAACTTGAGGTTGACCAGTTTGCTTTTTCACAATTTCGATGGTTATACCAAACAGTTCCCAATGTCATCCAAACTTGGCAGAAATAATAAAATTGTTACACTGTTCCCATATGCACAAAGAAATGATATTTATGTAGTTAAAAAAAAAGCCAAACTGCTTTACACAGCTCTATTTTTTTTGGCGTGAAAACTTTGTTACTGTCATGTAAGGGGGAGGGGGGGGGGGGGGGGCGTGGGTAATTCTTAAGTCAGGCAATGTATATACAAGGTTGCTACCAACACTTACAAAATAAAAAAAAATTGATGCAGTACACTAGGATATTTTTATGGAAAGTAAATTGAAAAAAAAATCAGCATAAACAAGGCTCGAACTCGCGACATTTGGATTGACAGTTCAAAACGTTAGGACTTCGCCATCATAACAGATAGTAGTACACCACACTAAGTATTGATATCTTGTTTATTTCATAGCTTATGTAATATATAAATATGCTATCATACTACAAACACCCCTAATACGGAAGGTTCCATCTAAAAATATAATGACGTATTTTCTAAATAGCTGAATCGGTTTATTTGCAATCAAACAAACAGATGATTGTTATTACCTTATTGTACACACAACATTGGAGTTCTAGTGTTGTAAATAGTTCGGTATGTTTAAGTATACGATCATACACCGCCAATGTCTGTTATATATGGTATATGGTATATGTAAACATGTTTAAAATATATCAAGAAATAAATCAGTGGATATAATTAGTTTTCTTTATATGTTCTGTTCGATGGGAAATAAATGAATATATATTATTTGTATGTAAACATAATTATCATGATAATGTAGTACATGTACCGATATCAAAGTCCAACAGTAACAGATTCAGTTGAGATCTATATTCAGACACCGTGATGAATGAATATGGTTGTTTTTAAATACGTTTCCGAGAGCGGATCCAGGAATCTTTGTTGGAGTGGGTGCACAATGTGCGCAATGAAGGCCACCGAAATCCTAAGTTAAAATTTAGGTTTGAATATGTGAAAAAACACACTATATTTATTTAGAATTTTAGAGGGTGCGCGCGTCAGATGGATCTGCATCTTAACAAACTCGAGTTACTTGTATTCCATTCTTTTTTGTAACATGGCCTTAGATATAAAGACTTCTGGTGTAGATATGTTTTATAAAACTGAATGACACAGATAGTTGTCTCGCTGAATTTATCTAATTTCACTTTAGTACAGTGTTATTTAAAGGTACAGGGATATTTCCCAGTAATACTATCTACCGTAAGTTTGACTTTCCATATATATTACCTGATAGGCGGAGAAATAAACAAAAACAAACGTTTCAAGAATTTGTTTTATATTAAAATTCATACATCAATGTACAGCATTTATTCTAATTGGGCGGAAAGAAATATCACAGTATTGTTAGTATCACAGCAAATATTATACATATGTAAATATGCATAAATCAGTAAAGTTCCACATGCTCTCTTACATAACTTCTAATACATTTGCAAATGTTAATAAATCACACTATTGTCACATACACTCATACATATAGTCCAATATGTATGTAAATATACATAAATCACAACAGTATCATAGGCACTCACAAAAATCTTCGAAAACATTTGTAAATATACATAAATAACAATAGTATCACTGACACTCCTACATATCGTCCATTATATATGTTAATATACATAAACTACACTGGTATCACAAGCACTCATACACAGTCATCTTCGAAAACATTTGTAAATATGCATAAATCAAAATAGTATCACGGGCACCCAAACATATCCTTCAATACATATGTAAATATGCATAAATCTCACTAGTATCACAGGCACTCATACACATTGGTGTAGGAGCGTTTCAACTATTGGGGGAGGGGTGCAACCTGGGGAGAGATTGTATATGTGAAAGTATATGTTAGCATCTCAAATCTGAACACTGGGGTGCGGGTGGGGGGGGGGGGCGGCCCCTGGTCCCCAGGTTCCTACGCATATGCTACATAACTTCTAATACGTATGTATATATATATACATAAATCACATTGTTATCTGATACATTGATAAATATCTTCGAAAACATATGTAAATATACATAAATCACAATAGTATCACAGACACTCATACATATCCTTCAGGACTCACACCACTATTATCTCCCTTGAGTACTCCGGACCTACAGATGAAGGAGGAAGAAATAAAACTTAGTTCTCTTTTTTTTGGGCTTTGTACTGCAGTGATTTATTTTATCCTAGCATGAGTTAAATGGACAATATTTTAGAAACCACCACTGAAAATTTGATGCTGATACCAGCTTTCTGGACAATTCTGTGTCATTTCAGAATTGTTGGTTCGAACCGCATCGTGGGCGAATAGTTGACATATTATTACTTTGTAAATTGATAGGTCTCACAAAAGCATTGAAATATTTTTAAAAAAACTGGACAAGGTTTGCTTTTTTCCTTTATAATTGTATATCTTGAACCAGTGAAGAATTTGAGGCCAGGCACTTGCTGCAGATTTTGTTTTTTCACTGTGATTTGGACATAAATGTTACAATGGAGATCTATGGGAAACGTAATAGTGGTGCTAGACGTTCGAAACATTTACTAATAGTCGTAACAGTCCCTTGCTATATGACCAAATTCCCAACAATTGTAACAGTAAACTGGCCGGAATCTTCTGTGTCTGTGAGGCCAAAAGTGGCTTGAGGTTTGGGCACTGTATGCTCCTAAACCTTCAGGTTGTCCAGCAGGTGTATCAACTAATACTTCTTTGACGTTTGGTTTGGAATGCCATTGACCACCCTGCCCCCCTCGCACAACAACGGATTTGCCGCCATTGTCAGAGGTTAATTTGTAGGCAGGGATGTCAGTTCCAACCTTTACAGATATTTCGTCACACTTTCCCAATCTCTCCAGATGACGGAACACCCACAATCGGCGATTGTCGAATGTTTTCCATTTGCCATCGTGTTTTCCAACCGTTATAGCGGGGATATCGGTTATGGAGCATCTGTAATTAAGTTAAAATGTTAAAAAACAACAACAACACAACAACAACAACAGCAACAACGACTATATAATAAACAACTCCACACTTGTTTTTTTTGTGGTTATCTCTTTCTCATATTAAAGTAATCCTAATATTAAAAGCCACATAATGAAAGTATCAATTCCAAGTTTTGCCGTCCTGTTTCCTTATGACTACATTAATTCTGGGTTTTGTTGCCCTGTGACCTTATGACTACATCAATTCTGAGTTTTGCCGCCCTGTGACCTTATGACTACATCAATTCTGAGTTTTGCCGCCCTGTGACCTTATGACTACATCACTTCTGAGTTTTGCCGCCCTGTGATCTTATGACTACATAATTCTGAGTGTTGCCGCTCTTTTCTCTTATGACTACATTAATATCGAGTGTTGCGCCATTTGTCTTTATGACTGCATCATGTCCGAGTGTTGCCGCTCCGTGTCCTTATGCCTGCAGTACACATAAACGCTAGTTTATCCCAGAACCTGATATCTCCCGAATCAGGTCTATTAACCATCAATGGAAAATGCAGGGAATTCTTTGCCTCTCTCACAATTCATAGCAGTTGAACGCTTACTAAAATTCATACGTCATTCATACTTTCCCTAAAACAACTGACCAATCAGCGTGCTCGTAACCATTTTCTATTGAACAGATCCGATCAGTGTAGCTGGGTTCGTTCTACAGACTACCTAAACGCACGGAATTTAGGGAATTCATAATACACACCTGGTTGCATTTCACAAAAAAGATAATGATAAAAATCACCACAAGTCAATTTGACAATTTCTCTGTTGTATGTTTAAATTTTGATCGACGTTTATAATGAATATAATATTTTCAGAAAATAGATAATTTTCTGCATGATTAAGTCAACATGGTTAATTTTTTTTTAAAAAAATCATAAATACATGTTGATATAATAATCAATACGACTGTACATCAGATACAAAGATCGATATAATCAATACGACTGTACATAAGATACAAAGATTGATATAATATTATCAATACGACTGTACATCAGATACAAATATCGATATAATCAATACGACTGTACATCGGATACAAAGATCAATATAATCAACATGACTGTACATCAAATACAAAGATCGATATAAACAATATGACTGTACATCGGATACAAAAATCGACATAAACAATATGACTGTACATCGGATAGAAAGATCGATTGAATACTATTGATAATTGTCCTTAAACTTTATCTCAACCCACGAACATCAAACCCTAGAATCTACCTTCTTTTATCTCAACCCTAGAGTCTACCATGTTTTATCTCAACCCTAGAGTATTCTGTGTTTGATCTCAATCCTCGAATATCAACTCCAAGAGTCTACCATGTTTTATC
The DNA here is from genome assembly GCA_029582155.1 of Panopea generosa. Taxonomy (NCBI): domain Eukaryota; kingdom Metazoa; phylum Mollusca; class Bivalvia; order Adapedonta; family Hiatellidae; genus Panopea; species Panopea generosa. Next base: position 12,504,283 of record CM055896.1, on the reverse strand, counting down.
TTAACCCTAAAGTCTACCGTGTTTGATCTCAACACTAGAGTCTACCGTGTTTTTATCTCAACCCTAGAGTCTACCGTGTTTTTATCTCAAACCTAGAGTCTACCGTGTTTTATTTCAACCGTCTAAAATGCAACATTATCGTTGATTTAATAAAGTGACAAACCTTCCTTCACATAAGTCATCTAGCGTCTTTCCAATAAGTGTCCCACTATGTGCAGTACATCGCCCAAATGTATTGTTTATAGAATCTTCAGCAAAGTAAATATCCGACGGTAGTAGATCCATACTGACAATCACATATAATGTATTACAATGTGTGTATGTGTTTGTTTGCTTGTTCTTTATATACCCAAGATTGACGTGTTTTTCGGAAATGATAAAGAAAGTAGAAGTTCTAAAATAGATTGGATTGAAGTTATTTTCCAAAAATAAAACTCAATACATATTGCATATACATAATTATCTCTACAATATGTATGCATATTCAAACTTCAATTAATGATATTGTCAACAAATTTAGATGTTTATACTCGATGCCATTGGATTAAAGTTAATAGTTTGGAATTGATTTAACATCCATTATTTAACCGTTTATGGTACCTATAGTCACCAATGTAATACTTATTACTATTCCGTATAATGAATACACTTTGTCTGTCTGCGACTCTTTAATGACATCATGGATATATAGAGCGTCTAAATAAAAGCTGTTCGCGTCGTGACGTACAACTACAATAAGTCTCCGGGAACGGTTACCGCAATCTTATCCAAATTAAACTGGAAACATCTTGAACATAGAAGACAAATTAGCCTTTAAGCACTCTTTAACAAAATGACTCACGACTTTGATGACATTCCCCCACCTCAGTACTTGACACTATATCATAGACAATCAAGACGTTATCTCCATTTTGCATATCAAATTCCAACAGCGACAGTTGATTACTATAAAATTTATTTTTCCCTCGTACAGTCGCCATTACGAACACATTATTCACACGGAGTCAGTGCTGACTCAATCCTAGGTTTTAAGTCTGCGCTGAATACATTTATTTCAACACTGAACATAGGCTCACAAAAATACATTTTTAGGGCTGCACCAATTTTACATTTCTAAGTTCTCCTTGCTGGATAATGTAGTTTGGGAAACTTAGCAGTAGTCAACAGTGTTACTACAGTCATGTTTTTTTAGGGAAACATCAGAATCATTGAGGCGTAACGCTTCCTAGAGGTATACCACGGTGGATTAAACAAGTTGAGTTATTTATATCAGTTACGCAATATACAGGCAGCAGACTGCATAATTTGTATAGGTGTATACAGCTTTGAGGTCAATCGGGCGGAACAAGAGGTAGTGACGACAACATTAATTTACGTATTGAGGAATGAGGGAGTTATACTGATAGTGTATTTAAATTAATATGTAAAGAGGAAAATTAAGCTATAACGCTGTATATATTGCAATGCATGTTGTATGTATCATTCTACAATACTATTCTTTATAGCTGGGTCAATTTTATATAATGTTGAGGTCACAATAAATGTCAAATCATTTTGACGTACTTATATGGTGCACATAAGGACGGTTTCAGCAATGCAGAGGAGCGCTTTTAATACGGCCATCACTCAGGTTTCCATAAATGGCTGAAAGGCCTCTGAAGCATAACTAATATGTGCTTTTATTTCACTTATAATATCGTTTATAGTGTTTTAATTAAAAAAAACAAACACAAAACAATATACAAGTGTTTTATTCAGTGGTATATTTCACATTGACATAAAAAGTACAACGACAGCATGTAAATAGCATATAGTATTTACAGACATGTATAGTATTACATAGTGACATACACATATAGTAGAACGTCAAGTTCATTTAAATATATACAACATGACATGGTTTTTCAAGTACTGTACTTATTCAATGTTTACATATTACATTCCATATGGCAGTGTATTGAAGTTGGTAGTAATGACACGCTTGACAAACACGATTTTGTAATCTTTCGCTTCAGTTTTAGTTATGATATTGCATGTTTCAGTATTCCTTGTGATTTTATGCTCGTCAACCACTGTGATTGGCTCCACCTTACCTTTGCATTTGATCGTTTTCTGCAGTGTACTAAAATTAATGTCCAGAGCATTCTTGAAATTCAAAGTAATACCCCGAACTTTGCAAATGGAGGTTTGTCCTTTTTTATAAGGTTTCAATAAGTTGTAGGCGTAATTTTTAGGCCCACCGGTCACGAATTGTGTGGTTGTGTTGTCTGGAGCTCTGTCAGTAAGATCTCCCAAGAAATCTCCCAAAGCTGGCTGCCATTGTCCTGGTAATGCCGTAAATACAACAGAATCTGTATCACAATACAAGATTCGATCTCCGAGAGGTTTCAGGTAACTATAGAGCTTTAAACGTGCTTGTGCTGTAGTATATGCAGCGATTACTACATTGGTTCGGAATGAGGATTGAATGAAATCATCGTGATATGCCCAGTCAAGTTGAACAGCTTCATTGTTGACAAAACGAACATTTTTGATATCCTGCTGATCATTTGTCATCATTTCAAAATATTCATCTGGTTCTGTGACATATGTTGTTGTGTTAAGTTGGTACGTTGTCCAAATTTACCCGAAAAAGAGTTTAACATGAGTTTTGCTATCCCGGATTTTCCCTGATATTACTGTATTCCAACATGATGCCTTCTGTGTCGTGGTATTCTTGTATGTAATGCTGTTTGGCTACCTCTGTGGTACACTAATCGGGCCAGCCACTGGCCTCTTGTTTTACTTTGGGAAAGGTGTTGATATATGCAGTAAAAAGCCGCCTTTTTTGGTGACAGGGACATATTGTGAGATCTGGTTAAAGTCCCAGACCTCGTACATTGTTTGTATTGTATAACCTTGTGATACTGCCATTTTTACTTCGTCTGTGACCCAAGTTCCCATGAAAGCTCTTTCTTTATCACTGTGATGACAAGGGCTCTGTTGATAATTTTCACTACACGTGCGACACAAGCTAAATAATAGCTTGCCATTGCATTTCACGGGCAGCACTGGGATGTATAAACCTCTTGGTGCGAGCACTTTGCACTTTATCAAACCTTCATACTGGTGCACATATTAGAAATTGTCTGTAGTTATAACAGGATGACCAATTGGTATCTTGCCTGTTTTGTTCACCCATGGGTAGAGCGATGTTACATCGTAATAATGTATTATGTTGCTCTCAGAGGCTTCTTCAAATAATTTAAATCCTTCTGTGCGGCCACCATAGAATACGTCTCTCGATTCCAATGGAGGTACAATTTCGAGCGCGTCAATGTACTCTCTCATGATCTGATTACTTGCCAGCTGCTGTTTAAAATCGCATTCCCATATTGATATATATGTGTAGTCTAGTTGTTCTAGATCACGTTGTTTCTCTAGGGTTCTGGTATAGAGGTCAGCCATAGACATTTCAACCACTGGATTGACTGTGGATTTTGAGAAGCACTTTGGACAACCATGCCAGAAACAGCCGTGAAATTCTAACACAGTTTGCTGACCGTCTTTCTTTTCGTAAAAACCATCCACTTAGTACAGACCAATTTGTTTCTCACCCTTATTCCGACCATGTTGAATGGTTATGTTGTCTTTGTGTGCCAGATAGGACAGCCTTTGATAGACAGTAGCAGACTGCTTCTCTTCAGGTCAATAGCCATGTGGTGGGATGATCCCTATGCTTTCATGTTCAAGACAGAGGCTTCTAAACAAAAGGTTACACGCTGATGCTATAGTGATACATTTAGCAAAAGGGTCTATACCGTCACTGCTTTATTTCTTAGTCAAGTCCATGAACAATGATCTTAACTTTAAGCAACATTTTCGCAACACGTCGACGTCCGAGCGACAGTATCGCACTAGCTCCGATTCAAAATCAAATTGGTCGCTGTAATGTTGTTCGTACCATGTAAAAAACTTGAATCTGTATTCGGGTTTCATGCCGTCAGGGTTGTAGTACTTCATGTCGGGAAGATGCTGTAGTACATCCTTTTGTTTTCATCCGTATTGTACAAATGGGGGAAATAGCCTTTGGCAATTTCTGTATCCCCAAAAGCCTTGGGCATTTCAGCTAAAGCCAAAGGAATAAAATTCAAGGAGTCAATAAATCGGATCTTGCATTGAGGTACTTTGATTGACATGTATTTTGATCCTGTTGTAATCACCTCAGGCAGAATGGCATTTTCATGAAGGTATTTTAGAATTGGATAGCTATCATAGCCCTTAAAATTATGACAGATAATAGTGGCACCATTGTTTTTGCCAGAAAAGAGCCACTTACAGAACAAGGTCGTGGTATTAGGTCCAGAAAACACTCTTTCATTTAATCCGAAATTACTGCACTCTGAAGACGAAGTCACGTTCTTGTTTGTACACACTGTACACACTTTATGTACCACACACAGATTAGGTATGTGCTCAAATGATCCACACCAAACTTTCTTGCAGTTTACGCATTTATTATGTACACCAGGAAGATGGCCTTCTTGACATTCAAGGCGTGTCGTTTGGGTGCACTCAAAATCATAGAATATATATGTTGTTTCTTTTTCGTTCTTTGACGTGTCGGTAGTATTGTATTCCTCGTCATCAACTGGCTACATGAAGCATTGATGTCCTTCAGGAAAATATTCTTTACACGTTTGGCAGTAGCTCTTTCTGCATACATGTGGCGACTTGTGTTTAGAACGGTTTATAAGTTGACTGCATAGACGGCAACGGTAGTATATATCACAGGTAGATTTCCCATATTCTGTTTTCTTCAAATGTAGATTGCAAACAGGTCTGGTTCACAAATTTGCAGTTGCATGTTTGGCAATATTTCCGGTCTTCCATTGTTTCTTTGTGCAGTTGACGGCATAAATGACATGGGTTATTGCAGATGTGGCTTTTTTTATTCTGAAAACCCTTTTTGCATTTTACACAAAAATAACTTCTGTTGATAAATCCGGTCATGGTTATTATGACATCATAATGGTTATCGTGACAGTATAAATAAAGAGGATTCCCCCTTTAGGACCACTGTACACTATAGCATTAAAGTGTTCTTTTGCCAGTACATGTACCTGGTATTCAGGTAATACCTCTTGAAATTTCTTAATTTCGTTTACGCTACATTCGCCAGCAGGTACATTGGCTCGTTCATGCATTTCCAAACCAAGCTCCTTTTGTATTTTAAAACCTCTACGAATGCTGTGCCAAGAAGGGTGCTTTTCAATACGGGCTATGGCTGTTACTAAAGCGCGTGCACAACATAAAACATAAAATCATTGTTTTTTATTTGTATAACACTTCTCTTACTTTCTATCATTTTGGTAATATCCACAAAATTCTTATTGTAACCATAGCCTGTTGTGGTTTGAACATGAACCAACTCAATCCCGAACGTCTCGTCTATAACAAATTGTTCATACGACTGCAAGGCTCTTTCTTTTTCCGTAAATATCCGCTCCACTGTTAACGATGATCTCCGCATGAAGGGCAGTTCTATCGGATAATCCAGCTCTGGGTTGTCAATAGACAATCTGACTAAGTCGTTAGATGGAACATCTTCAGTTATTCTATCAAGGATTATTTTAAACAGTATCTTCAGTAACTTCAAAATGTTTGGAAGATCTCTGACTTCTATGTCTTTTACATCTATTTTGTAATAAACGGCCGTTGTTTGAAATTTTTCAATCTTCTTTTCACTCACTTTAACAATATCAAAGAGTTCCTCTACATCATCGCTTTTCTGCAGTTTTTGTCTTTTGCCAGGATTAAATGAAGGTGAACCATCTCGTTGACGCTTAGCACCACCACCCACTTGTTCGTGATGTTGTTGGATATGCCTATTCAGAGCTTCATCATTCATAAACGTCTTCAAACAATCGGGGCAGTGGTGACTATGAGCGCTATCGTGCTTCTGCTGATGTCTTTCCAGATTTTCCTTTCTGTTGAACACCTTCTTGCACAGGGAACACATATACTTTTTCCAGTGATTTTCTGTTCTCCTGTGTTGCTGAAGTTGACTGAGCTTTGAGAAAGTAGACCCACACTCTTCGCAATGGTATGTCATGTTTACTGTTTGACGACTAAAAATAGATTGAAGAGTATGAGTAAGGGATCTGACTGTAAAGGACTTGAATTGAACAATTTAAAATCCATAAATATATATATAAATATATATATTTTTTTGAATTTAAAGATTCTGCCAGGCGAGCTACAAATAGTCAGGCGAGACTAACGCTCAAATATATACTCATTACCTTTTATGAGCAACTGTTAATGCTAAAAGTAAATTTAAATTACCTTATCTTATTTTGCTTTCTGTTTTCTCTTTAACGTTGTTCCACTCTGAAACTGATCATAAGATGTTACCTCTTTGGTGTCAATCTGAAAATGAATTATTTTCTGTGTGAGCTTCGGAATAAATTACATTTTTAAACCAAGCAAATGCTTCTGATTGGCTGTTGACAAATAAAGCAATCTGGTTGGTTGTTGGAGCATTATAGCTATAAAAAAGAATACTTGAGCTATATTTCTTCATTCTGACATAAGCATTCAGACGAGCAACATGAACAAGTGTCCTGAATGCCATCAAGATTTTTCGAAGAGGGATGCAATGTTGAGGCATTCTCGACAAAAGCATAACCGGGGCAATGAGGTATATCCACCACCACCACGACCACCGGAAGGAGACACAACTCCTCCACCACCACCACCACCACCACCACCACCACCATCAACACCACCACCGCCGGAAGGAGACACAACTCCTCCACCACCACCTCCACCACCACCACCACAGGGTGAGCCACCACCAAAGGGATCTCATATGACTATGTTGCAGCATCCATTTACCATGATGATATCGGGCCCAACAGGTATGCATATTACATATTATACTTACTTTATAAAATAGTGAATATTTCAATAATTTTATATTCAGAAACTTTAAACATGTTAATTATAGTTTCTGATTCACTAATGAAAAGTGTTTTTTTTTCAGCATGTGGGAAGACAACAGTTGTCGAAGATTTGTTGCAGCATCATAGCATTAAGATCCAGCCCGGTGTTCAAAGAATAGTATGGCTTTACAAGAGATGGCAGTCATTATACACTGTGATTCAACGCTCAGTTTTACCAAGAGTAGAGTTTATACAAGGCATCCCTGTGAATGTAGAAGATGACGATTTCTTTGATCCCAGACTCAACAACTTGCTCGTTTTGGACGACTTGTTTAGTGAAACTGGCAAAGATAAACGCATAACCGACCTGTTTACTGAGGGATCCCATCATAGATCGTTATCAGTGATTTCTATCAATCAGAACTTGTTTGGAAACAAGGACCCCACACAAAGGAGAAATTGCCATTATATAGTACTGTTTAACAACCCTGTAGATCGACTCTCCGTCATGACTTTGGCTAGACAGATGTACCCGGGTCATAGTGACCGATTCATGAAAACTTTTAATAAAGCTACCAAGTACCCTTATGGGTATATGTTAGTTGACTTAAAGCCATTTATGTTAGACACAGACAGGCTTAAACATGACGTCACCTGGGTAGGGCAAGGTACAGCACCTATAAAAGAAGAGCTGATCTGCCATAATGCTCAGTCACCAGTTGAAACTCAAACAGTGCACATCGGAGAAAGAAATAATCCAGTAGAAGAAAATAATCAAGCTGAAGAATCGTTTAACCTATTTGGAAACATGACTGATAAAGGACATGCATGCGACGATTGTGGGCTATTGTTCGACACAACGCACGATGTGTAACGACATATCAAACGTGGGGCGTGTCCGGAGAATAAAGAGCCAGTGGCTAAAAATAGGAAGCTAGAAGATAGTGACAGCTATGAACCTGCTTTAAAAATGAGAAAACACGGACATTTTGACAGCTATGAAGATGTTGATGATAACGAAGGCTACCTGAAGCTTTGGGAAAGGGCCAAAGTTAGGGGAGAAGAAAAATATATCCAAATATACGATCAATGTATCGCCAAAGGAGATACAGAAGTGGATGCTAAACAGTTGACTGAAGAACGTATGGAGTATTATGACCAACGTAACTTCATAGAATTGTACCACGAACTACAAGAAGGTTACATACTTCCATTAGGGGCAAGTAACCTACACCGAAATATCGTGTCCGAAATCGATTCGTTGCGTATAAATGGTGTCAGTCTAACTTCGGCACTAAAACGAGACCTGCGCAAACATAAGTCCCATTTCAAGGTTTATTTGATACGTCCGACGACGAAGACAGTAATGATGAAAGTGAAGATGAAAGCAGCGATGCTGAGGAGCAATAAGTATGTGTCGCAGAGACATATAAATTCATTTGTATATAAGCCATAGACGTGTGCAGACATGGTTCCGTGGGAGAATTATTTAAAAACAATATATTATGAGCCTAAACATTCAGCTGGTTTTGCTGGACCACAAAAGCTGTACAGAGTGGTGAAACATAAAGGACAATTCAATATTGGCATGTACAGAATACGAAAGTTCTTGCATAATCAAGAATCATACAGTCTTCATAAACCTGTGCGAAAACGCTTTTAACGGAATCATGTCGTCAGTACGGGAACAGACGATTTATGGATGGCTGACATTATCGATATGGTGAAATATGCCAAATACAACCAGGGCTATAAGTACATCTTGTTAGTCATAGACACATTTTCAAAATACGCGTGGTTGCAGCCGTTAAAATACAAAACGGGTGAAAAAGTGGAGGAAGCATTCCAGGAAATATTTACCACATCGGACAGATTGCCTACTAAGCTGGTCACTGATAAAGGTACTTAGTCACTCATGTGTGTACATATCTACTTTCCATTTAAGTTGTAATATAGTTGCAAAATGTAAAATTCACTCTGTGTATATAAATATTTCAATGTTGGGTCAAGTACACATACTTCATGCATCGACTTTCTATTTACAGGCCAAGAGTTTAAAGCGCAGACAGTTCAAGCCTTGATGAAAAAAGAAGAAGTACATTACTTCCCGACTCAAAATGAAACCAAAGCATCGACATCTGAGAGGGCCATTTGACCACAAAGACTCGATTAAACCGTTACTTTACCCACAAGGACGACTACAGCTATATATCTGTGTTACGAGACATTGCTGATAATTACAACCATACGTATCACAGAACTATTGGAATGACACCTGCCGATTTCACAGACATCAATCAAGAGGAAGTGCGACTAGCAACCTATTTTTGCCCAAAATCGAAAAGCAACAAGATCAACTGAGAAACTAAAGCCGTTCAAATTTAAAATCGGTGACTTTGTCCGTATCAGTCAAACGTTACCACAGAGCAACACTACCGATTTACAGGCTTCGTGACTTACAAAGGGAAGATATAAAAGGAACATTCTATCAAAGCGAATTACAGAAAATAAACATTGATCCCAATCAGACGTGGAAAGTGGAAACGGTGCTTAAAAGCCGAGGCAAAGGACGAAATAAACAATTATTTGTCAAGTGGAAATACTACCCGCGTAAATTTAACAGCTGGATAAAAACCAGTGATTTGAAGTGAACTATATGCACATTTTGTAAACTTTAAGTGTTAAAAATAAATCTGTATGATGTAGATTTATATTATGTTGTCAATGAATATCAAAATTGCAAATAAATTTGTGAAATATGTGTATAGTATTGTTAATAAATATGTGTAAAAAGTACAAGATTGTTTTTTACATTTAAATCTATTCAAACCAAGTGTCGTTTTGGTCGTCTGTCCTTTACTACCTAAAATAGCGTCTGCTTTAAATCACAGGTAAATCTTTACCCCGTACAAACTTTATAACCCATGTAAAATAAAGCGATGTGTTCTCTTTGACGGGTGCACATTGTAACTGGTGTAAAATACGTTTGACCCATACTTCGTAATGAATATTCGATGAAACAATCTATCTAACATACTATAAATCAAAATTAATTATGTTTTGAGAAGAACTAGTAATTGAATACGATCGTTCCACATATTATCAACGCCAGGGTTAAGTACATATTACAGGGCACGCGACACTTATCACCAGATCAAGTTTCGTATCGTCTGCTCTGCATACCAATTAGTTTTAAAATAGAAATATTCCAAATACCTTATTCACTAGGACGGGACAACTCGAGCGGTAAATTTTTCAAGTGGTACTCAAAATCTACACAATCTGTATTAAATCGACGATGTCACTGTAAAGCTCGCATTAAAAGAAGTGAAGGCATATTAGATAGCATAAAATTATAAACAGTTAAGAATGAATTTAATTGGCTGATGGCGACTTGTTTGATAAACATGATATGGCTGGTTAATTGGAAAACAAACTAGTCTAAAAAGATATTAAATACGATAATATTAATGCATTTTTACACCGAACAACATAGATTATACATCATATCTCAGCTAGTCAGGCTTGACAAACTTCGGATGGGCACGCGACCGCTAATTTGTATCTTCTGTAATGACTTAACATAGATTCTTCGCAGTAATTGAGTGATATAGTTGATGTAGAACTCTCAGTCAGATTTTGTTATTAAAAAAAAAAATAGGTTCGACATTGGATTAAAAAATTAAATATAGAAACTGAACAATCACTAAACTACATAAAACAGGTTAATGTCAATGATATAGAACAGTTATCATAATATATAACGTTGATACACTATCAGAATTATACAACTCCCTGATTCCTCAAAACGTAAATTAATGTTGTTTTCTACTACCTCTTGTTCCTCCTGATTGACCTCAGCGCTGTATACACCTATACAAATGATGCAGTCTGCTACCTGTATATTGCGCAACTGATATAAATAACTCAACTGGTTTAATCCGCCATAGTATACCTCTAGGAAGCGTTACGCCTCATTGATTCTGATTTTTCCCTAAAAAAACATGACTGTAGTAACACTGTTTTTTTAATCACAAACACATGACTATTATAATCAAATATTGATTGATAGCCACTATTATAAATGAAGAAGAAAAAGAAGAAGAAGAAGAAGAAGAAGAAGAAGAAGAAGAAGAAGAAGAGGTACAAGAAGATGAAGAAGAAGAAGAAAAAGAAGAAGAGGAAGATGATGACGAAAAGAGGACACAATTTCTTCAATTATCCAATTGAACGGGCAAAATTTGTACAGGTCCTAAACAATCTACATAGCTGTAAGCTGAGCTGACTTCCTTGTCGGGTCCATTTATTGCGTTTGTCAACAACAAAAACTAATACTATAATTTTAAATGATTATCAATGAATAATATAGAAACATTTTACTGTTTTCTCATTTTTTTAGATTATTTCAGAATCATGACATACGTTTGAAAAGAGAGCAGTTAACCAATTTACTGAAGGCAGACCAAATGGTTATTTAAATTGTTGTTTTACATTCTCAATCGATTTTGAAAGAAGTTTAAACAGCTTATGAAAATCATACCTTAAACGTATTGATAAGAATTATTCGTTTTTTTCTGTGGCATGTGACATAAAAGAAAGAAACATATGCAGTGAAAAATATGTCATACATATCACAGTAATTTACAGTATTACAGTTAGTATAAAATTCGTTTACAAAACTATACTAGTGACATAAATAGACAAACGCAATACATTATATTTAAAATACAGCTACAAAAAGATGAAACAACAAGTAAACCAATGATATTAATAAAAGTAATTCATTGTCAACAGGGGATGTAGCATTAAAAACGAACATAGTAACCACAACAAAACATCTACAATTACTACATACAACAAACTCAACACTCATCAATAAGAGGGGGAAACAGGTGTCAAAGCCTTGGTAAGGGAAAGTTGCCAATGTGGAGGTGATCTACTGGCACAGTTAACCCACTCATCGCCATATAAAATCGACACTTAATCATAAAAAAGTAACAGCCAAGTTGTGGAAATCGAAATTGATGATTCAAATTTTTAAAAATTAATGAATACAAAACTTGATATTGAGTGTAGAATCAGATATAGTATACGTAGTACGATCTATAGATATTAATTATAAAATATTCGACTTTTCAAGATATGCTACATAGAGTACCAGTTTTAAACTTTGGTAAGTGTAAACTACTTTAATTAAATGTATAACAGTGGAATCCTGGTACAAAAACTGAAACGCAGGGAACAACATTATATTTTGTCATTAACAAATAAAATATACATGTTCAACAAAGACTATGGAAAAAATTAATAACCACAATACAAACATACACTGGAAGGTTGCCGCATTTGAACTGTCAACAAGGAGCCAAACCCTGGTTTACGGTGCATCTTTTTCTAGCTATCTCCCTTTATACCTTTACATCATTTAAACTACAGTCATTTATCTTTACATTATTTATAATACAGCCATGTGACATTCAGTTGTGGCGTTTGAAGAAACAGTTTTCACTACAAACGGCACGACTGAGTGCCACATAGGTTAAATAAATCAGCTACAGAAATACACTGAAAATCTATAAAGAAAAATCATTAAATTAATATAATTATTATTATTATAAAACACATTTTTTTATATATGAAATACGTTCAAAAGTGCTTTAAAAAACAAAATGAACATACAGTGCATAAAAATAGACATATTCTAAAACATTAAAAATCCTACTTAAGAACAAATTTAACTTGGTGGGGGTTGTGGATGCAAACTTATTACAAAATGTCGCAGGTAAAACACTGCAGCCATAAAATAAGTAAGATATGTCATTGTTAACAGTTCAGTTAAAACATAACACAAATACCAAAGTTAAAACTACAGACAGGTCATTGAAATACATAAATCTTAATTTCCATTCCGTAAAACACCAAATAAATCTAAAACATCCAGAAAGTTCAGTTTATATAATATTGTATAAAAAGTGTGTTGTAACAGTTTTTTGAACATATCCAGTTAAGAAGCGTCTCAGGTGCTGGTATGAAGAGCGTTCCATAAACTAGGAGCAGCATATTGGAAACTCCTATTTCCATACAGGATTGTACGGGTCCTAGGCACAACTAATGCCAGAGAAGCTTTTGGATCTTAAATCCCTATTTGGCCCGTACTCCTCCACCATGTCTCTGATGCATAATGCATAATTAATGTCATTGCATTTTATACACCACCTAATGAAAATACAGTGTTTATCTTCGATTATTATCTTCGCAACCCAATTACACTGTTACTATAATTCATTTTAGTGTTTACAACTTAGGCAATCAAAATTTGCCCGAACCATATAATCAAATTTGACAACACGAGCTTCTACTGTTAATTCTGTTTCTCCAAATATCATGCCAACAGCGACCTTTCTGTCCTCATACAACATAACATCTGAGAGATCTATCTCGATTTTACCGATATACGAGCAATCTATATCATCAACGTAAACTGGACTTTTTTTATCGGACCGATACACTCGCAAGGTCACTGATTTTGCAGACTTGTATAAAGGAACCATCGTTATCTCGGTCAACTTTTTGCCGACAGTTACTTCTTTTCCCACTTCCACGTGTTTTATAAAGCAATCATTGCAGTAGTCCGTCTCATCTACTGTTACTAATTTTGATGGTGCATGGTATCCGTCTATAAATATATTGCATGTATCCATCCCATATGTAAACCTTGATATACGTGAATAGATCGTCTTTGGAGTATGACCGAATATGACAGCTCCCTTAACGACAGCCAAACCGGCTTCTTCCGGGACGACGATAGTTTTGCTTGAAAAATTGTTCCGAATGGCATCTTGCAACATGACTGACTCAGAAAATCCACCTACCATAATAATTGTATTTGTACCCCTCACTGCTGGCTGACGAAATATTTCCATGAGATGAAAGACAATCTGATGGCATGTTGTCGTAAACAGACCTTTGGCAATATTTGGCTCCACTCTCAATTTGCCATTCGTGAATGCTATCTTTCCTTGAAGAGATGTAGAGAGTGATGTGATACTGTAAGAGATAAGAATGTAATACACTATTAATATGTTTACTTGAACATTTCATATGATGCTTTTATATAACCTGTTACTACTCATATTTCAAACGAATCTAAATGCATGTTTTGAACGTTCTTCAATAAGACTGGGTGTATCCGTTGCCAAGTGGCCGAATGCACTTTCGTCTAACGACCACTTACCTCTCACCGATAAGGTCATGAGTTCGAGACGAGTTCTGTCCAAAGACTTTATATGAGAAAGTTTGTCGGTTACTTAAGGAAGGACGGTGGTTTTATCCAGATTCATTCTAATGTCTTCATACTGCAATGAAACTTGAAACATACTGTTATGTCTTGAAAGTGGTGTTACTTACGATTCATAAAATGATAACATGAACATATGCAGCTCCCAAGTACATGTAATTGTGAAAGTAATTGTTTACCTGAATTCAACCCCGTTAACAGCCATATATGCTTCCTTAATTGATGATGGTATTTTGAAGACAAACTTCTGGTCAGAATGTGGGACGATTTTTGCCTTCTTTACATCAAAATCACGAATAATTTCCAGATAATCTTTTGGGAAGGTCCTACAATGGACAAATAAAGTTATATTAAGTCATATATGTACGCAGTTTTAAATATAGATAGATATAAGAATGAAATATATTAGCTAATGTTTTTATGTTTATGTTAACTGACTACGACAAAGTTTACCTTGCGTCTCATTACACAGTTGTGTCCATTTTTCCTCACGGTAACATGATTCTTGCGCTTAAAAAAGTCCAATGTAATTTGGTTTGTATTTTCAAAATGGTTCATAGTGACTGTGATTTCTTGCTGCAGCAAAAGCTAGCATAGCATATACAATTGTACTGTATACTGCAATAAGACATCACTGGTGTTAAAAAGTGACTTTTATAGGTATTTATGTATATGTATTTTTAAGCATTTGATGACTTCTTTTTTAAAAATCTCAGGGTGTCACTGTACCCTCTTAAAAAAAAACAACTGGTCAACCTACCAGTTATTGTGCATTTTTATGTGGTGGTACATTCCTGTTATAAAAAAATATACTTTTATAACATGGCAATCCTAGAAAATGAAAGACACAAATAAAATCGTAAAAACCTATGAATTTGATTGATATAATTCTTACAACATCCTAATATAATGGTATGCCGGAATCGTTTATCATAGTACTAATGTTTTAATCGAATGACATTAAGAAATATTGCATCATGTTTCTGTTTTCAGATAAGTTATGTAAAAGGTTATTTTTAGGACTGAGTTGCGCGTTCTAATATATTCGATATATATTATCACCGCTACTTAAATGACTATTAATTAAATTTTACATTAACATTATCATACACTGTAGTTAAATATAACACGCATGATATATACAAATATTTGTATGCATCCATCATTTATTTACTAAAGATAAAACTCAACTTTACGAAATACAAGATATATTTAAAGCAAAACAGCTATGTCTATAGAACTCTATTATAAGCTCTTATAAAGTTGGACAAACTATTTTAAAGCAATCACAAATAATGGTTGCGATAAATATTGAAATAACGGTATCAGAAAATAAAAGTACAATTTCAATATCCAAAAATCACTTACTCCTTGAATGTGTCTAGTGTGTCCTGACCGAAGATGTCTGTCAATAATCTAAGAAACGCTTCATCTATCTTTGTCCCACCCAATGGACCACCGTTTGCTTTGTACAACTCTTTTATCTGTTTGTTTGAGAGAATCTCATGTACTGTTATGTCAATTGTTCCACCTGAAAAGGTAATATTGTGGTAATATGGAAACTTCAAAGTCTCATTATGATCTAGTAAACTCATATTGAACGATTATTTCAGTAATAAAGACAAAATATTGTCTTATTTATATTTACATCATTGTTCTTATTTATCTTATTTCATCAATTAATGTTATTATACTTTAGAACAAAAGCTGACAATTTAACAGAAATAGAACAAACAAATATTTCAAATGATATTCAGATATCTTCAGATATTTAAAACATCTATACAATTAGTCCAGTTACCAGTAAATAAAATATATATACTTTTAATTAGTCAGAGAGTTAAAGAATCATGTACTTTAATGGGTTCCAGTTTCATTTAACGTAATTGATATCTGTATATAAAATATATTGAGACGGCATCAGCAAAATGAAAAGTTAAAAAAACACAATAATGTAAATGACATTATATACTTAAATCTTACCTCCTGCATCTAAAACCAAATATTTTGTTCTGGGTGTGAGAGACAACACATTTGCAGTCACATCCTCGCCATCCTCATCATTGCTAGCTAATTCAGGTCTGTACTGGCAGAATATTGAGGCGGCCTCTGGTTCTAGTGCCAGAGATAGACAGTCTGTCGAGATACCAGCCTTTAAGAAGAAATAAAACAATCAATAAATATAATTGAAAAGATATTTTCCTAAAATAATCTTATTTCTGATACATGTTTAACAGTTTAGAACGTGCGAGTTTAACTATAAGAATACTAAATTTGAGTAATGGTTCATTAAACATAAGAAAATACATGAACTACAGGAGGCGAATCATTCAAAGACACAGCAAATAAAATGTAAGGCGGTTTTAACGAATAATGGCATCAAAGGGAGTATACTGGCAATGGTGCCGTATATACACATTACCAGTACAAAGATATACATATAACTTACCAATTCGTGTATTCAACGTATGAAAGTATATTGCAGCTTTATCAAATGGATAGGTTTTCAGAAATTGCATTATTCGATTTGTTTACCTTTATTATATTTAACGAAATGCCTTTGGTATACCAACCAAACATCGTAAACCGGGACGGTGTCAATTATTGTAAACAAGTACATATTTAACGATTAGTGTGAACACTTACACACAGGCAATGGTCAAACCGTTTAAAAATATTTATATTAGTATATAATTGCTTTATTAGGTCAGAATTACTACATAACGGTTCAAACATTTTCAGTTGTGTGCTTATTACATGATACCATTAACTGAGTTCATTATTAAAACGCTGTTCACCCTTGCTATAATTCAATGACATGAGAACGCAAGTCACACTGCCGTGTCAAAAGCTACTTAGTTTTTTGTTTCCATTCAATTACTGACCTGGTGTCCGATTTCTGTACGGAACATATACCTTATAAAAGTATTCAAGTGCAATCTTAAACTATTGTTTGTAACAATGGCCTTGTGCATATGTTTTGAATTTATATTTCAATCGCTATAAGCGTGCACGGATATTTTCGGAAATACGAAGTTTTCCGTAAACATTCCGAATATAGCTTCGTATTTACGAAAATATACGTGCACGCTTATTGCGATTGAAATACAAATTCAATGTAACTATTGTGCAATATTTAAAATTGTTTAACTTAGTTACTCCTCTAGGGTATTTTAGGCATTGGATCGGTTCATAGATAATATTATATATACATGAAATATAGAGAAAGTCTCCATTCACAGCGTTTATGAGTAATTTGTCAATATACTTCCTTTAATTCCAAAGTAAGTAAAAACGTATTTAATATAAACATGAAATTATTAACCAAGTAATCTATTAAATAATTTAATTGTATAATTTACTTTGTTAATCAACGTCGATAAATATTTATGCCTTACATTAATTGTAGCCTCTCTCATAAACTGTTTGGCAGATTCGTCCCAAATAGCTGGAACGGTCAGAACCCATCGAATGTCATCCTTACGAATGACAACATGTTTTTTCTTACACGTCTCAACAAGATGGTCTTTCAAATACCTTATGCATTCCGAAAACACCTTCGTTGCCAGCATTGACATTCCATTTACAGCCTTTAAACGTGTTGTCCTGTCCAAACTCTGTCAATTTTATCAAAACTTTACATATTAACATTTATGTAGAGCACATAGACAATGATACATGCATCATTTTAGACAATACTACATGTATATACATCAAATTATATAGAGCATATCCATCATTTAATCTGCTGGAAAATGTTAGAAATTCGACATAACGAGCTGAAGGCTGCACATAACTGAAGGTTCTGACAAGAGCAAAGTTACTCTCGGTTTTGAATTAAAATGAAATGACAAACATAATCAGTTTTGATCTGATTGATACACATACAGAAGAAAATATCAATGCAGAATAGACTGTAATGTAGTTGCTAAGATAACAAAATTTGAACACGACTTCGATAATGAAGAATGGACCTTGACATGTATAACCGGTGTCCGTATATAGTTCATTGTTTCTGTACCGCGGTAGTGTGGGAAGAAAACTGCATGTATTCTTTATAAAACAATTTTAAATCAACTGTTATCTTACAAATTGTAATACACAGATGTGAAAGAAAATATCATTCATATAGTAACAATCGTTTCGAGGCATTTGGCTTATGAATTTGACCTTAGGCAATCGGCTTCAGCCAAATATGACAGGAGAACTGGGCATATATAAAACAATATGATACTTACATAAAATTATCAAGTAATGACATGTTGATATTGATAAAGATTTATAAATATCTAAAACGTTATCTAGTGAAATATATGATTAATTCTTGTAAAAATAGTGCGTACCTTATTTTCATACAACACCATCTTAAAATTCTTAAAGAAAAGCCAGTTTTTATGAGTGCCATTAGAAACCAGTTTGACGTATTTCGCTTCCGCTTCGAATCCAAAACTGTCGAACTGTTGTAAGCGGTTAAACAGTATGCATGTTGGAGCCTTACACGACACACTTTGACCAGCCCCTGTTTTCCAATGGTTGGTTATAATGTTCCGAGGGTCCTTCAAAAAGTCTGACGTGAATGAAAACGCATATCCGGAGTTCGTCGTTCCGAAGTCTATGGCTGCAACGAGTAGTGGTTCTTTACCTGGAAAGAGAAATACAGTTTTATATGATGTTTATGTGAAACGACAAAAAAAAACAAACAACAAAACAACTATTCGACGAAACTACTCTTAAAATAAGATATAATACTTGGAACAAAACTATTCCAATTCATTATTAACTATTCAATTAATGAAAAGTAAAGATAATGAAAAGATAACATTTACGCAACGGAGTTTACGCATTTGTATAAAGGACATACTTAAGTTACCTTCATTAATACTTAGAAAGACTAAACAATATTTCTTTACCTGTACTGATACGAGATTCATCCTCTCTATGATGACTTTGTAAACTTGAACTTGAACTACGTGAGTAAACGACGTCACTTGTTGCATTGCTCGCAGGCTGATATGTACTTGTCGCACTCTTTGGTACAACAGGATGTGTAAACGGATTGCGTTGCGGTGGTTTTGGGCCAGATAAACTGGGTTCAGCTAGACTGGCACGCTGGACCGTCCTTTTATTTTCTTTATAACCATGTTGTGTGACAGATTTAGCTAAAAAGTTGAGAAAATGTTGTTTCAGAATGGTTAACAGATATGTATGAGTGTTAAGTCCCCAACTGCGATATAAAACATAAGATGGCTCTTGGGGCAGGTTTGATATAATTCTATACATGATTCAAATCAGAGAACCATTTTAAAAATTTCAGCACTACATTGTTTTTGTTATAATTTTGCATACTCTTAGATTATTGTAAATAGCTTTAATTGGCAAACAATAAACTTGATTCACCTGGACTGGCACGCTGGACCATCCGTTTATTTTCTTTACAACCATGTTGTGTGACAGGATGAGCTAAATATTGAGATAGTGTTGTTACAGAATGATAAACATGTATTAATTAGTATTAAGTCCTCATCTGCGATATAAAAAACGCAATATGGCTCTAATTGAAGGTTTTATATAATTATATACATGATTCAAATCAGAGAACCATTTTCAAAATTACAGCAATACATTGTTCTTGTTATAATTTTGCATAATCTTAGATTATTGTAAATAGCTTTAATTGGCAAACATTTATTTCCAAAAAGTGTGTGCTATATGCAGTTTGAAAGAAAGAGTTAAACTCCTACGGCCAAAAAGTTGTAATTCTAGGGAGGAGCTTATGAGTCAATGCACTTTTCATTGTGACCAAAATACACATGGATCTGTGTTAATGCACATTTCATTAGCCTAGTTATGAATCTTTTTAGAACACTGTTCTGTAACTGACAGGTAAAGAAACCACCTGTTGTACATTAACCACTCTTTCATAACTCTCTGCCCCGGAATTTTAACAAATGAATATGACATAATTAGGTTAAACAATGTTTCTTTACCTGTTCCGAAAAGAGATTCGTCCTCTCTATGATGACTTTGTAAACTTGAACTTGAACTACGGGAGTTAACGACGTCACTTGTTGCATTGCTCACAGACTGATATGTACTTGTCGAACTCTTTGGTACAACAGGATGTGTATTCGGATTGCGTTGCGGTGGGTTCAGGCCAAATAAACTTGGTTTTGCTGGACTGGCACGCTGGACAGAACTTTTGTTTTCTTTACAACCATGTTGTGTGACAGATTGAACTAAAACATTGAGATAGTGTTATTTCAGAATGGTAAACAGCTAAATATGAGTGTTAGGTTTCCATCTGCGATATAAAATACAAGACGACTCTGGGGGAGGGTTTATCTCACTCTATATATGATTCAGATAAGAAAACCATTTTCAAAATTTCAGCAATACGTTGATTTTGTTATAAATTTGCATACTCTTAGATTATTGTTAATAGATTTAATTGGCAAACATTTATTTCCAAAAGAAGTGTGTGCTTTATGCAGTTTGAAAAAAAAACCAGTTAAACTCCTACGGCCAAAAAGTTGTAATTCTAGGGAGGAGCTTATGAGTCTGTGCTCTCTTCATTGTGATCAAATTCACATGGATCTGTGTTGATGCACATTTCATTTGCCTAGTTATGATGTCTTTTTAGAACAAGCACTTGTTGTAGCAATGTTTCTTTACCTGTTCCGAAAAGAGATTCATCCTCTCTATGATGAATTTGTAAACTTGAACTTGAACTACGTGAGTTAACGACGTCACTTGTTGCATTGCTCACAGGCTGATATGTACTTGTCGAACTCTTTGGTACAACAGGATATGTATACGGATTGCGTTGCGGTGGATTCGGGCCAAATAAACTTGGTTCAGCTGGACTGGCATGCTGGACCGTCCTTTTATTTTCTTTATAACCATGTTATGTGACAGAATGAGCATAATATTGAGATAGTGTTGTTTCAGAATGATAAACATCTATATAGCAGTATTAAGTCCTCATCTACGATATAAAAAACGCAAGATGGCTCTAGTTAAAGGTTTTATATAATTCTATACATGATTCAAAGCAGAGAACCATTTTCAAAATTACAGCAATACATTGTTTTTGTTATAATTTTGCATACTCTTAGATTATTGTAAATAGCTTTAATTGGCAAACATTTATTTCCAAAAAAAGTGTGTGCTTTATGCAGTTTAAAAAAAACAACAATTAAACTCCTACGGCCAAAAAGTTGTAATTCTAGGGAGGAGCTTATGAGTCTGTGCTCTCTTCATTGTGATCAAATTCACATGGATCTGTGTTGATGCACATTTCATATGCCTAGTTATGATGTCTTTTTAGAACAAGCACCTGTTGTACATTAGTCACTCTTTCATAACTCTCTGCCCCGGCACTTTAACAAAATTTAATGAATATGATATAATTCGGTTACACTAAGCAATGTTTTTTTACCTGTTCCGAAAAGAGATTCATCCTCTCTATGATGACTTTGTAAACTTGAACTTGAACTACGTGAGTTAACGACGTCACTTGTTGCATTGCTCACAGACCGATATGTACTTGTCGAACTCTTTGGTACAACAGGATGCGTATTCGGATTGCGTTGCGGTGGGTTCGGGCCCAATAAACTTGGCTCAGCTGAACTGGCACGCTGGACCGTCCTTTTAATTTCTTTACAACCATGTTGTGTGACAGGATGAGCTAAAAGATTGAGATAGTGTTGTTTCAGAATGATAAACATCTATATAGCAGTATTAAGTCCTCATCTGCGATATAAAAAACGCGAGATTGCTCTAGTTGAAGGTTTTATATAATTCTATACTTAAATCAAATCGGAGAAACATTTTTAAATTTCAGAAATACATTGTTCTTGTTATAAGTTTGCATACTACTAGATTATAATGATTTAATGCACTCTACATTGTAACCAAATACACATGAATCTGGGTTCATGCACATTTAAGACGAAATAAAATCATGTTGTTTCAGAACGGTTAACAGCTTTATATTAGTGTAACAGTTGAAAAAAGTTTAATTCCAACTGCCAAAAAGTTGAAATTCTAGGGAGGAGCTAATGAGATAACGCACCTTTAATTGTAAAAAAATTAACCTGTAGTTGTGTTTATACACATTTCAGTAGCCGAGTAATGATGTATCTTAGAACACTGTATCGTAACTGACAGATAAAGAAAACAGCTATTGAACATTAAATGTAAAGTAAAGGTAATACAAATTGTATTTTATCTGAAAGTTATAATCTTATCACAAGAAATAAAATAATTAATTAAATATTCTTATAGTTAACAACTTTGAATCAATATTGATTATTTTACAAGGACGATGAAAATCGTCCGAAAAATATGACCACCAGGGGGAGCTGTTAACGAAAAATTGCGGTATTTTATTTAAAAAAAAGCTTAAAGGATAGCTTCATAGATAAATGTTTTGATAAATAACGCCAGATGTGAAATTTTCAATAGAAATTCCGCTAACTACCTTAGGTTGTCACATTGTTGACCTATTATACAGATTTCAAATATTGCACGCTTGAATGTAACTAAGTTATAAAATATATTTACTCGGTAATAACCCGATATTTTGTGTCATAGGTTTGTCAATATTTCCCACATTTTTCAAATGCCAAACTCCACCAGGGGATGTTCCTCGGACCTTAACATGTTTTCCACCATTAGTAGTATTCTTCTTCCAACTTATTTGACGTTTGTTTACCACTTTGACATATATTTCCCTGCAAAAACCAAGCCTCTCTAAGTGGTGGAAAACCCATAGCCTTCTATTATCGCATGTCATGAATTCGTCGCCATATTCGACTACTTCAATTGGTTTGATATCATCCACGGTACATCTGTTTTAAAGACAAGTGCAAGCAGTATAGATATTACAAAGCATTCATTTTGATACAGTGGCCAAAGCAAATACAGGACCAGCAAAACGTACTATATTCTTTTTTGCAACAGAAAATGTTTAACGATAGTAATTATATGCATGATAGGAGTATATGCACTTATCTCCTCTCCATGATATATACTACAGTATTATTATTATAAGTGGTCCGTCTCTGACTGTAAATGGGCGTGAATACAGCTGCTTCTAAGAGAAATTGATCAGATTTGATTGCATTTACAACATCAGTCTTGCGTGACGTAGACAGTCGCTCCGTTCTCTGACTCAATGTTGTTATCATTTATTGTCATTTCGAATTAAAAAGCTTATTCAGTGCTTGAGTTGTTGCAAGAGTTGTTGCATATTTGATTTCTCGTATGTACTCAATAAAACAGAATACAATCTTTGGTTGTGCCTCCATTGCAGCATATCTTATCAGATACGATTCAATTTTGATAATCCGAACAGGTAAAGAACAATTAGACATTCGGAACGTATGTTTTTTTGTTTGAAAAAGGAAGTGATTTATATAAGCAAATAGTATGTACAATGACTAGACAAAACATAGATATATTTATCTTCAGGTTGGAAGTTGTTATATAGAGGTTACGGTTATTGATTGACCTAAGATGCTCAGTCAAGCAGATAGGCGGAAAAAAAATTCTCGTGCGTTTCAACTGACTTGGAACTATCAAGCGTCATTCGACAGTTCGACAAGGCAGAGTACACATCACTTTGTAACAAGTATAACGATGACCGAAGAAAATTCACAACATCGTCATTCAAATTTTTTTGATAATTCAAAGGATAACGACTCGAGAAGTTTATTCAACGAACAGATATCCTTGCGATATGCTGGGAATCCTAAGACAGAACATACAGGAAATTCTAGAAGTTCTTCGTCGGCTATGACGCAAGGTAAGCCTTCAGGGAGAGAAGGTTTTTTAAGCTTTTGATCTTTTCCGAACATATTTAGACTCGCAATTAGGAGATTTGAAAAACGAAATAGCAAATAAGTCTATAACAACAACGGCTAAAGAAAGTAACAATTTAAAGAACATTTCACATAAGCATCAGTTTGTCTTTAGCTCGATGATAAAATAAGGATTAGAGAATATTGTATCACTTGCTGCAGACACAATTTTTCACACTAAACAGTATGCGTATTCACACTCTTTTTCTGACTTCATGCGGGCTACTTTGTATGGCGGCAAGACGGCACCTGCCGGAAACAACTTTTCATACTCGTCACGTGGTCAATCAGTTCCCGCCAATCCTGGGAATTCAAGATAGTATTCCTTTCGTCCGAAACGTATAGCAAATCAAAGAGACTTCTGCTTCAGCTGTGGAAGGACGGGGCTTTCAGAGCAGACTGCACGTATTCAAACAACACGACAATATTCACTTTGCCATCATCAGAAAGCAGTAGAGCTTCAATTCCCACTAGTGCCAATTAATGATAAGTATAATTTGACCCTGTTTGAACATGGTCATTTCTTTGAATGAAAAGAAAGGAAATATTATATGTCTTCAGATTTAGGACAGTTAACTATTAAAGGCAAACTGAAAAGTAAAATTAGTTTTTTGGAACTTACTGGAGCAAATTCTGATAGTTTACATGCTATAAGATTCGTGTATAAAATTCCTTTTCTTTCTACTCCTGAAATCTCATCTTCTAAAAATAAGAAATCTGCAGAAGAAAATATAGATTTCGTAGAAAGCTCTATTGCTGAAATGTTACAGTGTCTGTATATTATTGAAACGCCTTTCAAACCACATATTGAAAGTCCTCTGAGTGTATCAGTTTATAACGAGAGAAGAAAAATGCTTATTTTAGATTAACGTATGTAAATAAACATTTAGGAAAGAAAACAAAATATATTTGAGGACTGGAAGACAGCACTCGACTATTTTGAAGAAAATTCTCATTGTTTCAAATTTGACCTATCTAAAGGATGTTACCATATAGACATTTTCCACTGCATCAAACATTCCGTAAAGGGGAAATACTTCTGTTTTTAACTGTAGTCCCTTTTGGATTGAGTTCTGCCCCTTTCATATTTACCAAACTGTTGAAAGAGATGGTTTAATACTGGCGTTTTAACGGCATTAAATTGTTATGTTTCTAGATGACGGATGGGGTACAATCAGAATTAAGAAATACACTAGATGCTAAATTCATTAGAAAAGTTTAGAATCTGCAGGTTTTGTAATTAATGTTGAAAATCTATTTAGTCGCCAGTAAAAAAAAATTGGATAGGTATCATTTGAATTCTAAATGTTTTTGTATCTCTATTACTAAGAGAAGGGCAGACAGTATGAAACAGTCATAATACAATGTATTTGACAATCTTCCTTTTGTGTCAGCTAGACAATTAGCTGTATGTACAGGTATAATTTTGTCCATGATGCAAGTTATTAGAAACTTGGTACGTTTATTTACAAGGTTTCTGTTTATTGAAATCGAAATACGCTTTTCTTGGGATTTTTGATATAATCTTTCGGTAGATGATTTGTGTATATCTGAGTTAAATTTCTGGCAAGAAAATATTGAAAGCATAAACTGTTGGTTTCTCAAAAAATACACACCTACTCAAACTAGTGTCTATTCTGATGCTAGCAATGTTGCTTGTTCAGCTTATTTAGAAAATTCAAGTATTAACGTTTTCAGAAGTTCATTGAACGCAGAAGATCTATTGAAATGTTCTACTTTCAGAGAAATTAGAGCTGTACATTTAGCTCTTAGAGCATATGGGAAAGTTCTAAGTAATAGATCAGTGAAATGGTATTCTGATTCTAAAATCTATGTGCACATTATAAAAGTTGGCAATACAAAACTTGACCTACAGAGTCTTTATAAATATTCAAATTGTGTCTGTATCATCATATATATCTAGAAATTCAATGGGTACCGAGAAATGAAAATCAGATAGCAGATAATGTAAGCAAAATTCATGATACTGATGAATGGGAGGTTACCCCAGATTCTTCAATTTTATGAATTCACTATGGGGACCTTTTAAAATTGATAGGTTTGCTAGTTCAGAAATAGATATAATTCAAAATTATATGATTTTCAAACGGAAACTGTAGACTGTTTCACGCAAAATTGGGAAAATGCTAATAATTGGCTCGTTCCACCAAAATATTTGGTCAATAAAACTGGTCAACATCTTCTTTCATGTAAAGCACATGCTATCCTGATTTTATCCAAATGGCCCAGTTCTGCATTTTGGCCTACTTTATTCAAACCAAGTGAAAACAGGATTACGTATGTGATATCTTTGAATTTATTAAGGGACAAGACATTTTTAGAAAAAATCAATGCCTGGTACTTTCATTTTTAGTTGTAGAAGATTTTCTAGTAAGGTACTTGCAATCGGATTATAGCATTTAATTCAGTGTTGCAGTTAAGTCCCAGTGGGACAGTTAAATACGTTTATATTTATGTAGAGTGGTGCAGTTTAGTCTAAGTGGGACAGTTTAATATATATATATATATATATATATATATATATATATATATGCACAGGGGTGCAGTTTAGTCCTAGCGGGACAGTTAAATCAGTTTATGGTGCAGTTTATAGTTATGCACCGTGGTGCAGTTTAGTCCTAGTGGGACAGTAAAAACAATTTATATTTATGCAAAGTGGTGCAGTTTATAGTTATGCACAGTGGTGCAGTTTAGTCCCAGTGAGACAGTTTAATCTGTAAATATTTATGCACAGTGGTGCAGTTTAATCCCAGTGGTACAGTTCAATCAGTTTATATTTATGCACACAGTGGTGCAGATTATAGTTCTGCACAGTGGTGCAGTTTAGTCCCAGTGGGAAGTTAAATCAGTATTTATTTATGTCACAGTGGGACACAGTCACAGTGGGACAGTTTAATACGTTTATATTTATGCACAGAGGTGCAGTATTGTTCAAGTTTAACTTGCTTATGTAAGATCATAGTAAACGATGTAATTCTATTCATGTTAATAATAATTATTAACACACTTTAAAGTGAACGAAATCAAGTTTGGAAGAGAAAAAGAGTTGAAATTAGTTAAAATATATTTGTATATATTCTATAACAATGTATTTATATTGATTAATTGGCGCTGACATTTGTGAAAGATTCGGAACCTTCCGGTTTAAAAATTGAAGCTTTTATATTACAGTATTTCGTGGGCTTATAAGATAGCTGGTTTTCAAGATCCTTGTTATTACTTGCAACAGGCAAACCTTCACAACAATAGAAACATTTTTCTGCCGAAGATATTACAAAATTAGTGGACAAATTTGGGTCTTTTTCTAACTTGGTCAATTTAAGGATCATTACTATGTGTTTAGTCAGTTTTGCAGGATTTCTGCGGTTTGATAAGTTGGTCAGTCTCACAAAAAGTGATATTAGTTACAGTCATGACCATAGTGAAATTGAACTTAAAATAGTGTCAAGCAAAACAGATCAAAGGAAAAAAGGAAGTAAAGTAGTCATTACTGGAACGGGGAAGAACACTTGTCCTATTTTGTATTTAGATGAATATCTTGAGTTAGGGGACTTCTATCACGCCTCAAATGAATAATGAATATCTATTTAGACATGTGAATTTTTCTAAGAAGCAAGGAAAACATGTTTTAATGAAAGAAAAACACATTTCATACTCAAGATCCAGAGAAATTCTCTTACAAAAATGTGTACAAAAATGTATTACTTACATTCATTTAGATAGGGGACACCACAAGTGCAGCTTTTACAGGTATGCCTGACAGTTTATTTAAAAAACACGGCAGGTGAAAGTCATATAGTGCTAAAGATAGATATGTAAGGGAATGAAACGAAGAAAAAGCAAGTGTTTCTTTAAACTTGGGAATATAATCTTACATCTTCATATGTTATAGCCTACTGGTTATATAATTAACCCGTTCTTTTTCTGTCGATAGTATAAAACTTTGCCTTGACGGTAGTACTCCTATAATGTCTTTGTTATTTAATTAACAAACTTGAAATAAGATGATTTATGTTTGGATGAAATGAAATGAAAGTAAAACATAAATATATTTGTCTTCGGATTCGAAGTTGTTATATAGAGGTCACGGATATTGATTGAACTAACATGCTCAGTCAAGCAGATAGGCGGGAAAAAATTTTCTCGTGCAGTTCAACTGACTTGAAACTATCTAGCGTCATTCGACAGTTCGACAGACAAGGCAGAGTACACATCACTTTCTAACGAGTACAAACCCACCCACCCATTTTGATAATTGAGAATTGTAATAAATGTATATGTTATTAATCTTATTTTTGTTTTGTTACAGAAATGACGATTTTCTGTTGTCATAGGAACGTGAGACACGGTGTACGAGTGTATTCAGAATGTTTGGAACAGTGGTGTTTGACAATGGTACATGAAATCTATTCTGATCTTTATTTCTTATTTCAATGATAGTGTTAAGTGACATTTATGCCATTTAATTATAATGATAAAAAATTTCTCGACCACTGTTCATGTGTGAATGAAAATGTGTTTAACTAGATTTAATAAAACTTTGCCTTGTTTGTTCTACTCCTAAAATGTCTTTGTTATTTAATTAACAAACTTGAAATAAGATGATATGTTTGGATAAAATGAAAAGAAAGTAAAACATAACTATGTTTAAAAGAAAACTCAATTAGAAATAATTGAAAATACAAGCGATCTTGGAAATAAAACAATCAAACCAGTTTTGACATGAAATGAAAATCATCATCATTATCAACAATAATGGAAACACAGAGAACAACCAGAGCTGCAGCAGTTGCAGCAACAACAGCAACAACAGCAACAACAGCGTTTGTAATACGGTAGAGACGAGGAAATCGAGAACATAATGAACCTTTATGCAACTGAATCAGAGTTAAATTATGGTTTTGTCATAAAAATGTCTACAGCTGCTTGGTATACAATAGTAGATTTACAAATGTTGAAAACCCTTTAAAATAAAATTAAATCAAATCATCGAAATCTTAGAAGATAATTTCCAATAAACATGGCTTTATATTTATAATACATGTACATTCAATATTTCGACACTGGTAACAAATGTTACTGTGTATTGATTGACAATGGAAGATATCTTATGAAATATAAAGATAAATTTTATGCCATCAAACGATTTCAAATAAAGGAAGTTTGGACATACATGTAAATGCTAAAAAAAAATCTACTCAAAAACGATCTATCAAATAGTAACTTAAATTTATCAGTACGCACAAACTACAAATTATTGTACAAGTTATGCATCTGCTATGATAGAGCCCGTACTTTACAATGCAACTTTACTGTATTGTTATTATAATCCTTGTAATTATGGATTTCGTTCTGCAGTGTTCCAAGAAAAAAAATCTGCTGAAGCCAGTGCTAGCTAGGGGACATAAGGGGCGTTACATATGTAAACACCCTTCATAAATCGCCTCAACAAAAACAGAGTTTATTATGTGGTGTCTAATCTCACAAATCGTATTCATGATGTTTGTCCATGATACAAACAATATATCAACCATGATATTCTCTATTGACGCTTTTATCACCAAAAAAGTATATGTTTGATGATTTGGTAGTTTATCATAGTCGTCTCAATGAGCTATTTGAACAACACTCCTGTTTATCTTTGTTTTGGCATGATTTATTTCCATATGTTTTCAGCAAAAAGAAAGTTAACGTCATCGACCGATATACAATGTATGTTTTTTTATACGTTAGTTGGCTCCATTTCAAATTTCGCTGATCGCTCTGAAGTTTAAGGGGTTTGAACACGACAAGTTGCACAAACAATAACTACACTAAATGGTATAGAAGAAAACTAAAGATGTTTTAACATTTTCACTAGGTTATATGCATTTTTAATAGAAAATATAATATAATTATACATTGAATAAAATCTTCGAAACATAAACACAATGCTTGTTGTTTATGTGTTGGAATGCTTAAATATAATCGAACTGGGAGACACACCTTAATGTTTCCCTTTAAATATTATATAATAAAGAATCATAAACATATTCTTGTGGAAATTATTTTAAAATTAACAATTCAAATAAGAAGTATTTTGTTTTTATATCACTATTTTGAGCTTGTGTAATGTAAACTTCGCGTAATAGAAATTATCGTATATCATTAAGTAGATTTATATCATCATCACACAAGCTGGCAGTCGAAAGTAGTAAATATGTAAAGCAATATAGAATGTGTTAACATCGAAACTTAAGTGCTATTAAAACGTATTATCACTTTCATTTCACTATTAAGTATGTTGTATAAAGAGTAAGAAAAACTATTTTAAGCTTTATAGCTTTATATGACCAGCACTTAATCGAGCTATAAAATTATATACAAAATGTATAAACAGTACTGAATGGAAAAGATAACCCGCCACTTAAGTATTTCGTTTATCTTTGTCAAAACATTGAGTATTAAGAATTGTATACGACATTTATAGATAATATAAAATTACTAGAGCGTATTATCTGTTTGTCACGAAGTGCTTTTTTGTACATGCAGCGCGAGCTATGATGCTCGTTAAGAAAATACATAATATGTAACTGTTCCGTTCAGCATACATTGCCAAAAGATTAAGACATAGTAATGCATATATATCAATGCTTTACAATTATACCAAAGGCGATTGAAAGCGCAGTCTTTGAATAGTGCAAATAGTTTTTATCACACATACACGCACGCACGCACGCACGCACGCACGCACGCACGCACGCACGCACGCACGCACGAACGCACGCACGCACGCACGCACACACACACACACACACACACACACACACACACACACATATGCTATCAATTTTATCGGTTCATATATACGCAATTAATTTGTTAAGTGGGTGTTTTAAAGTGATGAAATTGTTATAATATAATTTAAAAAACATGGTAAGAATGCTTAGTCTTGGTTTATCATAATGTAATATTTAGATTTGATACACTTCCCATATTTTCGTTTTTAAAAGCATTAAGTATACTATAACTACCAGTGAAAATCATCATGCATGTAAACGTAACGTAAAACGTTTTCTACTTCCTCAAGTCTTACATGCTGTGTTGTGACGGTAAAAAGTCCCCATATCTTGACTCAGTACTGTATCTGGTCCTTTGGAATTATGTGGTGACCATGCATATTTTACACCGTTCATGAACAGAGCCAATAAAACAGAAAACTAGTATGATAAATTCTTCTCATGGTCACATTCTGAGATCCTAACGGATCAGATACCACTTATTTTTATTTTAATAACACTATGTTAGTACTTCTTTTGTCCACATGTTTAGGTTGTTTATCCAAGTTATCCAATAAATAGTTAATAGTTTTATTTTATAGCCCTGATTCGTAATTATGATGTCAATATTATTATAACTTGGCTCATTAGGTCTGTTTCATTTAAGTTAAGTATTCAATAAAATAAAAGAATATTCCGAAGTATAACTGATATATGTTGACGTACGTACTTTCGTTTTAAAACATGTTATTTTTAAGCAAGAAATACAGAATCAAATAATGAAGACTTGATAGAGCTGGGTCATAATTGGCCTGGACAGGTTACTAATCACTCAAAATAATTTTCATCTGAAATACCCTTGACAGATTAAGTAGCAACTTCTGTTTGGCAATTCACATTTTTATGTAGATTTAAGATTTTTTTTCTATAATATTTTTGGCTACTTAAAACCTTCAGTAAAACAAACAACAACGAATTATGAGATTATTTGTTTTTGTTAATATTGATAATGAATTTATTGTTTTTACTGGTTTTCTTATAAATGAATCCACCGAATTTGGAATGTTCAGTAACCTGAATTTTATATAAAAGATCTAATAAAATAAGAAACAGGAAGTTACATACATACCTTCCTTCACAGAGATCATCCAATGTTTCTCCAATCAGTTTACCTCTGTGCTCAGTCTTTTTTCCAAAACAACAACTGATGGAATTTTGAGAAAACCGTATTTTCGACGGAAGCAAAAACATATTTTATTGATGTCCGTCCATAACAGAAACTATATTCAATATGGACTGTGTTCAGCACCGTTAAACAACACACAGTCAAGTTTAATGCCTGGTTCCCTAAAATTATCGCGTACTGCGTGCTAATATGTGGTTGAGCCAGTGTCCAGACTGATGTGTTAGCTAATGTTATCAAACGTTTAAACGAACTGAACGTAACCCTGATGTAAATCGATCAATCTAAATATAAAACAAACACTGAGTCACGTACTTCGTGGTATTTAAAACAAAAGTAGTATTAATGTTTCATTGATACTGCTATATTATTTTAGAAACACGCTTTACATACTTAAAATGACTCTCATTAATATTATATCTTATAATGTTAAACAGAACAAATAAAAAATAAAAGAATATAAGACCCGTAATGATTTTCCATATACGATAGAATGGGTAGTATTCAACACTTTGCACGTTATACAATGTACTTATATATGAATGTACCCATATAAATGTTGGGGAAAAGAAGCTGAAGGAAATGATAGTTTTATCAATTTGATTAGAACCTCATTCTAGTATTTAGTCTCTCCCATGCAGATTTTGAACCGATTAAGGATCGAACCCGCAACCTCAACGGTAAGAGGTAATTGGTATGGACACGGTGCCGTAGAACCTTTGGCCATTAGGGACTTTTGTAGATAGAAAAAATGTCACGAAGAGCTTCCCAAAGCTGAGATTGTTCTATGACATATAAATAAATTGATCGATTTTGCCCTCTCCCTACCCTCACATGCCGCATACTGTACCGGCAATCGAGAGGTTCTACCGTATGTGATATCAAGCAACCAAAACAAAATATATGCAAAGAAATGTACTTATTGAAGAGTTTGAGAGCAAATATTGCACTTTTGGTGCTTTTAGGCGATTACTAAATAAAAGTTAATAAAACGCCTTGGATGTTAGAGTTGATTTAGCTTTTCTCACCTTTGTGCAATAAAAATCAAATGCTTATTTTCCGTGATTTCATTATTGAATTTTCTGAAATGTTGTAACGCTTACCAAAATTGTTCTTATCGAATCTTAACATTTCAGTGACTGACTAGGTTTAATGTAATCAATACATTAAGGTAACTTTTCACTATCGTAAATATCTTATCATTCGATCTGTTTTTAACAATACCGAAAGAACTCCATGTGTTCTAGGAATCAGAAATGACAACAACACTGAGTTGATGATATGGAGCGAATGTGTTCGGGTGGTTATGTAGTAGATAGAGTGCTGACCAATCACAGCAGGGGTCAAAGGATTTTTTACCAGGCTTAACCCAAATGACATCTTACCCAGATTTCTTACGAATTCGGATACTGTATTGATTCAATTGCAATTAATCTACTTTTATTTTCGTTCTCTGTTTTCGGAAAGGCCGTCGATGTCGATATCAGAATATATAAATCAATGAACAAAAACTTTTATTATCGGATGACAATATACAATTGGAAGTGCATACAAGGTAATAAGGTACCACTTCAAATGGACCTGATTATACTGATACAGTATTTGGACTTACTGATAAACGATAATAACTAGGCTTTTTTTTTATATCAACCACAAGGGTTTTCCTATATAAGCAAAGTTTGTCAATAGAACACATTGAACAGTTCAGTACCAAATCTTAATCAGCAGATACCATCCGAATGAGTGTATTGTTTTCAGCAAAACAGCTAAATACACGCAATGACCATGTTGATGTCATATACGCATTGACTTTAAAGCAACACATCCACGTTTAAACTTTTCTAAAAAGTTTTTCAATTGAGTTGTCAGCACATTTCCCATTCATAAATATATGGTCAGTAAGCTGTATATGTGCTAACAAACACTATCCAGAACGCTTTAGAATTATAAAAAAAGATGTCCAAATTATAAAGCGTGACTAACGCTTTATAAATTATTTTTAAATTGCCGAGGATTCCAACTTGGCTTCAAATTGAATTATGCGAGTCGTATTAAAAAACTTCACGTTTTAGAGCGTAGTGTACTTTACCTGCCTTGAAAGTCATTTTGACAATTTTTTTTTGACTCGGGTGAGTTACACGCTTGTTTTATAAAGTGTTAGTCACGCATTATAATTTGGGCATCATTTTGTTCCGGATTGTGTTTATATGCTCATATACAGCTAATTGATCATATGTTTGTATGGGAAATGTGCTCATAACTCAATTAAATTTTTTTTTTTAAAGTTCAAACGTGGATGTGTTGCTTTAATGACGTATCCTATGAGTGACTACTTCAAAAGCTCTGTTTCTATGGTATCCAAGGAAATACATAAATATTGAAGTAGATTCAAATGATTATTTGATCGTGCATGTCTATTGGGGATTGCAAATCTTTCGATCTAGATGTGCCCTCGGGTGTTCCACAAGGAATACCTTTAGGACCAAGATTATTCTGATCAATGCCAATGACATACTGGATGTAGTCACTTCCTCAGACCAAAAGATGATTGCTGATGATAGTATCCTTTACAGACACATCATATACGTTCAAGATGCTTCAAAATAATATAATGCCATATCATCTCTAGGCGAATGGGAATACTTATGGCAGCAAAGTCATTTGAGACTCGAGAAAATCTTATTACTGAACCTTCGATAGTGAAGCAAGCTTATACTAAGCGCAGCGTACACAGGTTATAGCCCGGTCTACTCTAGAACTTCAGAATTCTGTGGTACCTAGTCATATACACCTCCTTGACAAAATGCAGAAAAAATAAGAACGTTTTGTGTCAATCAGTAACAGAGACTGGACACCTGGATGCGCCTGCAATTGTCATTACCTTGGATGGGAACCTTCGCACAGAGAAGATAACACCATCGTCTGACCATGATGTTTAAGACATAGACACCTTTTGCTTTTCGTTTTTGTAGTGCCTTTTTATTTGATATTACTCGAAATAAAGATAAAACGTGTAACATTTCCATATTTATTACATTGTAATCACTTTAAAAGTAGTGTGTGTATAGCCGTCACTACGTCGCGTGTACTTACATACTGTCATATACAAAAGAAACAGACTTAATATTTCAAAATGTTGGTTTATATTGGCCGCTCAAGGCTTGGTAGGGTATGCGTTAAGGCTCCTACCAAGATTGGTGCCAAGCAATACATAAGTTCTCTCAACCGAAAGGAGACCAGACGTGTTAGGTTAATCAGCCTCCTTAATCAAAACATGTATCCTACATCAGTACCGATGTTACTGTAATGCAATGCAACGACCCGAAGCAACTCGAGTGAACTAATACCTTTGTGACTAACAACACCAAGTATACAACAGAGTGTCACCCCCAGGGTCCAACCGATTGTGCGACCATAGGCCTCAGCTTCCAACGGGAACGTATCGGAACCGATACCGTCGTTGAAAGAAGAGAACCATAACCACACAAACAGCAATGAAAGGGGGCGCTCCGGCCAAATCGTATACGCTTTATTGTTGTATTACGCAAAACAGCAATGCTAGCTAGGTCTTACCAGTACTGTAAGGGCCAGACCTAGAGACCCGAAGCAACTCGGGTCAATTACCCTTAAAATAGCAAACGGTGTCATACACCAGTCACAGTAATGCAAGCAACGCAACTAACTCGAAGCAACTCAAGTCCAAGTGGCAAACGGTATCACTCGCAACTCACCGTTATGCCAAGCAACGCAACTGACTTGAAGCAATTCAAGTCAACCACAGCCTCAGTAAAGCGCAATAACCTACACACCTAATGCATTGCAACAAGATTAAATTAGTTTTCCGATTATAGACGAACATGTCCCGTCGGGAACGTAGCTGACTACCAACGACGAGAGATGAAACGCCCACAATCTGGAAATTCACGACGTTTAAAGCATAATATTACGAACTTTTCCGCACCTTCATTTTACTACATATTGAAGAGCGACTAGTAAAAGACTGCGTTTCTCATATGCACAACAAACTGAACTGACTAGCTTATAAATAATATAAAATGTCTTCTGTTCTATAGGTCATGAAAAGAACAATTCAAAACATACGTTATCCGAAATAGAATTGCACTAAGCGTAGTTTCTTTCTACCATACTGAAATTGTCTCTTGTACCATACTTTATTGCTGCTCGGTGTAGATGTTCACTCATAACATTGCACTATATACCGTAGTAGCTGTCCATGTTCATAGTCGTGTTCTAACATGTGATGCCAGAATGTTGCCTCCTACCAACAACAGTTGATCTTGGAATGTAATAACACCATACATATATGGAAACCAGGATGTTCTATTATACCCCTCTAGCTGTTACTCAACGAACGTGACATTGAGCCAGGTATCAGGAACATTTTCTAGCCGTTTCATTTCGGATAACGTCCTTCACCTCATCATGTAACAAAGCCTGGAAAATATACTCAAAGCAGCAATTCTGATATAAATTTCCTATATATTGCGATAATGACATATGTTATGTATCGGGTATGTTTGCACTAACATAGTTTGATGTAGAACCGGTAAATATGCTTTAGACAGATCATGGGGTGTGGTGGGTGGGACAATTCGATATAATTTCCGCGCTAGTTACGAGTCAAAAGAACCTGTTGCACGAATTTTTTGCTTTAAATACTAATTTGCCGGACTGTTTACCGGGTTAGTCCCACGCAGTAAGATTGCTACCGTATAGAAACAGGTACCAGATTATTTCTACGGTAATGACCGAGACTTAACAAATCTTAGGAACCAGACAGCTTGATTTATTTTTCGAACAAATAAATTAAATTATTTTAATCGAAATAATTTCTATTATTTGATATTACTCGAAATAAAGATAAAACGTGTAACATTTCCATATTTATTACATTGTAATCACGTTAAAAGTGTGTGTTAAGCCGTCACTACGTCGTATGTACATACATATTGTCATATACAAAAGAAACAGACTTAATATTTCAAAATGTTGGTTTATATTGGCCACTCAAGGCTTGGTAGGGTATGCGTTAAGGCTCCTACCAAGATTGGTGCCAAGCAATACATAAGTTCTCTCAACCGAAAGGAAACCAGACGTGTTAGGCTAATCAGCCTCCTTAATCAAAACATGTATCCTACATCAGTACCGATGTTACTGTAATGCAATGCAACGACCCGAAGCATTTCGAGTGAACTAATACCTTTGTGACTAACATCAAGTATACAACAGAGTGTCACCCCCAGGGTCCAACCGATTGTGCGACCATAGGCCTCAGCTTCCAACGGGAACGTATCGGAACCGATACCGTCGTTGAAAGAAGAGAACCATAACCACACAAACAGCAATGAAAGGGGGCGCTCCGGCCAAATCGTAAACGCTTTATTGTTGTATTACGCAAAACAGCAATGCTAGCTAGGCCTTACAAGTACTATAAGGGCCAGACCTAGTGACCCGAAGCAACTCTGGTCAATTACCCTTAAAATAGCAAACGGTGTCATACACCAGTCACAGTAATGCAAGCAACGCAATTGACTCGAAGCAACTCAAGTCCAAGTGGCAAACGGTATCACTTGCAAATCACCGTTATGCCAATCAACGCAACTGACTCGAAGCAAGTCAAGTCAACCACAGCCTCAGTATAACGCAATAACCTACACACCTAATGCATTGCAACAAGATTAAATTAGTTTTCCGATTAGTGTCCCGTCGGGAACGTAGCTGACTACCAACGACGAGAGATGAAACGCCCACAATCTGGAAATTCACGACGTTTAAAGCTAAATATTACGAAAGCGCCTGGTCATCTTCCGATCGATAAAATTTTTCTGCCACAATAAATTTCAATTTATCCCCCAAAATTATTATCGATCGGTAGGTAAATTTTTAACCATCGCGTCTTTTAAGAAATCTAAATAAAATTCAAGCCCCACATCATTCAAGTGAACTCCATCTTCCCGAAAAAAGTTAGTTTCCATGTCAATATCAGGGGTAATAAAGTCATTTTTTCCCATTTTTTTTACCATATGTCGGCCTGTCCTATTAACCCTTTTCCGTTTTGCCTCTTTTGCCTTGAGCCCCAAAGCCCCCCTCCAGACTCTCCTAGGCAAAATGTCCACCCAAATAATGGTGGTCTGAGGGCAGGCCTCACGGAGGTACTGCATCTCTGATTCCATACTTTTATGCAATTTTATGAGTGATAATGAAGTTAAATCATTCCCACCTCAGTGAATTATGATAATTGACGGCGGAGATGATAGCAACACCTGGCCCTCGATGTCGTAGTGTTGTCCATCGTAGGCCCCTTACTCCCCACCAAGCAATTGTCCTGCCATGCAGCCTGAGATTTGGTTTTCTGGTGTCTTGGGCTCGTCTACCAGCCCAGAATGGGATCGAATCTCCCAAAACCCATATGTCTAAAAGTATTTAAGAAAATATAATCAAAACTTGGGTAATTCCTTTTTCTATTTTAGATAAAAACTATAAAGTTACAGTCCTTAATACCCTTCTTTGGGTCTTATTACCATAAAATGGTACCTCTGCTTAACAGTAGTACGTTGACTGGTCATACCTTTTTAGGCACGGATATATAATTTATAGCAACTGGAAGTCCACCTTCCGAGATTCATGATCACCTCTGATGAGTAACCTTGAACAGCTAAATCTGTTGACCTACCAATCCTAAAACTATGTGACCTGTACATACCGGATAATTGGCATTCGCGGACACATTTGGCTAGTACAGCGGAGAATTGAGATCTAGTTACCGGGGTGCTATCTTTGTGGCAAAACAAACTACCGTCGGTTTTTGGCCTGACGTTTAGGAAACCTATAAGTGTGCTAACTGGGCAAATCGAGCCTGATACTCTGGGTATTTTTAACAAAATTGGCTTTCCCCTTTGATTTGTTTTGGAGTGACGGAGCTGAATTGTCACATAGTTGTTTCCTATGAAGGACAAATCGGATTGTTTGATAGGAGTCTGTAACTGTCCTATACGCGAATGCACTAATTCACTAACTCTGAAAAGACCAAAGTACGCCAGTGTGAATAATGATGAAAACAATTTACTCTCATAATGGTCAAAGCAGATCAAAGGGAGTTTATTGCAAATAGCCACTAACATGGGCATGGTCAAGGGAGCCCCCCTACCTGAAGTAGTTCTGTTTCTACGGCAACCTTCTAATAATTTGCCGATGATAAAAACCCGAGCTATATCCTCAAATCCCAGTTATTTGTGAAAGTAATTCAAGCCTGCGACGTATGTAGTAATAGTTTTGGATAAAAACCCCCTCTCGAAACAAAATGCCATAAACAAAATGATATGTTGATTGGGGATAGGCCAAATTTTTGAGAAAGCATAACCTTTTCTGACTATTTCAAATGCTCTTAAGGCGGTATTATATGTCAACGTTGTGTTTGTTGCAATCCCTGAATGAAGAAGTTGTCTAGCTCTAGATCGAAAATATTCCAGAGAAAATCTGGGATTGGGTATGGAATGAGATCTGCGTCCGGTGCCACTTCCCTGAATCTGATCAACTGAAAGCGAGACAAAGCATCGCAAATATCATTACTGCAGCCCGGGACATGATTGGCTTTTATCAATATATTTAGGTTTAAACACCATAAGGTAAGAACCCTTATAAGACACATTACCTGTTCCGATTTTGAAGATAACTTATTTAAGATATGGACAACTGCCATATTATCGCAATTAAATTTAATATTTTTATTCATCAACTCGGGGCCCCAAATAAAAAGTGCTGCCACATTGGGAAATAATTCTGATACTGTTATGTCAGACGTGAGACCACCTGTATGCCATGAATCTGGCCACTTCGCGTGACACCAGTGCCTATTGAAATATATTCCGAAGCCTAAGTCGGTGCCGCCTGCACTGTCTGAAAATAACTGTACATCCTCATTTGTAACCCAGTACCGGTCGTGAAAGACAGAAATACCATTGTAATTTTGAAGGAATGCTAGCCACATGGCCAAGTCTAAACGGATCTCTTTCTTGATCCTAATATGATGATACGGTTTAGTTAGTCCACAAATAGAGTTTATCAAACGGCGAGTAAATGGTCTACCCATTGTAATAGCCCTACAACAAAAATTCAGTGAGCCTATTAATGATTGTATTTTCTTCAATGTTGCTTTTTGATTGGCTAAGATTTCTTTTATCTTTTGTATTACCTCTCTAATTTTTGAAATCGGTATTCTGATAGTCATTTGAATTGAATCAATAATCCAAGAAATACAAGAATCTCTGTCGGACCTTCTGTTTTTTCGTCAGCTATAGGTACACCTAACTCGGACATGGTATCTTTAAAACAATTAAGTGCATAGACACACGACTCTGTCGTTTTATCTCCTCCTAAAAAGTCATCCAAGTAATGTATCAACTTGCCAGAAGTATATTTTAATTTGACACATAATTATAAGAATCTAGCAAATCTTTCGAAGGTTATGCAACTTATGGATGCCCCAAAAGGAAGCGCTTTGTCAAAATAAAACATATCATTAAAACGAAATCCCAATAATTCGAAATCTGACGGTTGTATAGGTATCAAACGATATGCGCTTTTAATATCAGATTTAAACAATTTGCAGTTTTTTCCTCAATCCTGAACCAATTTAACTGCCTCATCAAAGCTTGTGTATTGAACTGAGCATACAACCGGATCTATGTAATCGTTGACAGACTCCCCAGGGGGATAGGACAAATGATGTATCATTCTATATTCCCCCGGTGTCTTTTTTGGGACTTATCCAATTGGAGATATTATCAAGTTGGGCAGTGGGCGCTCACTAAATAGACCCGCTACCCTGCCTGCTTCCACCTCTTTTATATTTTGCATTTTTATTAAATCAGGGTTCAATAAAGTTGAGCGTAAATTTTTTGAATCGCGCTGTGACCTTGGCCCCGTGTACTGGACAGGGAAGCCCTTACTGAAACCATTTATCACAAAAATTGCTTCTTTTTTTATCATAAAGGTGTGAATAACGTTTTAGAGCTTCTATATTAACGGTGACTTTGCTAAACTGAATATATCTAAATTTCGAGGTTCCCCCGCCTCCCTTTTTTTGCATATTATTGTCTCCTTGGCCCCCTTCCGCGGCCTCTGAAAGGTCTTCGTAATCCTCTTCCACGAAATGGATGGTTGGGCTTTGTTTCTTGTGCGTTTATTGTTCGGCCTAGTTGAATACAATTGACCTCAGGGTGGGGCGCAAACCTTTAGCGCACACATGGGAGAACTTACAGTTTGACCAAGTACAATTACCACTATTGTAGTCTTCACATGTGTATCTACCAGTATGAGAATTAGACTGGCTAGTTATCTGATTGTCTTTTACCTGCATACAACGCCACCAGAGGTCGTTATTGATTTGTGACCAAGATGTCGGTGTTATAGCTTGACGTAGACGAAATTGCTCGTCGTATGTTCTCCATGCCAGGCCTCCTTGGCGCATGGCACATTCCCTTATGTTGTACATTAATGGAGCATTTAATGGACCCTGTCACTATGGTTTAGCAAATAAATTGAGGCGTATATGATAAATGCATTTGACCATTTTTCTACTGAAACTAATTTCTCCTTACACTCTTTTTGCGTTGACTCAATGTGCCCCTCGCTTGATAGCTTGAAAACATTACCCTTGCAAAATTCTGACAACTCCACAGCCCCCTTCAACAACAACGTTAAATTGATATACTCGCCTCTGCAAATTTGTTGTTTAAGATACGATGGGACGTGAGCTGCCAAGTCGTCAATGGCAAGCCTAACCAGCGGCGAGCTTTGTATTAAGTTTGAGTCTCTAAGTGACACATTATTTGTTTGACTAGGTAGTAAATCTCCACTTAGGTAATTTTCCCCCTGCCTAACACCACACCCCGTATTCTCTTTTGAACCAATAACATTATTACTGCAAGACGGGTTATTACCCGTATCAAAAAGAAGCTGCTCAATATCAATGATATAAGAATTTGACCCACCGGTATTGTCCTGTATGAGTCTGTTGTCGCCCGCATCAATTTCATCCGCCTGAGCAGCCCGTTCCTCCATTTCCCGTTGTTCTGCATTCCGTTTCTGACCTCGTGTGTTAGGTCTGTTCGCCGCTACATTGCAGTTTTGTTGCAAGTTCGCCTCTCGCATAGGAACTCTTCTTGCACCTCTCCTAACTGGTCGACCTCGTGGCATAGTTATACACTTCAATCACAATTTGATATACTTTCCGCGCTAGTTACGAGTCAAAAGAACCTGTTGCACGAATTTTTGCTTTAAATACTAATTTGCCGGACTGTTTACCGGGTTAGTCCCACGCAGTAAGATTGCTACCGTATAGAAACAGGTACCAGATTATTTCTACGGTAATGACCGAGACTTAACAAATCTTAGGAACCAGACAGCTTGATTTATTTCTCAAACAAATAAATTAAATTATTTTAATCGAAACAATTTCTATTATTATGGTAATTATATACTAGTCCTATTATTTATAACAGAGATATACCATTATATGTGTATTATGCACCCAATTTTAGAAAATATATTCGTCTGAGTAGGTAAAGAAAGACTGCTACATATAAATGCAAGTTTTTATTTGTATTTTTTACTTTTGCGAGGAGTTGATTAAATCAATATTAATGTGCTGCACATTTTGCACAAAGCTATTTTAACAAATAATATTTTTACTCTTTTTACAGTTTGATTTTAAAGAAATACATCTACAATAACAATATTTACTTCAACATGATTTATAAACTCAATCAATTAACAACTAAATATGCGATCCTAAATAATGTTATGGAATAAAAACGTGATGAAAAACTTTATTTTGCAAACCTATAGTTGTGTATTTCATAAATAAAGTGATAAGATAAAGTAAATAAAAATCGATATTTCATACTTTTCATATTATAAATATAATTCATATATAAGTGATCCGCATTACACCTGTTTTGTTAATACTTTCTGACTCGAGTTTAGCAATATCACTTATAATTGTAATAGCGTGAATTGTATAATTATTTGAGAGGGTATGCCTATTTGTGTTAACTGATATAAATTTTCTTTATTAACATAAAACGTAAAGAAATTTGTTCATTCCGCTTTATGAACAGTACAATGCCACTTTACTTCGAGAAAGAGTTACGCTGTACTTTTCATCATTCTCAAATATTTATAACGTTTGAATTGCCGTATTACAAAATCATCATTTGCTTTTTCATATACGATATTGAGTTTGTGATTTTGTTGATCTACATCGTTACTGTTAACAAATCAATGTACAAGAACGGCCAATATATAAATATGAAATTCGGAATAATGATTGAGTAGAGACCATATACGTACACCTTGAAGTTTTGTTCCTATAGAGTTTTTTTAATCATGACAAATTTTATCAAACGGAATATGTGCATATTAAATTATTTTAAAAATTATTGATCGTTGTCCCGATATCAACTCTTCCACGTGTTGTTAGTTTACCCGAAATCTTCACTCCCCTAACGAAAGTATTGAACAACGTCCCGAAATCTACTCACCCACGTGTTGATAGTTAACCGGAAACCTTCACTTCCCTAACGAAAGTATTGAACATTGTCCCGAAATCAACTCTCCCACGTGTTGATGATTAACCCGAAACCTTCACTCCCCCATCCAAAGTACCGAACATTGTCCCGAAATCTACTCACCCACGTGTTGATAGTTAATCGGAAACTTTCACTCCCTATCGAAAGTATTGAACATTGTCCCGAAATCTACTCACCCACGTGTTGATAGTTAACCCGAAACCTTCACTTCCCTAACGAAAGTATTGAACATTGTCCCGAAATCAACTCTCCCACGTGTTGATGATTAACCCGAAATTTCACTCCCCCATCCAAAGTACCGAACATTGTCCCGAAATCTACTCACCAACGTGTTGATAGTTAATCGGAAACTTTCACTCCCGTAACGAAAGTATTGAACATTGTCCCAAAATCATCTCACCTATGTATTTGTCAACAGTTTACACAATAAACAGAAAACAATATTGGGTAACACAGGTACTGTGACATTCATTTTAAAAACAACCAAATATGTAGTTTTCCGATCT
Source organism: Panopea generosa (assembly GCA_029582155.1). Lineage (NCBI taxonomy): Eukaryota > Metazoa > Mollusca > Bivalvia > Adapedonta > Hiatellidae > Panopea > Panopea generosa. The sequence continues at coordinate 12,460,117 of CM055896.1, read as the reverse complement.
TTAGTATGTATGATTGACAACCGTGTAAAATATTTGTAGTGATTTAGAACCTTAATAACTCTTTATAACAAAAGTAAATTGAATAAAGTTGAACAAATTTCAATTAATGACAACAATGATTAATTGTCAAGGTGAAAAATAATACCGAGGATGTAAACTATTGTTTCTAGCAAATTGGACTACAAGTGTTATCTCTAACGTACATATTCAATATAACGGTTTATTTTAAAATATATTTGTATATGAATATACTAACTCGTAGTGACCAATATTTGAAAATATATTTGAACATATTTTTTCTGTGAATTTTTCTAACTGCATATAATTATGATCACCTGCCGGATGCATTTATAAAAGCATGTGTATTGTATTAATTCATGTCTTGTGCCTTTCTATAAATAAAAGTTAAAAACATTTAATCGGAAAAAGACAGGGACTTAACATCTCAAACTGAGATTTTCTCCAACTAAAAATAAATTATCTCTAAATGATTACTTGAACTCAGCACACATTAAATGACCAATCAGAATTGATGCCACGACAAATCTTGACTCATAAGTAAATGATAACAAACACAATGATTAATAAAAATAAGTAGAGGAAAATCTCAAGTTGAGATGTTAAGTGAAATTGGGAGCAGCATATTTAAGATGATTTTTCCCTTCTTATGTGTCCATTATAAACTATGTGTTCAGTTGTCACTTTTCTGTTTGTGTTCGGTTTGTGATATATTTGCCCATAGTTGGTATGGCTTCAACTGTGCCTCGATGTACCTTCAGTTTTGGAAAGGTGTCCAGTAATGTTGGTTTTAATAGCAACGGTGTATCACATGACTGGTAGACCGCCAGATCGGCTACCGTCAGCTGGAAACACAAAACAGATGATTAAACATATTACGCCGCATTGCCGGCAAACGCGATGGCAGAAGACTATCTGCCATCGTTGTTTGCCAGTTTTCCTTACTCCTGTTCCTTATAAGATCCAGTCTTTGCCTTATAGAAGGAGACTTAGAATAGAAATGTTATTGTGTTAATACAGAGTTATATAGACACATATGAGAAGTTACACGTCTCGATCTAAATGATACTTTTAAAGTTAAGTTATAACACCAAATGAAAAGTTTAGAAAAGTAACATACAATGGATAAGCATAACCAGTAATTTCTAGCGTTTTATATCATATATAAACATGTTTAGCAAAAATTGTGGCTATCTGGGTAATTTCTTGTGCAAATTACCATTGTTCATCGTCAAAAATATGTATCTAAAATTGCTAATATAGCCGATATTTCAATTAGATATGGCCCGTGGAAAAACGTAAATGATTGATTGAGTATATTATAATCTCTGTTAATCCGTAAACGTCAGAAAATTTTCAGGTATCATCGATTAAACCTGAGAAAAGCGATTAAGTTTAAACTTAGATTTATACGACAGGTTGTGTTATATACCTTCCTAGCACAGTGGCAATATGTACGGATTACGACTCGGGCGATCCGGGTTCTAATCCCGTGACAAGTTTTTTTTATTAACTTTCCCCATCAACACTAATGTTTCCTAAAGTGCTCCATAAACCGCTTCTCATATTCAAAAAACAATTTGTCCACATGTGCATTTATATCATAACACATATAGTTTTTTTTTTATAAAAATAAATATCTTCAGATACTTGTGATGCCGCTTTAAACAAACAGATGCTTATACAATTTTAGTAAGTCCTGATTCTGATTTTCTAATCGCTGAAGTTAAGGAGTTGCGATGTCTAGTGGTTAGCATATTTGCTACAAAACCCAGAGATTTCCGGTACGATTCCTGGTAGGCTTTCGTCTGTTTGTTTACCACTCCTGTGGTGCCTTTTTCGGGCAAGGTACTGTTTAAGCATGCATTCTGTCGAATTGGATATATTTCGTATATTGGTGATTTATATATATGTATATACACATATAACAAGTGAAATAATGTAGTGCATACCGCATTGCCAACGAAGTAATTCCCGCCGTTTTCGGCCAGAGCCTTTTCAAGCATTTCAAGATACTTCGGTAAAATGGTGTCAACAAGATTTTTCTTCAATTCTTCCTAAAAATTCCAAAAATGAAAATAAATGAAAAATATTTTTAAATGACTTTCTGTTTTTCTTGTTTAAAGAGCATTTCCATATCGACTGTTCAAATTGACACGACTTCCAGGTTTATTAGAGTAAACATATATTGATTAGTTAACAACTAAAGTCCTATTTTGTAGGTCGAAAAGTTAATAATTTCTGATGGAGTTTAAGTCATCGAAGTAATATTACTACTCGAACTAATAGTCCAGCAATATTTAGGCACTTTATAGAGACATGACTTGAATATAAGAGCATATATGCAATCACATTCAAATATAAATCTAGCATTATGTTTTTAAAACATAGGACTAATTCCAGCCCCTTTCATTTCAGTAGACATGATTTCCATATCAAACTCATTTTTACTCACTCTTTTCCCTTCATCCGTTTCATGAAATGCTTTTACACGTTCATTGTTTATCTCCCCAGTAAGTTCAATATATTGGTCAGCTAAAGCTTGCTCCCAGCTTGTCTTTCCCGCCAGATCTGACGATATAACAACAATAAATTAAGTTTTTTTTCCTTATTAGGAACTTAAGTGATATTTGCTTTCAACTACATGTTATGTAGCAATGATTCACCATTAATTGCTGACGTAAAAATTGGTGTATATATTTTAAGCACTCCCAAAGCTATGAAACAAAGTTATTGCTGCTTTCATTTTGTACTTTGTTTATATATCTAAAGCGTTACATCTAATGACTGTAATTTGTTTTAAAAGTTATGGTAAATAGATAAGGCAAATGTTTATTGAAATAAATATCTTTTCTTACCAATTGTCTGGCCAAATACCTAGCAATGGCGTGACTCTGTGCTAGCTCTTTGTCGTTCACTTTTAAAACTGGCACTTGACCAAATGGTGTTGCTAAACATTCATTGAAAAAAAGAAAAAAAAAAGATAGTATGGTTATTAAGAAATATACATCAAACATAAACCTTGACTGTTTATACTGAAAATGATAATAGTGTTTAACAGTTATTTTAAATAAAAACACCATTTCCCACGCTTCTAAATATATCTTGTATGAGAATAAGCATAACTCTGTCTATCTCGTATTAGAACACTATAACAACAAATTGAATTATAAAAAACTTTGACATTCAGCAAATAAATTAGCAATGTAGAAATATGTTTTAAAGGGGGTTAACGCCATTTTCAACCCTTTTAATATATAAATGTCTTGTTTACCGGACAATGGTTTCTTGCATACTGGCAGAGCCTCGTTCCCTCTCAAAACAGTTATCCCTCGGGACGGAACCTCAAAACATGCAAGATTCTTATAGGCATATAAAGTTTCATTGATGGAGGAAGACCATAGAATAAAATTTGGTAGAACAACCATCTTTCCGCAGCCCTTTACATAAGCTGTGAGAGGTAAAAGGTCATTGAACGACGGCAATTTAGACGACTAGGCCACGGAATAACCGATGTAGAAATTACAGAGTGCGTGGTCTCGAGGTAGAGCCTCTGACCAATGATCGGGGATCATTGGTTTGATTCTCCACAACGGTGTGTAGTGCATTTGAGCAATACACTTTATCTGCATATAATTATTACTGGTTCTACCAAAATGACTACGAGAGAGAGAGAGAGAGTTGTCAATGTTGCAAGAACTTTTTTCATAATCGATGTAAAACAAATAATTTTAAATCTAAATATGTATAGTACTCACATGACTATTATCTCCCTTGAATAATAGTGGTGTGAGACGTATAGACCTCAACGCAAGTGAGTACATCTTATTTGGAAATTAGATAAAATAAAGACAACTATTATAAAAAATAGCTCTGCTATACCATTTTTATAGAAAACAGTAAAGTTTGTCATGATTGTAGAAGGTCAGTTACGTATCCAAGTAATCAAGTAGTTTTTCTTTAAGCAGATATATATTATATAGAGGCTAGAAGTGATATGGACTCAATGGTACTTCTAACTGGCTTAGATGTTGATCTACTCTCTCGTTTCTGTGGCGATTTTAATGCATCAAATATTGTTATAATAATGTATATAGTAATAGAAAGAAAACTGAACATAAGTTCACAATTTCAAGCACCATTGAAACACTGGCAGCAAAATATGGCCACCATAGACATGACGAATGTCTTTCATCGCCAACAGAATTGTGATATTTCATTGTCTTAAGGGTAAACACATAACAGACTACGAGGACATAATCTGGAAGTGGTTAAAACACTGAAAAAATGCATTTCTGTTCAAGGAGATTACTTTCAAGATATAAACCAAATATTATCCAAGATATTTTTGTTATATATATTACATGTGATGTAATATATTCATCATAGGAAAAACTATGTGCTATAGTATATATATGACAAGAAGATGATTTTATGTCCAAGCCCATATTATATTCTTAGTGTGCTTCAGTATATGCATGATATGCAGGGTAGAAGTATGCAATTTACTCCATGATATATACTACAGTATTTCCATTATGTACGTGGAATATATGCACTAATATCCATCATAGGAATATATGTACTTATTTTCATGATAGATGCTACAGTATTATAATTATATGCATGAAAGGAGTATATGCACTTATCTCGATGATATATACTACAGTATTAGAATAATATGCATGATAGGATTATTTGCACTTATCAGGACCATGGTATATACTACAGTATTATAATTATATAAATGGTAGGAATATATGCACCTATCCCCATGACAAATGCTACATTATTATAATTATATACATGGTAGGAATATATGCACTTATCTTCATGATATATGCTACAGTATTATAATTATGTAAATGGTAGGAGATTTGCATTTATCTCTATGATATATGCTACAGTTTTATAATTATTTGCGTGGTAGAAATTTGCACTTATCTCCATGATATATTCTACAGTAGTATAATTATTTACGTGGTAGAAATATGCACTTATCTCTATGATATATACTACAGTATTATAATTATTTACATGGTAGGAATATATGCACTTATCCCCATGATATATGCTACTGTATTATAATTATGTACATAGTAGGAATATATGCATTTATCTCTATGATATATACTACAGTATTATAATTATTTACATGGTAGGAATATATGCACTTATCCCCGTGATATATATTACAGTATTATAAATATGTACATGGTAGGAATATATGCACTTATCTCTATGATATATACTACAGTATTATAATTATGTACATATTAGGAATATATGCATTTATCCCCGTGATATATGCTACAGTATTATAATTATGTACATAGTAGGAATATATGCACTTATCCCCATGATATATACTACAGTATTATAAATATGTACATGGTAGGAATATATGCTCTTATATCTATGATATATGCTACTGTATTATAATTATGTACATGGTAGGAATATATGCACTTATCCCTATGATATATGCTACAGTATTATAATTATATACATGATAGGAGTATATGCACTTATCCCCGTGATATATGCTACAGTATCATAATTATGTACATAGTAGGAATATTTGCACTTATCCCCGTGATATATACTACAGTATTATTAATATGTACATGGTAGGAATATATGCACTTATCCCCATGATATATGCTACTGTATTATCATTATGTACATAGTAGGAATATATGCACCTATCCCCGTGATATATGCTACAGTATTATAATTATGTACATAGTAGGAATATATGCACTTATCCACGTGATATATGCGACAGTATTATAATTATGTACATAGAAGGAATATATGCACTTATCCCCGTGATATATGCTACAATATTATAATTATATACATGGTAGGAGTATATGTACTTATCTCCATAGTATATACTACAGTAATATAATCATATGTGTTAGTATGTACTGTTTGTGCTGTAGTATATGCACTTGGTATCTGAATATATATTACAGTATTATAAGTACATGCACGATGATAGAAATATGCACATGTCTCAAGAATATATATTTAATGTGCTATAGTATATAAATGCACATCAAGATATTCTACTACTCTCTGCTTAATCATCATAACAATTGATTGATTGATTGATTGCTTGAATATCTAGCGTTATTTTTATGCCATTGAGGGCTAACAGACGATCAGTAAACCTAACCACTGTTTCCTGGGATTAACCAGTACTCGAGCACACCCCATTTCCGCAAGTAACTTTTCCACTTGAATCAGTGGTGAGAGACGTATGATAATGAAACACAATGTCGTATATCAATCATCACGGATACTGTTACCGGGCGGGGATTCGAACTCACGACCCCTGGATTGATAGTCAGACGCGTAACCGACTGAGCTAATCGGGCCCGGCTTATTAAAACAAAGTTCTACTATTTTAGGAAGATAAAAATTATGTCCTACTGTGTACTTTACAAACGTTGCACATGTACTTACTTGGTTTGACCTGAGGCCATGTTATCCTCTCGATTCTTGCATCTTCAAAATCTTTCCCAGCAGCATAGAACACATATCGGCATAGTTCACCTTTCGCTCGAATATCAAAATATGTCAGTTTGTAAGACGCCATATTTGTTTGTGAACGATAACGTATTTATACAGATACTTACAGGCGTGGATGTATGTGCGTGCTCAAGCATGTTATTTGAATACTGATAACGCTAAGTAGGTATCCCATGACATGATGACGCTCTGATAAGTATGTTAGGTCACAAAATTATGTTTGTTATCTTTTCAGTGCTCGTATTTTGTTAGTATGGTATTATACACGAATAATATGTCATATTACATACATATTATGTCAATGGAATGACTTCGTAAGTTTTTAGTTTTTCATGTGCAGTTGGTGTAACACTAGACCTATGAATATTCACATAAAATGCAATACATCATATAACATTCGTTAGCTGCGGTGGTATTCTGTGTGTCACGTTATATAAGAATATGGCAAGTCACTAAACATAATTATACATTCAGTCATGTAACACAGTATACATTCTGTCATGTAATTTAGTATACATTCCGTCATGTAAAACAGTATACATTCAGTCATGTCACACAGCATACATTCACAGTATAACTTAATTAGAGCTTTACATTCAGTCATGTAACATAGGTAAATCTATATATTCAATCATGTTACTCAGTACACAGTGAGTCATGCAACATAAGCAGAGCTATACATTCAGTCAGGTAACATAAGTAGAGCTATACATTCAGTCATGTAACATAAGTAGAGCTATACAATCAGTCATGTAACATAAGTAGAGCTATACATTCAGTCATGTTACTCAGTACACAGTGAGTCATGTAACGTAAGTAGTCGTGTAACATAGGTATAGCTATACATTCAGTCATGTAACAAAGGTAGAGCTATACATTCAGTCATGTTACGTAGTATACAGCGAGTCATGTAACATAGGTAGAGCTATACATTCAGTCATGTTACGTTGTACACAATGAGTCATGTAACAAAGGTAGATCTATACATTCAGTCATGCTACGTAGTACACAGTGAGTCATGTAACATAAGTAGAGCTATACATTCAGTCAGTCATGGTACTCAGTACACAGTGAGTCATGTAACATAAGCAGAGCTATACATTCAGTCATGTAACATCAGTAGAGCTTTTCATTCAGTTATGTTATATAAGTAGAGCTATACATTCAGTCATGTAACATATGTGGAGCTATACATTCAGTCATGTTACTCAGTTCACAGTGAGTCATTTAACATAAGAAGAGCAATACATTCAGTCATGTAACATAGGAAGAGCTTAACATTCAGTCATGATACTCAGTACACAGTGAGTCATGTTATATCAGTAGAGCTATACATTCAGACATGTAGCATAGGTAGAGCTATACATTCTGTCATGGTACTCAGTACACAGTGAGTCATGTAACATAAGCAGAGCTATACATTCAGTCATGTAACATAAGTAGAGCTATACATTCAGTTTTGTAACATAAGTAAAGCTATATATTCAGTTATGTAACATACAGCTATACATTCAGTCATGTTACTCAGTACACAGTGATTCATATAACATCAGTAAAGCTATATTCAGTCATGTAACATAGGTAGAGTTATACATTAAATCATGTAACATAAGTAGAGCTATACATTCAGTCATGTAACATAAGTAGAGTTATACATTCAGTCATGTTATATAGGTAGAGCTATACAATCAGTCATGTTACCCAGTACACTGTGAGTCATGTAACATAAGTAGAGCTATACATTCAGTCATGTTACCAAGTACACTGTGAGTCATGTAACATAAGTAGAGCTATACATTCAGTCATGTTACCCAGTACACTGTGAGTCATGTGACATAAGTAGAGCTATACATTCAGTCATGTAACATAAGTAGAGCTATACATTCAGTCATGTTACTCAGTACACTGTGAGTCATGTAACATAAGTAGAGCTATACATTCAGTCATGTTACTCAGTACACTGTGAGTCATGTAACATAAGTAGAGCTATACATTCAGTCATGTAACATAAGTAGAGCTATACATTCAGTCATGTAACATAAGTAGAGCTATAAATTCAGTCATGTTACTCAGTTCACAGTTAGTCACGTAACATAGTCACGTAATATATATAAAATAAAATAATAAGCATATGTTGTCAAAATGGCAATTCCCTCTATTAAGTTAATTCAAAATGTTTGAGTCATATTCTCGAGGATGTTGAATTTCATTAATAAACTATTACCACAACTGAATGTTCAATGTTCTGTAGCATATCTTGCAGCTTGTTCTCAGGTATGATGAACTGTATTAAAATTAATTATCACATCTAAATGTTCTGCATCATATCACACGTTGCACATCTTGTCTCACAAATTGAACACGCTTATGAATTTTATAGTAGATTTCGCTTCATCTCTTTTTTTATAAAGCTTTCATTTCCTATGAATCTTTTATCAACACACGGCTTTGTTACAACTTAGAATTATGGATATTTAATATTCCTTCTTCATAATAAGAACCTACACGACTTCGAAGCATCAGGCACCGCCTGATTGCATGTCGTTTAGTCCTTTCGACGTTCCACCATTGGACGTATTCTTTATCACACGTTGCTCTGAATATATCAAAATTGTGAAAAAGCAATCTGGTCAACCCCATGTTTTTCCTGCATATTTGGACTAACAGAGGAAAATCTATGGAAACAAGAAACTTTTAGAACCATTGGCAAAGTGTTCAGTGTTCCAAAAGTGCATGCCTTTATATGTAAAACAATACACAATTAATTGGTGTGTGAGACATGAATAGTTCGACAAGACAGAGGCTATGCCAAGTAATGACGCCTCCGTCCGTTGAAGATATTAAAAGGAACTGGCCATCATTGAGTAACCGTCCTTCATATCATCTCGACACAATCGGCAGCAATGTATTGACTTCGGATGTGCCCTTCTTAAAATGGGATTTAACGCCGTTTTCAACACATGATCCAGTTTTATTAGTGGAGGCTTGAATCTGAGTAAAACCACCGACCGTCTGCAAATAACTGGCAAACTTTCTCACAAAAAGCTTTTGGAGCGAATGGGACCCGAACCTACCGCTGTGTCTTACACTATTATAATTGATTAAGTTGGTTAGTAGTATAAAGCAGTCAAAAAAGTGGGTCTTATGTTGCACATTTGAACATTGTAATTGTAATAAAATGAGGGAAAGGGGATGGGACATGCAGGTTTTGTTCAGCTACTGACAGTTAATACCAAAGAAGACTTTTGGATTTTTATCAATTTATTTGTTCCAAAGTCATGAAGTTTATTAGTTCCAAAGTCATGAAGCCTATTAGTTCCAAAAATATATAATCGAAATCACACTATTGTATCTAAGATGGGATAAAACATTCACAAAATCAAAATAAAAAAGTCTATAACATAGACTATTTGTGAATAATCGTAGATATTTACACTGTCTGTAAGATATCGGATAATTTCCGAATATAAGTATATTACGAACACAAAGTTAAGTTAACTATATCCAAAACTAAACTCCATTATTAACATATATCTAGCCTTAAATACTAAAATTGCTTATTTAAACAATGCACAGTTGTTGCTTGGTTAGTTAATAAATCATCAAAGGGATGCACAGAATAAATAAGCTCGCAAGCTATACTGGACAATAAATAAGAAAATAGCGTCACAATAAATAATTGTTAAAATCAATTATACTTCAATCGTATTTACATTGGGATTAAAGGAAAATTGGAACATTTGCATATAATACTTAATTGAAAATCAGTTTGATTTACATTCATTTTGTTGACAATTGTTATTAAGATGAAATAAATCGGCATCCACCATATTTGAAAACAGGAATTACAAGAAAGTTACATATTGTTTATGAAGTTAAAAAGATTATAAAATGATAATTAATTAATCTGGCGTGATATTTTTACTTTATGAGATTTGTCCACAAACTACTGGATAAACTCTCGTATTGTAATAAATATGGAAAAAACACTATTAATTTACAATTAGATGTTACTTATATCATTTCTTTAAACATTTATTAGTTTATTAGCCAAGTCTGACAGTTTATTGGATTGTTCCCTTACATGTTAATGAAGTGCCCTAAATAATATTAATTTCATTTCAATTAACAAAAACAAGAATTTTATCCAAGAAAATTGAATCTGGCTTTCACTTCTTGACCTGTTTCGACAAATTTAGCTTGCACACCTAGCTCCGTTTCTCCAAACATCAATCGAATTTTAATTCTTCTATCATTATGACAAGCAACATCGACCACATCAACGACGACCTCACCGATACACGAACAACCAGATTCATCAATATATGCTGGATTCTTTTTGACTGAACTGAAAATTCTTAGAATGGAAACTACGGGAGTAATCCCAGAAGCAGGACCCATCATATATGTCCTTTCCGACAAAGCTTTTCCTACTTCGATACGTTCATCTATTGTAACATGTTTTCCGAAACAGTCACGACATTTTAATTCTCCCCTTACTGCGACTAATTTATTCTTTGGATGAACAACAAAATCGAAGGGCTTGCAAATGTCTACACCATATGTATATCTACAGATACGTGACACAATTACATCTGGCCTATGACCAAATATAACAGCGCCCTTAACAACCGCTAAACCAGCCTCCGCAGGAGTAACAACAACTTTGTCTCTACAATATTTCCGTATGGTATCTTGTAACATCTTTGACTCTGAAAATCCACCAACCATCACAATTGTGTCAACTTCTCCAATTTCCGGCTTACGTAAAATGTTCAACAACTGCATCACAATCTTAACACTTGTGTGCTTAAACAAATCTTTGACGACATTTGAATCGACCCTCAATTTGTCCCTGTAATAGGAAATCTTGTCCTGAAGATCCAATTTGGCCGACGTGTTACTGTATGTAGAAAGACAATGTTATGTTTTAATTGTGTTCAGAAATAAAACAGAAATAACTTCCTAACGAAGTCTGACACTATTGTATGTTATATGTGACAACATTTTATTGGGAATGAAGACCTCAGATTTAGTCATAGCAGAACCATTGTGATTTCGAAAGAGACAATGTTTTTGTTTACTTAACGAAAGGGTAGGTGTTCTCGAGTCAGCACGTTAGACAACTCGTAATAATTTATACAATACTATGTGATATTAAGGCCATTCTTTTTAATTTTTGCGTTTTATCTAAGCCAAACAACACCCCTATTTATAAACAAAATCACATATTAATTGAATGTGAGAATATATTCTAAAAGGACACCTGACAAAATCGAAAAGGATTTTTTATAATGTTCACGCATCAAATTAATCGCTATACAGGGATTACTTTATTTTTGTTGTCAAACTCGTGGTGTCACTCTGGCTTTGAAATGTAGGAATAACAGTATCTTAAAAATAAAAATTGTTATTTCCTTGGACTTTTTTCGGTCAGACCGATAGAAAAGGATGGAAATAGAATATTTGTAACACCTTGTCATGTATGACCACAAATATGTAACAGTTATGTCCCTTTCCAAAGACGACATTAGGGTCGTCGTCACATATACTGGGTACTGGGGTGTGAAGGGGTGGGATAGGTTATTCTATTTCTACCTTTGTATCATGCAGAAATACAATTTTCAGTAGCAGAGTTTATGGAAATTTATCAAATTTGTCATGATTCCTTTCAACTAAAATATGTAATGCTTTCATCACGTAAACAATTTCTATTGTCTATTATTATACAGGTATACACGATTGATAATTGTTAATATTACCTGAATTTGTGTCCTGTTAAAGCCTTATAAACCATGGTAATTGATGCTGGAATCTTGAAGGTAAACTTGTTGTCCAGGTCAGGATTTATTCTTGCCTTTTTTATCTCAAAGTCTCGTAAAAGATCCAAGTAGTCCTTTTTGTAGGTGCTGAAAATACACGGGTTTAAGGACATATACATACAACAGTTGAAAACACAAACGAAAGAAGAAAATGACAGACTCAATTTTGTTGAGTCTAATCAGGAAGGATGAAATTATTTTACAATATAATGAGTAATACATTTAATATTATATAACACATTAATTGTCGTTCCTAACAATAATTATTACGAGACATATGTTCCTAATTGCATTTTCATAACTTAGTCTACATGATTACAATTTGATATTTTATTTGATCGGGAAGGTTAATTCCGATCCTCGCGCGAGTCATATCATAGACCCTTGAAATGCTATTCTAAGTTTATTATGTTTTTAATAGGGTTGTTTAACGCTACTTTCAACACATTTAAGGTAATATATGGCACATCTAGTTTTATTTGTGGAAGAATATCTGAGTAGAACCACCATCCTTCCGCAAGTAATTGGAAAACTTTCTCATATAACATTTCTTGAGTGAGCAGAACACGAACCTTCGACCTTAGCGGTAAGAGGAAATTGATCTTGAGACTGAGCCTTAGACCAATCGGCCACGTAGGACCCTTCTAACGTTATACTGTTTTCATTGAATTTCAGATTTACATTACTGAATTAGATACCTCTTCAAACGATAGCAACATATTAAAATATACAATACAATTCTAATGTACTCTTTATAACCAGCCAGCATCACCGTCACAAATGACCTGACGCAAGAGCGACTATTACTCCGCCCACTGGCCATATTGCGTTGTTTGTCGAAGTAAATACAATGTAATACAAAGTAGTGTTTACTTAGATATTGTTCTTTTTGTCTAAAGAAACGATAGAGTAGCAACCAATATCGATTGCTGATTGGATTTCGACCTGTTTGTTTGACAGCCAACGTCAGGGCAATTCAACTTTCATAATTATATACATTTTAGAAGAGTGGTTGGAAACGACTTAATTACGATAAATCAAACGTTATTTACTTAGTATTTATTTAGTATTATTTATTTTACTCCGATTGTGAAACAAATTCTTACAGCTTACAAACTCACAAATCATGCTCGAAGGTTTCCCAGATAGAAACAGCACTAAGCATATGCGGATAAAATGTTTTGCTTAATGACACCACACAGAGTAGTGGCGGAGGAATGAACCCACGTCCTTTAAACCCTGGGGAGATATTTTTATGGAACTCATACAATCAACGCAACAAACAAGAAGAATTTGTAACTGTGAGTTACTATTGATGAAGAATAAACAAATTTACGTTTGTCAAAGTTACGCCTCTGACATTTATTATATTGTTGATGAAATAGATATAAAAGATTTGCACCTGGAATATTAAAAAGTTATAACGGCATTGCTATAATATACTGAAAGGAAGAACTAACCAACCACTGGACACTTTATGCATATTCTCAAAAAATATCAACGCGGATCAAGTATCAATGGACTTTATTAAAAAGACATCAAGAATAACAATGACCAAATCTGTAAAAACAATACATAAATATTACATTAAAATATCGTATACAAATTTTAACAACGCTACACAATATTTTGACGAATATATTGGGAATACAAAAGTGACTAGTTAGCTGTTCCGTTCAGCACATATATAGTGTATTTACTATAATATGTATTGCATTTTAGAACTTACTTTTTAAATTCATCGATGGTTTCCTGACCAAATATATCTGCTAACAATGTCAGAAATTCTTCATCTATTTTCGTTCCTCCAAATGGACCACCGTTGGCTTTGTAGATTTCCTTAACTTTGTAGTTTGGTAAGATTTCATGCACAGTCACGTCAATGGTTCCACCTTAGATATAGAATTTATATTTTAGGTAAAACACTTACTCACTTTTGTTGTGGAATATCGTCTTAAAATACAGTCTGCTGTTCATCATATATTGCCAATTAAGACCTTTAAATTGAATGGTATCGTCAGAAATTTGAGTCTATTATCCCTTAGAAATAATTGTGTCGGAATGGAAAAATATCTGTGATTGTTTTATGTTTAAAAAACTCGTGTATTATGTCATTTTATGCAAAACATTTATTTATATAAACTATTTTGTGAAGGCGGGTATATAACACATGTGTATAATATATTAAGATTAAACGGTATTTTAAGCTCTTTTTCGTACCAAAATTAATTATTATATATACTATGACAATGGGATATATGACATACCGCCTGCATCTAACATAAGATATTTTGTCCCGGGATCAAGCGATATCCCATCTGAAGTCGCACCCTCATCTTCCCCAGCAGACAAAGGAGCATAGTGACAAAATATGGAGGCAGCCTCAGGTTCTAACGCTAGGGACAGGCAGCTATCCGGAATACCAGCCTTAAAATGAACAATATACATCTATGCAATATAAATGAAATATATATACATTTTCATTTTTTTAAAATAATATTATGTATTTTTTTTTCACAGCAATCTCATGTTTTAAAGTTAGGGACATATCTAGATTTCAGCCTTAAAGAAACAATATAACATAATTTTCATATAAGAAATGTTAATAAATCTAATAAAAATAAATGCCATATAAAAGTATATACAATTTCAGTTTTCTATAATATTGTATAATTAGTTCAAAGTACCATATCAGGTTGATTACTTAACTTTAAGGTCGCATATATACCCGAATTAGTTCACAGAATGATGTTAAAGAATTTAGTGGATTGTGAAAAACATGAACGTTATATTCAGCTTTATAAAGCAAATATATGTTACAGCTGATATACAACACCAACACATAAACAAACCTACACCAATCGCAGCTTCTCTCATGAACTGTTTTGCGTTTTCATTCCATATAGCAGGAACCGTCAACACCCAATGTATTTCGTTGTCTCGGATTGTAGAATCATTCTGCAAACTCGTGTGCAGAAGATGATTTCGTAAATATTTGATACATTCTGTAAACACAAGCTTCGCTGGAAATTTCAAACCTTTATCATCCTCTAACAGCGTTGTTCGGTTTAAATTCTGCAACACAAAATGGTTAATGCATATTTGCATAATATAGTCAGAGGAAATTAGACATATCAGGCAAGTATATACACATTTAAAAGTGCCAAAGGTAGAAAGTTAGTATGTATTTATGTTCTTATGAATTTGGTCCAGAGGAATAAGAGAAAACAGTCATCCCTCGTAAAACTAGTTTTTGTGCAAAAACAAAATTGAGCTTTATAATTGTTAACCTTGTTTTCATAAAGCAGCATTTTGAAATTCTTGAAGAAGTACCAATCGGTATGCATCCCATTGCTTGCCAACAATGCATATTTCTCTTCAGCGTCGAACCCAAAACTGTCGAACTGTTGGTTTGGGTTAAAAAGCATACACGTTGGAGCCTTAAACGATACGGTTGAACCAGTTTTCGTTTCCCATTGGTTGGTAATAATTTTCAAAGGATCGTTCAGAAAGTATGACCAGAATGAGAATGCGTAGCCGGAGTTTGTTGTACCGAAGTCTATGGCTGCAACAAGTAATTTTCCTTTTCCTGTATAAACCAATCAGACACAATTTGAATTGAATGCAGAAAGGTACATGGTCAATCTGGATCGCATTGCAATATAACAGTTACTAAAAATTAATTTATCTCGATTACATATTAGTGAAATATATCAGTGTTTCGATGTCAGTGACACATATAGGTAGTGACACATATAGATACAAATGACACACATCAGAGACAGATACATTTATTCAGTTTGAACATTGTGAAAATGTATATTTGAACTCTCATCAGTATGCGTTAGATCAAACATTGTCCTGCTCATTTCAAATATCTTGTATTGAACATGGACAGTATTACGCAGTTTTAAACATTATATATGCATCCTTCTTGCAGAAACACTGGTATCTTACTTTACAACAACGGTTTACATACTTAACAAAAACTAGTAACCATTTCGGAATATGAACAAACTGTCATCGATTAGTAGATGACATGGCCCATCGAATATACTTTATAGATCAGTTTGCATAGACAAGAGAGTATACACAGTTAATACAATAATAGTAGATTACCATAGACAAATAAATGTATGATGATAAAGTGCTCAATTTTCAAACTAAGAAACAGTTTGTTTCTGATTGAACGTTACAACGTTATTATACATAAAATTTACGATCGTTTTTGCAGTTTTAGTTTTAAGAAACAGCTGTTTGACCATAGCCTACCATTCACATCCGTTCTATTGCCATGTTTATTTGAATTCCGTTCACGTTTGTAATCGCCAGATGGGTGTTTCGTTTCTTCACTTGGTCTTGCCCAAGGTTGACCTATATGCAACTGTTCAAGTTGAGGTACGGTATCCACAGAACTGTAATCGTCAGTCTCAGCTTGCGGTTCAGTAGGCCTGGGTATTTCTGTATCTTTAACACTTTCCTTCGAAAACCATTCTCCACCAGCAAAACCTCTCACATCAATGGAGGTTCCATCATTTTGTGACGTTAACTTTAATGGAAAGATAGTCGGTTCTTCTTTTACTGGTATTTCGTCACATTTACCTAATCTTTCCATTTGCCTGAATATCCACAAGCGACGATTGTCGATAGCCACCCATCTGTCCTCGTGGTTTGCTACACGGAGTCTTGGAATATCGTAAATGGTGCATCTATAATTTGTAAAGTTTAATTGACTCTTTTAAACAGTATTGTAATTAGCTCATCCGTTAGAAAATTATATTAAGATCTCTTGAAAGAACAGAGAGCGTCCAAGATAAGAACATAGCAAATTCGGTTTTATTGAGTGAGTTAGCTAGCGGTTATAAAATATGCAGTTCAACTCTCGGTACACCAGCGCTGATTTAAAGGGATTATATTGGCATATAACCGTCAATTCCCTGTCCTAAATACACACCCCCAGCATGAAGATACACTTATAACTTAAAGATATACGCGTCTAAAGTGTATAATTGCATAACCTCTTAATTAAAAACATCGGATTTCTGAAGCCACGTTTTTTGTTTTTGTTTACATTCACCATTTTCAACGAACCGCTTTCGGGTTTCCGATCAATCACCGGACAACATCGTGAAGACTCGTTCCCGATCTCGTTTTCGAGGCTTTGTTCGGAAAGTTTACGGAGTTCAATGTAAACATTGCGCATTACTTTATTGCGGAACGTATTAAAGTTTTGGCAACTATTCAACTACTGATAATTTGATAACTTTCAAGTAAATAAAGGTTATGCGTCAATACATTTTGCATAAAAGATAAGAAGAAGAAAGGGGATATGTAAACAACACCGCATGACGTCAACAACCAAAATCAAATCAACACCAATAGTATAAATGTATTCAATTTACTTCGATTAGCATTATTGACTCTGTTTATCATATTTGCGGAGTAATGAAAAATATTATAATAAAGTACTATACTAGACTGCAATGTTTCCTTAATAAAAATTAATTCGATAAGTAAAAATTAAGACACATATTAAATTGTTATTAATACAAACCTTATATTACTCTTATTATTTGCCGTATTGACATTTTTATCCAACCAGAAATAAGCTTACTATCAAAATATATGCCCTGAACATCCCTATACATTTTCAGCCAATCGGAATCTTTGGATAAATGGTGATAGATTACCTAAATACTTCTAGTACATGTATTAACACTATTTACAATACGAATATTACTACTTCCTACTTTAACTTATAAAATGGTACATGTAAAAAAACAATGATAGTAAAATTGATGACAAATAAACTCCCTAAAAAGGTATGACATATTTATCTATAAAAATGCTTGTAATCGTTAGAAATCGAGCTGAACGTCACTTCTCTGCCCTGATATATATTCAAAGTAAACATCATGAAATATCTATGTGTTTTACGATTTAACAACTGCTGTTGCTTTCATGTGTTTGACCTATTTCAAGATCCTCTGTGACCGAATGGTCAAAGGCGCCGTCTCAAGATCACATACCTCTCACCGCTAAGGAAGTAGGTTCGAGTCCCGCTCGCTCCGAAAACTTTATGTAAGAAAGTTGAAAATGGCGTAAAACCCAATTTAAAAGTTACCTGATTCACACACATTTTATGTCAGTGAAAGTGCATTGTCTGCATTGTATCAATATATTTCATTTAATTGTAAATAAGTGTCATACCTTCCTTCACAAAGGTCGTCCAACGTTTCCCCGATAAGTCTCCCACCATGATTTGTGTTTATATGGAAATAAGGATTAATTGTATCCTGAGAAAAGTAAATATCTGACGGTCTGAGATACATAACAAACGCCTCAAACCGTTCAGTTGACGATATGGTGTAAACAACGGTGTGTATGCATGTGTATTTATAGCAATCTTATTCACTGGTTCCTTGAAATTAAAACGAAAGTAGTACATTAAGTTTCGCAAAGGAAAATAAAATAATCTCGTTTTTTAAAAATAGAAGTGCTGCCCTCATAATGTATCAAACCAGATAGATATAATATATCATTCTGATTACGACCTGTATCTAGTTGATCAATTTTACAAAAATGCAATGTTGATATAAATTTTTCAATAATTAACACAGACATACATATCAATACTTGTAATGCGTTATTGATAATAAGGACACAGGTGGTAATGCCATTATGTTAACCGGTTCAGTGAGCGCTGCAATGTAAACAACATTATATGGCAGATATTAAATGATTATTGTCGTTCGCCGGTTGATTTTAGAGCCACATTATCAAACTTTTGTAAGCGACAATTACAGTTTTGGAAAATAAAATAATCTCGTTTTTTAAAAATAGAAGTGCGGCTCACATAATGTATGAAACAAGATGGATTTCATTATAATATATAATTCTGATTACGACCTGTATCTTACAAAAATGCAATGTTGATATAAATTTCAATATGGCCGTTAAATAATAAACACAGACATAAATATCAATATTTCTAATGTGCCATTGATAATAACAACAAAGGTAACGCCAGTCTGTTAACCGGTTCAGTGAGCGCCGCAATGTAAACAACATAATGTGGCAGATATCAAATGATTATTGTCGTTCGCCGGGTGAATTTCAGAACCACATTATCAAACTATTGAAAGTGACAATTACAGTTTTGGAACATGTTGTAATGATTTCGTCAATATTATCAATATAATTATTGCTGACACAAACATGAATTTCACCTTGACATACATTATTTGCAACTGTAAATACCGCTTACAATTGTTTGTAAATGCGGCTCTGAATTTCACAATAATTGTATTATAACAAAAGTGAACCAACATTTCATAACACTACACACCGTGTACACTTCAACGCATTGCTACTTTGTATTGTATAGAGCAGATTCGTGTATGACTTAGTCTACTATAGACAATTTTCTTTTTCGATGGGGTTTAGTTTATTCTATTTATATCAGCTCAATTGCAAAGAAAGCTCATAGGTTAATGTATATGAACCACTCTCAATTACGCTTTCTAATAAGAACCAATACGGAGTGTTGTATTTGAAAAGACTATCGGAGCGAGCTAAGAATCGAGTTTACAGCCTCTAGTTTGAGAGGCCAACACATTATATTTTGCACTACCACCCCGCTATGCATGAGGTTGAACATCAATTTAATCACATATTAGGCCATTTATGGCATATTAAGTTTTATTGGTGGAGATAGACCTCAGAATAAATGTGAGAACCTGTGAGTAACCGGCAATCTCTCTTACATAATTGTTTTTAAAACGAGCTGGACTCGAACCTAAACCGTCAGCGGGAGTGCCAAGTGGTCCTTAGATGTTGCCTTAGACCACCCGCCCATGAAGGACGCATACACTAGACAGAATAAGCGATAGTTGAAGAATGGTAAGTTCTTCTTTTTAGGTGAACAGTGTTGAATATCAGTAGGGGTGTTATGCTTTTTAAGTTAAGGTGTAAATATGGAGTTTTTTTCAGTTTATATAAATTGATAGCCTCTCGTATTGTTTCATCTCATTTTATTTACATCATACAATGCATCTCGGGTTATTTAAACATCCGTCTGCCGATAATCGGAATATCCTGTGCGTAAATATATCAATCATATACTTGTACGTGCATAAGCGTATATAGAACAAAGTTAAAAATAGAATGTATTGTGAAACATTAAGCGGCAGTAAATAAGATAACATGTAACTGACACATGAGTAGAACAACCTAAGTAGACACGCCACGATCACTGATGATAAACATACAATTGACTAGATGATATTGAATTGATAAAATATGTTGACATCATGCGCCGGTATCGTGATCAATATGGACTTCGGCCGATGTCAAACAGACTGCGTACGTGCTCTTTCGTGTAAAATTACCTCGATTTCCAGCGAACAATAATTGATAATCCATCAACGCTATAACAACCGAATGCCATCACAAAAAGTGCAAACTTTAAAAATGACTGAAAAGACGTTGTTGATAATTGGATGAATACCTTTTTACCACTATGGTAAAACAAAACTGGATACTCGTGGTTAGAGTCAATGTCAAGGTTATTTAAAAAAAAAAAAAAAAAAAAAAGTCATTAAAAATAAACTACAAAAACAGCATGAAGTAGGATGAACTTTTTACTCTAAAAGTTCAACAGGGTGACTTAATCAACTGTAGATGAAATAAATAATGTGAATTTATTGAAAACCGTTTCGCTTATTAGACCACTTGAACAGTTGATCATGTAAAAGATAAAATGTAACATACATGGACTAAGATATACTGTACGACCAATAATGACAATGACGTGATAAATACACAAACTGGAGAAGACGACTATTGCTGAGATTCATACTCTTAGAAGCATACTTGTTAGATAAAAACACTGGACATTTTTAACTATACCATGGCCAACTCTTCAATATAAATCATACTAAGAAGATTTCAGTCCTGAAAATGATAAATTAAGTGCCTGTAACCTTCGTACACATGTTTATACACATAGTAAGTCGGTATAAGCTCTTCTTACATACATCATAATTTGAAAATGAGATTAAATTATTTTTCGAAAATGACTAGTAGCGATATCATCTCTTTACCGATAACGCCTGACCTGTCTAAGTAAATATTCACTGTTTACCTGATAACAAATATCGATATCAATATTATATCATTACAAATGACGACCTTTTTTGGCACACTTAAGTAACTGCATTCATACATACTCATTCTTCATTGAGTGCAACAATGTCGCATTTGGAAGATTTATGGTATGTAGATTACAACACCATATATATTTAACCTGTAAACCGAGATAGTGTCCTATTTATAAACATGTTACATGTGAATACGATCCACAATATATAAACAGTGGTTTAAACAATACAAGCTTTAACTAGGAGCTTTGTTGCAGCAAGACGTGATCCCCAATGGACCGGACACATTTATACAAGTGTAGATGTCTGTGGCGCCATCCCATCGTCCTTATCGATCTCTGGGACTTTGCATCTCCACTAATTTTCATCATCAATTGAGAATTTGCCCTAAATATCTCATACATAATCAGTACCTCAGTTAGGTGTAAGCCAACCATTGATTTTTTTCTATTTTATAGTAAATAATAAAAGTATTTTTACTTAGCTTTTCGCAAAATTCAAACTCCAGTGTTATCTAGGTATATTGACCTTTTATGATGATGTAATTTGAACTATTTTAAGATCAAGGGCCAGTTTGCTGAACATATTAAGAAACTTATCAAAGTGGATGTTATTCTTTGATTCTGCATGTTTGTTGGTTGGCTATTTTACTGCTGACCATCAACTACTCTCTTTGATTGTGCGACGACGACGGAAAGGACGGAAATTTCATGGTACAGTGTTCTGTGTTCTTTTTAAAGCTTGAGGTGATGGATATTCTGAAGTGTAGACGTCATCTGTTATTACTTTTATTATTCATTATCTTGCTACTCAGGCGTATACAAGTTCATTATCTACATATATGTATAACTTTTTTTCTAATTTATTTATAGTAAACTTTGTGTTTTATACCTTATACATGTGTTATTTACCGCATGGTGAACGGATACACTGGTGGGGCGTTTTATATTTACACCATCTACATTTCAGTTCCCCAGTGGTGGTTTTGCTTCTGTCCTCTCCAAAACGGTGACCTCTATTTCTACTTGTCATACATGTATATGTTTAACCTATACTTATTAGGATTATAGCCAGTCCATGTATTGGTAATGATTGTGATGTTGTGATCTCCTTGGGGATGCTACATCTTATCTATGCAATTAAATAGTTCCCATTGTTATTCACATGTGTTCTCCTTGAGGCTAACAATTAAAAACAGTTCAGAAGAACAAAATATATAATTATGCAACATTAATACATAGAATAACGCGATTGTTTTTAATAGTAATTCAACATTGATTGATAAACACTCATATAGAACTCCTTTACAGGATGAGCCGGATTTTTTCACGAAGACATGTATAAAAGTCTCAACGAATATAGCAATCGTTCCACCACGAAAGCGCCTTTCTGTGGTGAGTGATTTTAAGAGCCTAATTTGGCTTTTTTCTCTCATTTCATTAACAGTTTTTTTAATCATATTTTGTATCTCCGCTAGTTTGAATACTTTAACATGAATTTATTGTAAAACATTTGCAAACTGTATCGCATATTATAAGTAATCAAATATATACGACTTGAAATTGCTTTTAATTCTGTTAAATTCTATTTCGATACATTCTGAGTATATTCTTCTGATCAAAGAGACGTCTAAAAGAAAAAAAATACTTTCCATATCGCGGGAAAAACTATTATTGATGCGTTATGTTTCTTAAAGAGGGTGTAACGGTTCTCCACCGATAACACATTTAATACATCAGATTTTCATCGACGTCAGTGCACTGAGGCTTATATAACTGAAAAAAGTGTCCTTGCGGGTTGCGGGTTGTTTAAATCCCAATAAACACAGGTCTTATGCTAAATAGTATTTGGTTTGCTTAGTTTAGTTTAAACATATTGTATTGCTTTCAATATACGTAATACGTAAAAGGATTGAACCACACATTCAACCAACATTAGTTACTGCCCTTCCCGATAAAAAATTAATTACACATACTCAAAATGACCATTGCAGGTAAACAACATTTCATTTTTAAAACAGATTTGATTTAAAAACAGATCTCAAATGATTGTTATAGCAATGAAGGATACAGAAAAGAGAAAAAGAAATTGGAAATAAAGTTTGCATAGTGTAATAATAATCTAAATTTACTCTATACGAGGTATGTCCAAAAAGTAATAGGACGACCCTGTCATTTTTGTATTTAGAGCGTAACATGCAAACCAATGTTATCAATGGAAAGAGTGACACATCTTCTTTTGTCATAAAACTTAAAATCAACTTTCAGTCATCGATAAAATCATGCAAAAGGCACCATAGTAACGCGTGTTTGGAACTACGGGGGACTTTGAAATTAGACGCCACTTAAAAAAACAATATTGCCTTGGAAAGCAGATAACTTCCTCAATATCATGCCAAATGATATGAAATATCAGTGGACGTTATTTCAGCTCATTTTCGATTGTCATTTTAACATTCGACGTTATCAATAAACATTTGAATATCGTACGCAATTTTAAAAGAACAAGTGCGAATTTAAATACTAAAGAAATTGGACGACGTCACGTTTGGAGTGTGATACAATTTTGTGTTGGGTATAATATGACCCCAGAGGATACTCTGAAGTTTATTTCTCACAACTCTTTAACAGAAGGCATATCCTGGAGTCTTATCTATTGGTGGTACAGACGGGTTTGCAATGGTGAGACAAAAATAACTGACCATCAGCGATCTGGACGACCGAAATCTTATATGGTTTTCCCGGGATTCAAGTCAGATCTTCGTGAATAGCGCTTTCAGTACCTCCGGACCATGTGCCGGAGTGTACATTCTGTGGTTAGGAGCTATGAGTCATCATAGTATCGTGATATGTACCAGAGATGGGTGCAGTACCACATGTGCACAGCGATTCATACTTCGAAAAAGGATGACTTTCATTTGAATGTCAATTTGACGTCGCACAAGTAACGTCAATCTCCCCCGTACTTTGTAACATACACATTTTGACTTGTCAAAATTAATATTAAATGGTGGTGTACGATATTAAAATTTTGCATGCTGATAGTTTAGATATTGAAAATTGTCCATGCCAAGTTTTGTTTGAATTGAAACACTAAAAGGCATATTTCTAAATGCGTCCTATTACTTTTGGGACATACCTCGTATTTAAAAGAACCGTCATTAGGCAGACTTTGTTAATTAATATCATATCGTTTTGTGTCTTTGATAAATTGTTGCACATATGAGAATAGAAGTTAATTTTTATCGTTAGCGTCAGTTTATTTATCAAAAAAGTAATGTTTGATGACTTAGAGCATAACATTAAACTATTAATAAAAATGTACATATATATATATATATATATATATATATATATGTAGTTAATCACCTATTGTTCAATATTATATATGATATATGACAATAAGATGTTTTCTTTTCATTAAAATGGTAAAATAAAGTAATTAAGGTAACTAGACAAGTATATATAAAATAAAAAAATGATGTCTTACAAAACATATAAAAATAAATATGTTTTAAGGTAAACGTAATAATAATTGTTATAACAAATATAATTTCACTGTTGAAAGAAAATGAAAGTATTAATCGTAATTATTAATATTTTCCATCATAAAATAAAATGTGTCTTAGAAATTCTAGAAAAAAAATAATGACGAACACTGAAATTGGCATGTTATATCGTGATGTAGCCTTACTACTTCAGTGTTTATTCGATAAAATGGGATTGACATTTCACTGAAACCAACAAATATCATTCAAGCTCGTGTGGTTTCATTTAATTCAGTTTATATTTATATAATTTGAATAATTGTTTCTATCTATCTAAGTTCTAATTCACAAACTACTATGCTTACTTGGCCAAGGTCTTTCTAAAACTCCCATCTAGTCCTGCTCTCCACACTACCGAAAAGGCCTGAGGCTCCATTTTCTCATTGGTCAACTCATTGCTACCTTAACATTGGTCAATTTCTTAATTACTTACTCTACATTACACATCCTAAAGTACAATAATATAACATTAATAGTCTGGTGCAACTAATCTGTCAGTGTTTAAAATGAATTTTTTTAAACTTGGCTGTTTAGTACATGTATTTTTTTATATAATATAAACATACAAGGATGCATAATGTAACATTTACTTTACACGATAAAGATATTTGTGCTGAGATACTATTTTCAATAATGTAAGAACAACATAGTCACACTATTATAAATATTAATAGTTCTTAACAAAGATATAATATGATTTCATAGATAGAAGAATATGTTTTGTCTTTTTTGGCCATAGCAATCGAGAATGATTTGTATAGTCTAAGAAGCTTTCAATATATTCAAGCCATCCACACCATTATAATACGTTTTAAGACACTAAATATTGATTTGCTCTTTTCAGTATAAACAGTCATACTAAAACCTAAATTAATGTTTGTAACTTTTGTACATTGGTGTAGGAAGCATTATCCAGGATAAGTTACAGTTATCAGATATATCACCATTTGAAACCTGGAAAATACAAACTAACAAACGTACCAGCAGGTATACTTTATCGAAACATAGAGACGTAATTTAATTACAGCTAATTGGTGTCTTCTATCATTTCGCAGTTGTTATAACATTTGTTTGGTGTATTTAGCCAAAAGCATATATGCCTCATGGCGATACAAGAATCGTATTATTTTTTTTCAAGGACTTCATTGGAAATAAGCCTTCGGGATTTATGGGCAATCCGAGGTTATTACGCATTATTATGTATGTCCAATGTTGTATTAATTGAAAACTACTTTGAGATTTGACATTCATATTCATACCATAGTTTTCTAAAGATTAGTTTACTGTGATAGAGCATTAACTTTTTACATCGGATGTTGCCAAAACAGTAGTATTAAAATTGCATTTTGAGATACTTTATATTTAATAAGTTGCAATACTTATTTAATTTATATAATATAGCTGATAATTATTCCCTTTTACTAATTTATCGATTTGTTTTTGTTATTAAGTATTTATAGCTAATGTAACCTGAATATGTGTGTTTTAATCTGTATAAACATCAATATGTCAATCTTAAAGCGCAAGTAAATTTCTGAAAGGCACACATTTGAAAATTACAACACTGGTTGCAATTTATGTGATTGTAAGATTGCAGCAGTAATTCCTATCAATCCATGATTGGCTGCTTTTTAAAAGAAAGTTCAAATTAAAAACTTTCAATCGAATTTGTTTGAAAGGGCGGTCAGCTCATTTAACTGGTTTGTTTACATTCTGTTTTCGGCAATCACACGGGTCAACAAATCTCCGCCAATGTCAGAAGTACTCAAATGAGTACACTAAACTTGATTCACATAATATCGAGATTGTATTAGATTCCCAGATTCGGCGAAGAAAAGAAAGAAAGCATAGAGACATCGTCTTGAGCATCATAAAAGATTATCAATTATTTCTGCAGAAAATAAGACACTTTTACTCACTGCTGACAATTGAGGCGGAGTTTATTCAAGTAACACCCTACGGAGACGCAACAGCTGGAATTACTGGAAACTGCCATATTATACATCAGCATTAACCACAATATATTGTCGTAACATAACAAAACATGGTAGTCATAGATGAATTACGACTGTTCCGGAAGTTTAATATGCCTTTAGCAGCTGCCGTATGATAAACACTGAAACAATTCATTATAAACTCGTTAACATTTACACGCGTATTTATTTTAAGTTGCTTTATATATCGGAGTAATAAGAGGGATATATTTCAAACAGACACCACAGTCGGACAGTCGTACAGGTATATACAGATTCATTTTCACTTTGTAAAATAATTTTCACTTTTTGCTGAAACAAATATTTAATGAATAGTGTATTTAGTAACATAATGTTTTACGTTCATTTCATTAGTAATTTATTACATTTGTAATGTAAAAAGTAATTTAATTTTTTTATATATAATCCTGTATTTCTAATATTTTTTCTTTCCATTGGGTCGTTGATAGCATTATATTTTATTCAACTTCGTCTTTTAAAATGTATAACTATCAGATAACAGCAAATGGGAATAAAATATGCAGTCCACTGTTATTATATTGAATTTGTATGTGTTTCAAATGCTTACTTTTAAATGGTTAAATGTGTATTTGTGTTATGTAAGTACTTAAATGTTTATAAAATTATGACATCTATATAATCCGATGCAGTATTATTTCATGTGACGCATTATTACAATCCCAACCCAACACAGACACATACGTCCGCCCGACCGCCCCCATTTTCACGCACGCATGCACAATCTCACGCACAGCCTGCCTACACCCACCCCTACACACGCGCACGTACACACGCCCGACCGCCCGACCGCCCGACCGCCCGCCTAAACCCTTGACAAACACTCACTCAAGTCTGCACATACGAACGAACGCACGCATCCACTTATCTTAAAGGATATTTAATGTTTTGTTTTTGTTTCAGGGTAGATATGCTTTTCTACATTGCAATATTTCCCTTGGTTGGTATAGTAACAGGATGCGGGTAAGAACTTATCCATTTATTTTATGATATTAACTGTATTATCACCGGCTGGAGTGGGCAGAGACATTACATATCATGTTTGGAGTAAAGGCTTTAAAAGGATATAGTCACCACAAAGGCACATACACAAATAATACATAATACAGTATATAATCATTTCTACAATAAGGACAAAACAAACATCAGAAGCAACATACACGCCTGAGAACGACGACCTATATTGTTCCCTTGAAGTTCTTCTTTATGTCTTTATTATAAATCTGTATATTGATTATGTTCCATGTTTTTGGTGGATGTGTTTTAAATGCTATGCTACTTTTCCTACTTGTTATACACTTCCTGCTTTATTAAACGGATTGCAAAGACACTGAAAACAGTAAATTTGATCACACCAGGGAAATCCGTAAATCAACATATAATAACTGCACCACAGTGTCACTTAAAGTATGGTACATGTTTTAACAAAAATCAAGGTACGATATACAGCATAAACGTTTTTTTCTTAAATTGAAGTCCTCTCCACAGCCATTACAGCTAAACTACTGCAATCAATTGCAATCAGACATTTGTTGATACATGTACAACTACTAGTGTCCATTAATACAATTTTAAATATACGCCTAATAGGTGTTATATACCAAGAATGGGTTAATATCTTACGTACACTGGTATAGACATACAATATGTCACTTAAGTCTGTCATTGATAGGATCCGCAGCGTTACAAATCATCAGTGTTTTACCAATAGTATTGCAACTCATTACTTTGAATGCTAGAAGCAGCTACTTTTCTAGCATTTGCATATAAGAAGTTCGAACCGAATGGTGGCAATATGGTCATGTTTATCATTTATAGATAAAATACTGTTTCTAAATTACCTTATATTAAATCATATTTTCTAACTTCGCTGTACCTTCACGCCCGAGTGTTATGACATAGGCAGCACAATTTCAACACTTTCTTATTTATGATCATGCTTAAGTTTTGATTTTATCTGTGCTGCGTTCCGCAACTTCAAATAGATAATGTGTTCGCTATAAACGTTTATTAACATTAGCGAATACATTTTGTTTTTAATACAATACAAAGTATATCTTTGTTGCAATGGATGATACATTTTTAATAATATATAGGAAATAGTTTTTTATTTGACGAAAAGGTTGGAGGACTTCGGGTTGGGATTGGATATATAATATGAACCGACATGGGCACCATATACCACTTAACCACTTATTGTTTAACTAATTAATAGATAAGTAAATAACACATGTGACTTGTTTAATCTTTATCTTTGTATAACACATTTTCTTACGGCAATTTAACTCGGGTTGAATCAGTTGTGAAAACCATTTGTTAGTACAAGATTTTCACAATAGCCACGCGAACTATATTAATTTCATACCTTGTTTTTTTTTTAAAATACAAAAACTGGTGCCATATATATTGACTTTTTATGATGCTGTTATTTGAACTTTTTAAGATTAAGATCAAGTGTCACTTGAGATAACTTTTGCTGAACATATCAAAAGAAGTTTTTTTTAAATGTTAATAGTATTCTTTTATTCTTCTGTGTACTGCATGTTTGGTGGTTGGTCATTATACGGTTGGCCATCTTCTGTGATTGTACGATGACCAAATGAACGGGAATTGCATAATGAGATGTTCTTTCTAAAGCTTGAGGTGCTTGGCATTCTTGTCGTAAACCTGTATTATTATCTTGCTACTCTGGCTTCTGCAAGGTCATGGACTACACATATGTATAACAAAACTTGTTTCTTATATATTTATATGTGTGTGTTTACACCATACACATGTGTAGTTTGTCACATTGTAAACGTACACTACTGTGAGACCTTCACATCGTCTAGATTTATGTTCCCAAGTGGTGGTTTTTCTTCTACGTCTCCTATATGTTTGCATACTTAAAACGCAAGTATGGGTTTTGTATGAAATATAGATATAATATGAATGACAAACCAAGACAAACGTTTTAACCTTATTTTTCAATTCTATTACAACAATGTTATGATCAAAAGACAAGTTTAACTAATTAATTGCGGTCGAAATCATATGAACCGATGCAAATGATAGCAGACCTTGGATAAAGTATTTGCAACACTCAATAACGTTTTTAATGGCGTCAAGTAATAGTTAGAGTACCTGTTCGAGTTTTTTTAAAATTTTTTTATTTTCTTAATAAATCCCTTACGTGAACAAAAGAAAAACGTGTTCTGTTGTTTTATTGATTTTTTTCACAAGCTTTCGA
The DNA here is from genome assembly GCA_029582155.1 of Panopea generosa. Classification (NCBI taxonomy): domain Eukaryota; kingdom Metazoa; phylum Mollusca; class Bivalvia; order Adapedonta; family Hiatellidae; genus Panopea; species Panopea generosa. The sequence goes on along the minus strand of CM055896.1, from coordinate 12,429,788 downwards.
TTATGTTTGGGGAATTTGCATACGTCAAAAATTAATATAATCTGAAGTCGACGCCAAATCCTTGCAAGTAGTAAGAACAGTGGTATTAAATCACGTGTTTCCATAAAAAGGCAACAATCTCAATTCTTTGGGTAAGACAAGGCGTATAAGTGTCAACTGCACTATTATAGCTGTTCCTTAATAATCTTGAAACGTATTTGCTATCTGAACATAAAAAATGAGTCTTATTTGACTACAACGATGAATGTATTTCCTGAGGAGGTTAATATTATTATACGCAAATGACACACTAGTCTTGAGAGAAACTCCTAAAGACTTTCATAAATGTTGTTTTATATATAGTAAATGATTTTCATACCTTTTGTCAAAATTAAAATAAGATATTAATACAAACTTAAAAGAAACTCATTAACTTTTGATCATAAATATTTCAAATTTGAACTTTACTACTGGAGAAAAACTAATAGAATATGTAGTAAAATAAAATTATCTAGGTGTTTGCTTTTCAAAGTCGGGAAATTTCCTCAATGCAAGAAACCATATTGCTACACAAGCAAATAAAGCTTTACATTAACAGAATATAATATCTAAATGGTGCCAATCAATCTTCAGTTAAAACGTTTTGAACATACTATTCTAACAATTGCAAATGGTCAAGTTCTAGAATTGTGTATCAATGTTCCCCCAAGAAGTGACCATCTTTCTATTTTGAAAATACGCACGCACTTCAAATCACATTTTTATCATTGAAACTGGACGTTGGTCAAACAATGAAATACCATACCGGGACAGGAAATGTACGTTTTACATACTTTATGATTTAGCAGACCTAATCAATGTCTATTAGTTTGACTTTTCTTTAAACATAAAAGGAAATAATTGTAACCAGCATACTACTTTAAACATCCACATACTCTGGAATACAAACAACTGCTTACTTAATTAGTACACTACAAAAGTAAGTACGTTTGTCAAATTACTACTCAAATTAATAAAGTAAATATGCACAAAAATACTACACACCAAATATATAAAACAAAACCTACCGATCATTAAATCCAATCCATTCTACATGAATACACAAACAGTGTATAGAAACAGCCGTACTGACCGATTCCTACATTGAATGAAATATGCAAGATTCCATGCACTAAGCTCGCTGGTTCTATTTTTTTGCTAGTAATCTCTATTAAGCGTCCCCCTTCAGCGCAGGAACCAGTACCGACCATCTAGTTAAAATAAACGTTTACAACCGACAACATTGAAATAAGCATGCACAACACGTGATTCTGATATCCATTTACGGTTAATGAATGGGAATAACACCTGGATCTATTGATATTTCGGCAAATTTTACATTTTAATCTCAGTAACATATTTCCATAAAATTTCATTTTAATTCATAAAGCCCGCTAAACAGATTTTGACAATTATATCAGTATTATGTATGTACACCATTTTTTGCAATTCGGCCTCGTTGAAACAATACATCAGTACAAATATATTTGGACAATGCTATTCCATGCCTGGTTGATGTTATAGCACAAATTCCGTCAACATATATATACATGTAGGTGTGGAAGATTGAGATGTATCGCCTTAATCACTGCAAATGGAAGACATACAATATACTGATACTATTGTGAATTTGACTTTACCGGTGGTACATTTAAGAAAATTGGTTCTGTCTGAATGTAAAGGAAAATATGCCAAAAGAAATATGCCCGACGAATTTATTATATTCATTATATTGTGGATAAGAATATAAAATCTACAGACTCTTGTTGATGGAATATCAATAAATCCAGGTGACCGATAATAAAAGTTGAGTAAAGTTTGTGAACAATTTTTTTTCTGTTTGAACATATTTTTTATTGATATGTGGAGCTTTTTATGGAGAACTGTGAAAAAATGTTATTAGGACAATTAGCAAAACAAATTCTTTTCACGGAATTCGAACCTGGACCGCCCAAGTCATAGATAAAACAACCACATCATGCATTAATATAACAAGTTGTGACGTATTAATGATATTTTTAACTTAACAGCTATTTGGGTTTAATCTATGATGCTTGGAAATTTCCGAATATTTATCGATTATATACCCTTAATTCTCTACGTTATTCGACGGACCAGGTCTAATTAAATTATCGGCGATAATAACGAGTTAAAATATATATTAATATATATTTTTAGGATAAACAACGGCATTTTGTTGCACCAGATCGCCACAATTTATGCTTAATATTACAAGTATACCAGTTTTTTATTGAATCAAAAGGGAAGAATTTACTGAATATTCCTCTTTTAGTTATCTCTATATACTTGTTTACAAAATTATACATATCTGAAGAAAATAAAAATGATAGTATGTAAATAATGATTTATTCTATCGTTAGACGTGTTACGATAAACTTATAAGAACATAATGAATGCATTAACAAATGAATGGTATTATTGATTAAATGAATAAATGAAAGAGTGAATTATTGATTGATTGAATTACTTAATTAAACGAATGACTATTGAGGAATAAATGGTTAAAAATACTATAAAACAATTGATAATTTAAGCATTTGTTTTTTCTCTATATACATGTATAACAAATGTTCACGTCGTAGAGAAAGGGCAAAGTAATACGGCTCTATATAATTGGTTCCAGAAATATTACAGACACATTTGATGTAAACACATTTGAATTAAAAATTGTAAACACATGTTTGGCAACATCATCATCCTGACAGTCTGATACATTAGTGACCAATGCGGTATCTCTGCACTATCAACATAAAGAGATGTAATATAATAAAAGCTAATTGGTATCACCTATCATTTACCAGTTGTGTTAACGTTTGTATGGTGTATTGATCAATAATCATAATCATATGCCGCATGACGATACATGAATCGTATAAATTTGTTAAAGTCCCATTAAATTTACGATACCTCATGATATCTCAGCATTGACCAAAACATATTGTCGTAACATAACAAAAACAAGGTAGTCATAGATGAATTGCGACTGTTGCTGAAGTTTAACATCTGCCGTATCATTATCACTGGGACAAACTCATTAACACCAAAGGCAAATTGTTTCATTAATTGAGCGTTTAAACAATAAGTGATTTGTTCCTTTTTAGCAAAGTGACTGTACAGGTGGGATATCAGAATAATTATATATTAAAACGAAACATTTACTTATCATTTATATAATATATATTAACAAGGGTCACTGTTAAAATTACACAACACGTATTGTATTCATACACGTATTCATTATACGGAATAGTAAGAGGAATATAATTCAAACAGATACCAAAGTCCGACAGATGTACAGGTATATACAGAATCGTTTTCAATTTGTAAAATAATTTACACTTTTTGCTGAAAAAGAAAATTTATGAATTGTGTATTTATTAGCATAAAGTTTTACTTTCAATTCATTAGTAATGTATAACACTTGTAATGAAAATAGGTAATTTTAAGAATTAAACAATCCTGTAATTCTAACTTTCTATTTGTTTATTTGATAGCATTAGATTTTATTTAACTTTGTCTTTTATAATGTATAACATATCAGATAACAAGATATTGGAATAAAAATATGCAGTTCACTGTTATTATATTGAATTTGTATTTCACTTACTTCTTGCATATAACAAGGTTAAAATGTAAGTATTTAAATGTTTATAAGAGTGTGACATCTATATATCCGATGCATTGTTATTTCATGTCACGCATTATAACAACTCCACACACACACACACACACACACACACACACACACACATGCGCGTGCACTTTAGGCAGAGACATTTCTTAAAGGAAATTTAATGGTTCACTATTTCAGGGTAGATATGCATTTATTCATTGCAATATTTCCTTTGATTGAAGTAGTGACAGGAGGCGGGTAAGAACTTATCTTATAATTATAACTGTAATATAATAATATTAAAAAATATACGCTTAATAAGCCTTTTTCTACAAAATGGATATATATCTTACGTACAACGGTACATACATCCTAATTGACACTATATGGGCTATACCTGATATGGTCAGAAGTGTTCCGAATCATCATTGTTTTACCAACAACAGGGAGTGTGGGGTGGGAGGGGAGGGCAATCATTATATGGAGGCTTTACCAAATACTGATGATTATGAATGCTTGTACTACATGTAGCTTTTCTATTATTTGGATAAAAGAAATTTGAATCGAAAAGAGGTAGTATGGTCATGTTTATTTTAAAAAGGATTTTGATCTACTTATATTAAACACATGTTTGAATCTTTCATTGTACCTCCTACTCCGAGTGTAATAAATCAAGAAGAATAATTTCTGCATACTTTAATTTTCAGTATGCTTAAGTTTTTTTTGCCTGTGCTGCCTTTAGTAACTCTGGACATTTAATGTATAAGTGCAGGTCATCTGAACGACATGTTTGCTATAAACATTTATTAACATTAACAAATAATTTTTGATTTTAATACAAGATAAATAAATCTTTAATACAGTGGATGATACATATTTAATGAAATATAGGAAATGTTGTTTTTTTTAATTTGAGGAATACATTTGGGGAGTTTGGGTTTTGAATGGGATAGATAATATAAACCGACATGGGCACTGAATACTGTTTAATTGTTTATTATTTCCGTTCATAACTTATCAAAACTAAGCATGGTTATTGATGGAAACGACATGCTGTTAATCAAGGTATGTTATTCTTTGGTGTACCCTGATCTAAAATATCTTGAATAAATTGTATTTAATTAAATGCATATAAATTAAATTGAAATGAATTAAATTGAATATTCCATAATATGATTTGTGGATAATTTCCAATTAAGAGTGTATATATTTTGAGCAACACACCCGTTACTTGAACAGTAAGGAGGACAGATCAAATTACCAATACGGGGTGGGTGGATTCCAAAATAACTTCTCAAAACGTGGTCGCACCGTTGCACACATGCGCTATTGTATATGGTAATTAACATATTATTAGCCGTGAATGCCACAGTCTCCGTGATGATTGATATACGATATTGTGTTTCATTATCATTCGTCTCTCACCGCTGATTCAAGCGGGAAAGTTATCAGTTACTTGAGGAGATGGGGTGTGCACGAGTACTGGGTAATCCAAGGAAACAATGGTTAGGTAAACTGATCGTCTGTTAGCCCTCGATGGCATAAAAATGGCGCTAAATATTCAATCAATCAATCATAATCAAATCAACTTGTATGTGTGTGCGTGGATAAGGAGACGTTGTACATATTAATGATGATGATAAGTTTATTTGTCGTCGCCACCGATTTCCCATGTGGGTGACGCCTCCAGAAGAGTATTAGTAATTTTACATTATTGGAGGATAGTGCAGAGATACAGAAGACCCTTTTGTAGCGTCTCTGTTTTCTTACATGCCCGGTTTTAAGTACCGATACATGGAATCTCGATTTTTGTTAAAGTCTCTTCCGAAAGACTGGTTATTATTTTAGCTGGATGCGCAGGATCGAAGCTGCGACCTCTGGGCTCGAAGACCAAGGCGTTAACCACTGGACCACTAATCCTCTCTCACTCAATTAAATAGTTCCAATGGCTACTTACATGTGTCATATTGCTACACATGTGCTGCTCCTAATGGCTAACAACTAAAAGTAATGAACATATTGCAAAATATAGGAAACATGCAATTTGAACATAACGTGATTGCTTAGAAACGTTTTTAAATCGTAATTAATATTGAGATATGAAACAGAGAAATGAAAACATATTGATTGGACTTGGCATGGGACAGCTGCAATACAATGTTTACAGTTAATAAGGATTTAGAATGTTGTAATGCAGGTTCATGTATAAGGTTTAGGCATAAGGTACCTAAAAGAACATTAAGGGTAGCAGCAGACAATATACTTAACTTCGTTTAAAATGTTGGACATGATTATACATTATAAAGGTATGCATCAATTTGCTGACATATACATACTGTACAGTTTATAATGCACATTACTTTGAGTTATAATACTGGAACTTTACTGAATAGATTTAGTTTTTGAGCTATTTTTTAAAACATTTTTTAATGACCAATATTTTATAATATGGAACAATATGGTACCATGTAAATCCTCTTACTGTATCGTATGGAACGGTGTAAATTCCATAGTTAAATCTCTAGTTTAATACATAAGGTACCATATGGTACTGTGTAAATTCCATAGTTGTATCTCTAGATTGATACATAAGGTACCATACGGTATAAATTCCTTAGTTATATCTCTTGTCTGATACATAAGGTACCATATGGTGTCAATTCCATAGTTATATCTCTAGTTTGATACATAAGGTACTATATGGTGTAAATACCTTAGTAATATATTTAGTTTAATACATAAGGTACTATATGGTACTGTGTAAATTCCATAGTTGTATCTCTAGTTTGATATATAAGGTACCATACGGTATAAATTCCTAAGTTATATCTCTTGTCTGATACATAAGGTACACTATAGTGTAAATTCCATAGTCATATCTCTAGTTTGATTAATGCAGAACAAATGGTACCAAGTAACTACCTTAAGCTTACATATTTCTCTGTACTTAATCAATGACACACAGACAGCTAAGCGTCGTCATGGTAGCGATTAAAGCACATGCTAGTGCATGTCAGAAAGCCCTAATATATTTGACTATTTTCTCATATAAAACCTAATTCTGACCATATCCCTAATTATTTTGAATCAAATTTGACCACTATCCGAATTCCATAAAAGTAAGAGCTATTTAGATTCCATAACTATCAATGTTAGTTTTTCAAAGGCCCGCTAAAATTAAATATGTCCATACCATTTGCTGTTATAACAAGATAATAAAACAATAGAGAAACACAACTTCACTCAATTTGCTCATCTATTGTATTTGATACATGTCTATGTATATAAACCGGTATACGGAAACCCTATTCCGCATTTCAATCAAGGCGATAGATAAAATTTTGTTTTTGTACTTATGATTTGAACAAGTTATAAGGTTATTTAGTTAATCGTATTTGTTTTTTGTGATATCCTTTTAAAACAATTATAAAACAATGTGTATTAATGTTTGTGACATACCCAGTTTTAACAGTGGAGGAAGACCTCAACATCGGAGTAGAACCGTTATTTCGCAAGTAACTGGCAAACTTTTTCGGACTCGAAACTGCTTCATTAGTGGATAGAGGTAAGTGATATTGAGACGGCGCCTAAGACCATTTGAAAACAGAAGACCAAAGAAAGATAAAAAGTAAATCTTCGAATGTGGATGTAGATCTATATATTTTTATCTATTGTATCTTTAATTCATTGTATTCAAACTGAAGTTAAGTTGTGTGATATTTGTATAATAGATGCTGTAACATTTTCAAATAAATCAGTTACAACATTATCCTAATACTTGTTACAACTTTTTTTATAGACTAAAAGATCGATATATAGTATACGAAATACTTCTTTAATAAAAGGTGTTATTTTCCTGTTGTCAAATAAAAGGTAAAACCTACAAAAGCAGTTTGATCGTAAAACTTGAAAGTACAGACCTCACTACATAGCACAGTTACGCCCCTTTTTATCACGGTAGCAAGATTCTTGCACTTAAAAATAGTCCTATGTAATTTGGTTTGTTATATTTTCAAAATGGTTGTGGGACAGTGATTTCTTGCTGTAGATAAGTAAAGCTTTATAGGACAGAGCATATACTGCAATAAGACATCATTGGTGTTAAAAAGTTACATTTTTTAGGATTTTAACAGATGTATTTATGAGCATTTGAGGATTTCTGTTTAAAAAAACATAGTAGAATGTCACTGTACTGTACAAGCTTGTCAACCTACCAGTTTTTTTTTGCAATTTTATATGCGACTTCATTCTTGCGATGGAACAAAATACTTTTCAATTCTATGTGGTTGTAATTTTTACCATGGAAATCCTAGACCTTACAGTAGAGAGAACAAAGAACACAATTTATCTGTGTAATGAGACATACATATCACTAAGTCTTTAAAATTTTAAAATGCTATGAAAGACATGATTAAACAAAACGAACATTTTCACTGTTTACAATATACCTGAAAGAAAGGGTGCTTTATTTCACAACTTAAGTTGATATTTAACTGGATGGTAATTATAATTATTGTTATTTTCAGCGATTACGTATTTATTATACCAAAGCATATACGAGATGAAACAGATGTGACAATGACCGCGCATTTCCCCTTGGAGCGTGATTTTACCATGCTGCTAACTGCCACTCTGATAGAGGGTAGGAGTAACACAACTGAAGAGACCGATATTGTAACACAATCAGTTGCAATTATCCATCGTAAGTTCATACTGAGCTAATTAGATATGTATTTCTGCATGCCAACAAAATACCATATGTGTTTGTATGTATTTATAAATCCATTCAGCGCTTTGTTTAAAAATATACTTTACCATTTATAATACTTATCGTTTCAGTTTAAAAAATCTGTCAGTCTCTATTATGGACTTTAAAGCACTTTGCGATAATATAGAGGAAAGTTGTTTGTTTTTGGTGTACATGTAAGAGCAAATTATATTTCATCAAGTGATTACCAAAGTCATATTCTCACGAGTGGCTTTCCATGAGTGAGAATATAATTTTTGCTGATCACGAGATGAAATATCATTGTATCTTACACCGAAACAGACACATTTTCTTTTTACTTTTTGTTTTGACCTCAATTCACAATTAGATAGTATTGGATTAATAAAAAAAATGTATATATTTTTTCAATTAATATACAATGACAAAATATGATTACCATAAATAATCCACTGAAAAAAAATCTATAATTCATAAAAAAGCATAAAATATAAAGTCTAAATCAACTGACCAGATACTTAATTAATCATATAGCTACTGCCCAGACAAAACACTTTATCCTTATTCTGCCGAACAGACACTAAAACAATCCTCAGACACAATATTAATTCTTTGTTATATGTTTTTCAACAGCATCCAAGCATGTTGCAACAGTTACCTTGAAGGTAAGATATTTATTTTATATAAATGATTCTCATTTTGAATATATACGTTCGTATTTTACAATAATTTTACTTGTTGTTTAAAATACATTGTTTTTCCTTTGACTTCATCAATATGCAATGTTAACTGCATGTATGAACACATATATTTGTATACATTATTACTGTGACTCATGTAAGTTTGCTTTTAGATAAAGAGACCATTTAAAAACAACATAGACATATTCAAATATCATACAAGTTGAGATTAAGCGATAAATTATTTGCGTGGATATTATCAACTATAAATTAACATTACATTTTATGTCATTTTGCTGGCAATATTCAGAGCACATATGGCGTGTAGCATGTACATAGTCGATCGTTATATAATATAAGATAGTCTTCATGAGTTGTGCTAATACTACCCGTTGTCTTCATGAGTTGTGTTGAAATACCCGGTGTCTTCATGAGTTGTGTTGCTACTACCCGGTGTCTCTATGAGTTGTGTTGCTACAACACGGTGTCTTCATGAGTTGTGTTGAAATACCCGGTGTCTTCATGAGTTGTGTTGCTACTACCCGGTGTTTCCATGAGTTGTGTTGCTACTACCCGGTGTCTTCATGAGTTGTGCTGCTACTACCCGGTGTCTTCATGAGTTTTGTTGATGTATTGCTCCCATTAAGATGTCTCGTATATTACAGACAAGTACCGGGACATTAAAATCGGGAATTTATACAATAAAAATGTTAGCTCGAAATCAGAAGACGGGGGCCGTCACATGCAAAAATGAAACTCTTGTATATGCAACATCACTGTCTAGTATCACAATGGTTCAGACAGATAAACCAGTTTACGAAAGAGGCGAACTTGGTATGTAAAAACTACAATGTTATAACTTCCATTATTGGATCATTTCACATTATGTAGATAAGCACATTTTAGAAACAATCTGCTAAAAGAAACCATTAGAAATTAGGTTAAGTAATAAAGGACAAGGTTCGCGCCCCCACCCCCCTCCCTAAATGGCCAAATATAATACAATAATATCAAACACTAATTATTCTACAGTAATTAGTTATTTTTAATACACTTTATTATTATTTTGAAGAATGTAAATTTTGTTTTACAACTTTATGTTTGTTGCTTAATGCAATATCATATTTTTAACAAAAAAGATACCCTTACTACCGGACAAAATTTACACATTTTACTCAGAGTGTACCAGACAATAATCATTTCCATGTTTGGAACTATTTCATTTTTATTTGTGTAAAAATATAACAATAATTTGAGTCAAATAACGTGTAATACCATCCATTTCTTTGCATTTTACTAACTGGTTAAAGTAACATGAATTTTTACCTTAAAATATTAAATACCATTTTAATATTGTATGATGAACTTACTATAAACATACTTATAATTGTCTTTGTATCCTATTAAAGGCAAGTAACCATGGTGACACTGCACAATTTAACAATGTATATCAGTATTTGTTTCATTTTCAGTGAAATACCGGATATTCACAATTGATGGCGACTTGAACATAAGACATCCACTTTTGAACGTTAAAATAATCGTACGTACAAGCACTAAACGTGTTTTCATGTTCACAAATATAATTCGGCTACTTATACTTAGTCAGAGTCAAGGGGTCTAGAACAATGTATAAAACTATTTTACTTTATGCTCTTTGATGAATAATGTTTATGTCTCAATGAATTATGTTAAACAGATTAACTGCTCAGAGAAAAGAAAAACATAAATCGTTATTTTGAATATGTTTAATCATAAAATAAAAGACTTTGACATATTATTTAAGCTTAAATGGCGAAAACAGAATTTGCCATGTTTTGATAAAGCCTTTCGCGATCATACTACATTTGTGCTCACTCAATGATAAAGCCTTTCGCGATCATACTACATTTGTGCTCACTCAATGATAAAGCCTTTCGCGATCATACTACATTTGTGCTCACTCAATGATAAAGCCTTTCGCGATCATACTACATTTGTGCTCACTCAATGATAAAGCCTTTCGCGATCATACTACATTTGTGCTCACTCAATGATCAAGCCTTTCGCGATCATATTACATTTGTGCTCACTCAATGATAAAGCCTTTCGCGATCATACTACATTTGTGCTCACTCAATTATAAAGTCTTCCGCGATCATATTACATTTGTGCTCACTCAATGATAAAGCCTTTCGCGATCATATTACATTTGTGCTCACCCAATGATAAAGCCTTTCGCGATCATACTACATTTGTGCTCACTCAATTTAAAGTCTTCTGCGATCATACTACATTTGTGCTCACTCAATTAAAAAGTCTTCCGCGATCATGTTACATTTGTGCTCACTCAATTATAAAGCCTTTCGCGATCATATTACATTTGTGCTCACTCAATGATAAAGCCTTTCGCAATCATACTACATTTGTGCTCACTCAATGATAAAGCCTTTCGCGATCATGCTACATTTGTGCTCACTCAATGATAAAGCCTTTCGCGATCATGCTACATTTGTGCTCACTCAATTATAAAGCCTTTTGCGATCATGCTACATTTGTGCTCACTCAATGTTAAAGTATTTCGCGATCATGCTACATTTGTGCTCACTCAATGATAACATATTTCGCGATCATATTACGTTTGTGCTCTCTCAATGATAAAACCTTTCGCGATCATACTACATTTGTGCTCACTCAATTATGTTGCTGTTGTTGTTGTATGATGTTTAACGTCGCTTTCAACAATTTTTCAGTTATATCGCGACGGTGTCTACTTGAGACAATATTCTAAGCGCTGTCACACTGGATTATCATGCCGCAGACACATGGTATGATACCCCACCCAGTCACAGTATACTGACATCGGGCAGACCAGACCTAGAACTCTCCTCTAAATGCTGAGCGCCGAGCGAGGAAGCTTCTAGTACCATTTTTAAAGTCTTTGGTATGACCCGGCCGGGGATTGAACCCACGACTTTCCGCATGCGAGGCGGACGTTCTACCGCTAGACCACGCCGAGGTCCTCAATCATTTATAAAACCTTTCGCGATCATACTACATTTGTGCTCACTCAATAAAATAAAACTGATATTTCACTGAAACCAAGAAGTATTCTTTATATTTTAGTTAAAAAGATTTATAGTTTTATTCTATTCATCGTTCAGTGGGTACACTTGGCTGTTTAGTTTTTATCATATACTTTAACCTACACTGTTACAAAACGTAACATTAACTCGTATTTCACACAATAAAGAAATTTGTCCTGATAATATCTTCAATGATATAAGAACGACATATTCTTTAATAAAACTTTCATATAATTTCATAGAAGATAAACAAAAATCGTGTTTGCCATTGTTTTGGCCATCGCAATCCATAATGATTTGTCTAAGAAGTTTGTAATTTACTTGATGTAATATACACAATATTAATAATTGTCCGTGTTTAAGACACTGACCATTTGATTTGCTCTTTTCAGTACAAAATGTCATACTAAAGCCTTTATTAATGTGTGTAACTGTAGTCCGAATTGTAGATTAGACTCTGTTTAGCACTAAGCTGTTGCTTACATTGAAACATTTCGTATATCAGGATCCAAACGGAAAGACAATTGACGAGCACATTGGTGTAGGAAGCATTATGGAATTCCAAGACCAATTACAGTTATCAGATACATCACCATTTGGAACCTGGAAAATACAAACTGACCGGCAGGTATACGTTGATATTTCTATATTTAGATTCGTGACGTCACTCATTTATGTTCCTAAACATAGATTTTGTTTAGTTTCGTTAGTTTTTTTTGTTACAGCATGTATGTATTATCAAATATTTATGCATTTTAAATGTTTTTTTTCCCACTCACAGTCTTTAACAAATCTATTACTGTTTCAGAGTCATAGATTTTTTTTTATTTCATTTAATCGATATTTTTATTAACTCAGATCAACTGGGGCAGTTGATATGAGTCATTAGAAAGGATCAAGGAAATAATAAATTTTAAAGCAATATTTAAATTTTGAATGTATGCTTGTGTTGCTATTGTCATCGTCGCCTTACACACAGACACACACGCACGCATGTAGGCTAAAATAAATATTATTAATAATAATTATATATATATATATGTATTATTTCTCAGACATAATGTGTAGTAATTACATAATCATGACTATTTGATCCATAAAACGACGTATATCATAGGCGAGTTATTGTTGTTACCATATCTACGAAAGTAAATTATATTTATTTTATATTTTTCAGCAATATTCCAGTTATATCCCAGAAATAGTTTACTTTGAAGTCAGAGAATACAGTAAGTTATTCTAAATCAATATATTGTCTAGAGTAGATGTTTAGACGATTAATGATACTAATTACTATTTTAGTTCGATGTGAAAATAAGAAAAAACTGACAATTCAAAGATACTGTAGTGTTCGGAAATCAGTATTGGCTTAGCAAATGGTAAAAGTTGTTCTGTTTTTCAATTTTAGTTTGTTTAACTTAATGAAATAAATAACAGATTAACACCCAGTTTTCTCATTTTAACAGATTTTCATTTAATATGTTTAATATTTCCAGAGTACGAAGTGAAGGTCATACTGCCGTCCTTTATAACTCAGGCTGATACATCTTTAACTGGGACAGTAAAATCCGTGTAAGTGTTGATGGATTTTTATATAAATTCTATGTCTTTGCCAACTTGTTTTGTCTGTATGTTAATCAAAATACCATTATTTATATACTAATATTACTTGTCTTAATACTATAATTACTAGATTTTGCAAAAAGATTCGTTTAAAACCTCTCCCACCATTATTGATTAGGAACTATGTATAATATTGTAACCATCACACTGCATGCATTGTTTGTATATGACGATGAGTTACGATGCTCAAGTCTAAAAATAACATTTCTGTTCTGTTCTGTATGTGTTTAAAATGTATATACATTAGTTAAATTTCAACGTATTCTTTAATATGATAATAGTTCGTAAACATTGCTTTAAACGTTTAAATGATTTGGTATATTCGCTTACAGAGATAGATTTGGTATGCCAGTTAAAGGAACAGTTGCCATTTCGGTCAGAATAAGATACAGATATGGAATTTCAAACGCTGACGAATCATATATGATTCTAAACTTTAATAATCAGATGATATTGTATTTTATTATGTAGTTTACCATATTGGCTTAAACTGTTACTTGTGTGTAATTTAATTTTATATAGGTCAATGTTTTCATGTGATTTTTACTTATTTGTCATGCGTGAGTTCTTGTTGTTAAAATGTGTATACTTTAATTTTGATAGTTCGAAAGAAAATATTTTTCCCTTTGGTGGACAATTGGTTTATTTTGTGCTATACCATTTTGTAGATATAGATGTATCGTAATTAGAAATGTATTTATGTTTTCAGACAAATGGAGATGCATATTTCGATATTCCTAGATATGCATTGATGACGTTATCTCAGAAACGTGATCACTTGGTACTTCTGGTGCAAGCCAATGTAACTGACGCAACAACGGGGATCACTGCCAGTGGTCAGGCCTTGATTCCTTACTATGAGCATCAGCATGAGATCGAGTTTTCTCCTTACATGCAGGAAACGTTTAAGCCGAATTTAAACCCGTTTACTGTTGTGGTAAGAGGCACAAGTACAACAATTACTATCAAATAGGCTTCGGTGACAAACAGTATAAAACTGAGTCTGCTGTTACATTGGCTTAAGTTTTACTTAAACACTGAAAAGCCGAAACTGAGTTTTGACTGGTTATTTATTAATTAGTTTATCAATTTCAATCAAACCATATGTAACTTGACTGGAACAAGTCTCAAATCATGATTATCCTGGATGTCTTTCTTAGATTGAAGATTTTAGACACCCAAGTGTATATCTAGACATTTACTTACTGCATTCTTTAAATTTCTTCAATATGAATAAGTTTTAGACAGAATACGTTTATAACAGAATAGTTTTATTTGTAAAACTCATTTCAAAATTGCATTGTCTCTCTGCAGTTCAGTTTTGCCACCAAATGAATATGTATTAAATGTTAATTTGTACTTTGTTCATATACTGCGTATAGTATGTGTACTTTATTAGATTTACTTTAGTTTCCTCTTACAAACTTACATATTAAAATATCGGCTTTACGCATCATATTGTTGTAAAGTATTTGGCAAACTAGCGTAATACATGATTCAATTATATCATCACCTTTCACCAACCTAATTATGTCGGTTTTTTTAACAAGGTGAAGGTAAAAAATCACTACGGCCAGCCACCGCATCTTCCAACTGAAGATATGAAAATTACCGTCAGTTACTTTAGCGACAAATCTACGAAAGAAAATTTACAACATGGCAATGCTTTTGTGAAAAACACAACAGTACATCAGTTAAACGGAGATGGAACTGTTGTCATGGACATAACGATACCAAACATAACTGCAGTTGCTGCAATAAAGGTGAGGTGGTGCAGAAGAGTCAGCACTCGTAAACCAGCCTTAACGTCTCACACACCAATTAATTTTGTACTGTTCTACATATAGAGACATGCACTTCTGGAACACTGGATACATTACCAATGGTTCTAAAAGTGCCTTATTCCCATAGATAGTCCTCTGTTGGTCCAAATATGCAGAAAAAAACATGGGGTTGACCAGGTTGCTTTTTCACAATTTCGATGGTTTGATGGCACCCCTTCATTTTTGACAATTCTGCCCATTTGTTGCAGTGTATCACTACGCATCTTTAAACTGTTATAGCATCATCAAACAGTTCCCAGGGTCACCCAAACTTTGCAGAAATCATGAAAATGTTCCAATGTTCCCATATGCACAAAGAAATATGACATTTTATGCATTTTTAAAAAAAAAATTACCCAACCGCTTTACACAGCTCTAATTTCTTGGGCGTAATAATCTTGCTACCGTCATGCAAGGGAGGTAATTGTTCAGTGAGACCTTAAGCTTCCTAGTGGGTTGCAGGTTTGGTACTAACCGCTCTAACACAATGAGTCAATTTGTCACATCATGCATTGTATTCATTATGACAATTTCATATATTGAGTATGTTTATGACTTTCTGTCAGTGACACATTTTTTCCAGACTTACAGATATCCTGTTAGACATAGATCTATGTTATTTTCAAATTTAATGCTAGAAACTACAGGCATAATACCCACTACTCCATTGTTACTGGAGCATTCAATGAATTAAGAAACATATTCAATGTTCGATACGATATACAGTGCAATAATGGAATAAACAAAGCAATGACATTATTCTTGTTATCGTCATCCAAAGAACTGAATTAAATTTTAAGTTGTTACCTAGATATGTTAAGCTTTAAACATAGAGCCATATAAAATATAAGTTTTCCGAAAACAAAATGCAATACGATTCGTTCATCGTTTATTTCTATTTTTATTTTAGACATTCGCGAAATCCCGACATTATACTTTTATATTCATTAAAGACATGCGTTATATACATGCAATACATTTTCGATCTGTATGTGACAATGGGTATAATTATTTTGGTATGTCATTTCGATATTTTCTGATAATTACCACCAATCGTACGCGTATAATAATAAGATTGATTTAACTTTGTATAACATAACTAATTAATTTGCTTCTGAAAGGCTGTGTATGGTGGTCAGTCTGTTTACAAGACAATTAGACGCTTTAATGTTGGAGGCAGTGTGTATTTGAAAGCGGATATGACCAGTGCAGGACCATTGAACGTAAGACTTTATATTGTGTTAGATTGAATTTTGATATGCGTTGTAGGCTTAGGCTATAACATACAAAACAAGTTTATTTTGTTAATATATATCTTAACACATGTAATAAGTAGTTTTATGATTTACATAACTGCGTAAAGACATTATCTTACGAACACAAGCTTCAATAGTATTTAACTATATATCAGTACATTGTAGCAGTTTATAACAACTGCCTATTGCAATACAATCATTCCAAATGGAAATATGTATGCCAAATACAAATATCTCTGTTGACCCATTGGTTATTATTAGTGCAATTTGTAGTATATATTCGTTTTAGGTAGGTACTGATGCTACAGTAGAGGTGACAACAACCAGTCTGAAATCTAGAGAAACTGTCTATTACATTGTGAGTATGACAAGTACACATATATTTATAACGTGTTTTCACTATATTCAAATAACAGTAACTGTTCTACTTTAACATTAATATTATTTTTAAAATGTTCAAAAATAATTAATTTCAAACCCTTAAACTTGCAGTTGTATGCATTTAATGTGTGTATTAGAAAATGCTAATTTAAGTTTACGGAAATAAACATTTTTTAAGCAGATAACTCGAGATAACTCAAGATAATGACATACTAGAACATGACAAATTTATCAGTTTGCAATCAGGAATTATATCCAAGTTGATGAATATTAGTCGCACGTCATTTGAAACAATACGATTGAGTGAAAGGGAAGTTTGTATATTTGGAGGTTTTCATTGATAGTCGTTTTATTCAGGTTTTTACAATTAATGAATTCATCGCCGGAATATAAATATCTTAATACTAAAAAATATTCCAAAAAAAAGAGTCAACTGTTATTGACTTGAAATATTTCTTTTATCAGATCGTGGCGAAAGGACTGATAATAAAAACTGGAGAAATAGTTTTAACTAGTGCATCCATGAAAGGCAAAGTGAAGTTTGAAATAACACGTGAAATGGTCCCGTCAGCCAGGTTCATAGCTTACAATTTAAGAACTGGTGATAAAAAGGTTGTGGTGGACGGTCTCAACTTTGTTATAGAGGATATGTTTGAGAACAAGGTAGAGTATATCTAATGTCACAGGGCGTATTAATTTATAGAAGTATCTATTTTGTATTAAAGCATTGTTAGCTTAAACTGGCAGTAACTTCATCTCTGCTAGTTATTCACCATGTAGATAACAATTTTACTTAAAAAGTATATTTTTCCTTTTTCTAAAATCTTTATATTTTGAGAAATGGTATCCAGCATGCATAATTTGTTTGAAATAAACAGTAATTGGTGATTGCGAAAATACAACAGTACATACATATATATATATATATATATATATATATATATATATATATATATATATATATATACTTTGTATTCACAGCACATCTTAACTTTAATGTGTACTTATACACGGATTTGTATCCACAAAACATCTCAACGTTACTGTGTGCATAAACCAGACTTTGTATCCACAAAACAGCTTAACGTTACTGTGTAGTCAAACCAGGTTTGGTGTCCACAAAACTTCTTAGCGTTACTGTGTACTCAAACCAGGCTTTGTATCCACAACACATCAAAACGTTACTGTGTATTTAAACCCGGCTTTGTATACACAAAAATTTCACCGTTACTGTGTACTTAAACCGGGCTTTGTATCCACAAAACATCTAAGTGTTACTGCCTACTCAAACCGGACTTCATATCCTCCAAACATCTTAACTTTACTGTGTACTCAAACCGGTCTTCGTATCCTCAAAACATCTCTTATTGTGTATTTAAACCAGACTTTATATCTAAATAAAATCTCAACTTAAGATCATGTTACAATAAATATTCAGGATAAGTTTAAATATCACTGACAATGTCTTCGTGGTCATGCAAACGCTTTATTGTTAGAATATATTAAATGCAAATGGTATTCTTAAGTTTGTTCAGTGAATCTGAACATATTAATTGATGATGGAATATGTACAACTTTAAAGCTTCTAAATCTAATTAAAAAGGTCAAAATTGAGTTGGATCAGAGAGCAGCTGTACTTAAACCAATATCAAAGATTAACGTCCGTGTAACTGCCGATGCAGGGTCCCTGATCAATGTATTAGTGGAGGATAAAAGCGCTCTTCCTCTTCAAAACAGCAACGACATAACACCGTCCAGGGTACGTATGACATGTGGTGTATATTAACCCACATATAACCGTGAAAACGCAATATAATGTTTACGTTTCAGACTTAATGGTCATTTGCCTTGTCAATCGAATGGAATGTTATTTTGATAATAAAATAAATGATTATTGAATACAGCAACTTACAGACTGCATGGCAGTTTTAACTATTGATCTGACGTAAAAACGACTACCGCTCCGCCCACTGGCTTTGTGGCATTATTTGTCTAAGTAATACAATAAAGTGTTTACTCATAAGCTTGTCTAAGGAAAATGTCGGTGTAACAACCAATATTGATCGCGTTAGGTCAATTACCATAATATACCATATGTTATACTTTCTGTTTGATTTGTTTCAATCATGACGCACGTTCAACATTAAGTGAAGGTTGCTCCATATTTCATAACCCCTGACGAATGGATACAATAAAACTGTTATTTTCTTCTCTTGGTTGTGTTTTGTTTTTCTTACTGGTCATTTTATCTGACATTCATGACTTTGCCTCGTATGTAGAACGGTAATTTTCATTCAGTAATGTTTTGAGCTAAACTTCCATGTGAGACATTTCTAGGAGTGCTACATATTTCATTTATTTCATGACCAGTTCAGTAATAATATCTTTAAAAGATATTTTAGAAGTATACAATCTCGGTGACATTTTGTTTTACTATGGAATCCTTTTTATCATATATTTTTATTGAATTCTATATATCTTTCCACATTCTCTTTGGTTTAGCAATGTGTACATGCAACATTGAAATCTCGTTAGATAACAGTTTGTTTTTAAATTCTGATACTGATGTGTAATCCATTCAAGGTCAAGGACGCACTGCGCCAGTTTGATGATACACCTTTATTTAATAGTGAATGGGACCATTCTGTATCAAGACCCATTGTGGCAGACGATTCGTTCCATATATTTGAAGTAAGAAGCTATTCCAAACAATCATCCTTTTAATAGAGTTTAAATCAGAAATTTAATGTGAACAACATCTATCTGTACGATCGTTGTTTTCGTTAAAACTCGGGGGTTTTCAGAGAAAGAATGCATTTTTTATAGAGTTTAAACCAGCGGTTTAATGTTAGCAACATCTAACTGTACGGTCGCTGTGTTCGTTCAATAACTCGAAGGTTTTCAGGGAAAGACCGCTTTAATCACAATTTATATTTCAAATATTACGGTCACTCGTTCTCACATTAAATATGTTTGGTACATGACTGAGAGTTGAACTTTTTAACTTAAAAACCAGCGATCCTCCGTGGCCGACTGCTTTTAGGCACTATCTCTTACTTCTAAAGTAAAAGGTCGTGGGTTCTAGCCTAACTTGGTACAAAAATTGTAAGTAAGAAAGTTTGCCAATAACTTGCAAATTTGCAGCGGTTTCGCTCAGCTTCCATATGGTGTTTTCTTCAACAACTGGACATGTCACATGTAGCCTAGTATGTGGTTTTTAAATAAACATAGCTTGAAATGAAGAAACATCTTATTACCGTTAAATAACATGAATAATTTCTTACTATATTCGCAATCATATTATTTAATAGTATTTAAATTAAATAAATAAAACCGTATCAGTTTAAAAATGTTTAAACATTTAAGAACATAATTTATCATATTTAAGCAAGCATTCATATAAAACAATATTAATGTACATGTATATTCCTTTTTATTAATGATATTTATTTTTAAAAATAATCTTACAATATTTTGTTATAGAATGCCGGTCTAAGGTTCCTCACCGACATGCACATTTTCAAGTCTGGCAACGGAAAATGTAAGTATAGCAAGTTTGAAAGTAATCGAATACTTATCAAACTATATACTTACAATAAAACATATAAAACGACTCTTGCATTTCACGTTAAGACAGAATCATATGGATCTTCGACAACAAGCCTACAAGATTTAACAAGAATATCATATTGTTCGAAATTAAACGTTACATTTTATATGTATCTGGTAACGGATCCTTTATTTTAAATACTACAATTATACTGAATAGGATTGCATTGTATGTGTCTGGTTTTGTACATAACAATATATTCGGCTTTAGAACCATCAATAAAACACACATCTGATATATCGAATTTTGAATTTGTAAGAGAGAATCTGGCTGTGTTACTCTTATTTTCTCGGTCTCGTTTTATAGCGTGATAGATAGGGAAGCTTGGTACACCCGTCAACCAAGTTTGATCAAGTCCCCGGTGGGGGGTTTTGCCTCTGATGGACATGCATTTTTCTATTTGTGTATGTTGATAGGGAAATAACAAAACAAAGAATTATTTATTAATATAAATATAAATTTTGTATGGATGTATAGAATATAAACTATTTAATTATTTTATGGAGATATTCCAGTCTTAAAATACTACAAAATTAAAACGTTCAACGCGTCAAGCACTCTTTTTCCATTTCAGCAAACAATGGACAGGCATCCAGAGTAAATAGAATTGACAGTGTTATGGGTGATGTTGAGACACGAAATAATTTCTCAAAGACATTGGTCTGGTACTCTCGAATTGCACCGTAAGTTTATTATGTTATATTGTAATCAGTTTTAGTATTTGAGACTATTTATACCAGTCAGTTTCCAAATTATATGTGCCTACAGAAGATAAAATTAATGTTGCAGATACAAAATATAAAATCAAGAGAACAAACTTTAATATACTGAACGGAACAGCTACCCCCCCCACCCCCCCCCCCCCCACTGACATTTTATGTTTTTTGTCAACTGAAGGAACGTCTCCTGACATTTTGTGTATTTTCTTAAAAGCAATTTAAATTCAATAAAAAGGAGCATTATGATAACAATGACCAAGTCTTAAATGCTCAATTCGACTGAAACTGGAATGATTTCATAATTATGGAAATGGTAACCTACTTAATATTTTGACGAAGATAATAGAAACACAAAATAAATGGGGTAGCTGTTCTTATCAGGGACATTGAAGACAATTTTAAATTCTTATTCTACATTTACACACAAAACCTAATGACATTCACTGACAAGAAGTGGAGATGCGTTCCTGTCAGGTGATTGCTTACAGAGTTGTGTTTTCTCGGCCTTCATTGTTACAACTCCTACACTCTGCATTTTTCATCCGTTGGTGGTGAACTTTCATGAAAATTTTCAGTAAACAATTGTCGAAATAGAAAATAATATACCTGTGGTCGTTTCTATTTATAGTTACATTTATAATTACAGCAATGGAACAATTATTATCTCTGAAACCATCTCTGATACCATTACGAAGTATGTTGTCAGTGTATACGCCCTAAACAAGGAAACGGGACTAGGGATAGCACGTGTTACCTCAACCGTAAGCAAATCCCACATAATCAAAACCGTCAAAGACATGCTCAGGTTAAATTTATATTTAAAAGTATGTTTATGCATATCATCCTTCAACATTTCCAAGCCGTGCACATGCAATATACCGCCCCATTGATGCAAGAAGGTACCGAGTGACCTTTTCATAGTTTTGAGATAATCGTGTTTAAAGGTTTGGGCATGTCTCGTAAATCAGTAATTTATTATTTTGAAACCATTTTAACATTAGTTGATACATTATGATTTGTTTTATACATCTTACAAGTTTCAATTTAATATTTTATCAATTTATGATGATTTTGATCAATTTAGCACTTGGTACCTTATTGCATTTAACAAATGTAAAATAATTTCAGTGCTCAAACGAGCCATATGACGTATGGTACCTTTTTGCATGGTAATTTTTTCATGATTGATGGTTAAAATTAAACCAAAAGGTACCATGTGTCAAATAGCACCTTCTTGCTCTGACAAAAAGATGACTTTTTCAACATCTTGAAACTGAAATGTGATAAAAAAAAAAGGGCTCATTGAAACTATTTGCAATATAATTGTAGTCATAATGACATTTAATATAAAATTTTTGTTTATTTTATTTAAAACATAATCAGTTAATTTTTAATTGCGATAAAAATAAACTTTACTATACTAGCAAACAACTACAATATTGAGCCATGCCAAGTCTAAAACCGTTCTTCTCAGTACTGCAAAATCATTTGAAACTAGGCTCTGAAGCCAGAAGACTGTTTGTATGAAGTGCTTCATTTCATTCGTCCTTTTAGCTGCTTTCGCACCAGTGGTCTAGTTGTTTGCAAAGTATCCATGGAAATCTTCCGGCATGATTCTTTTTATGCACAGAGTAATCAAGTCCCTTTTCTTCTGAAAGGAATCATTGCCAACTTGTCATAGCAACGACTTATATCAGACATTGCCATTTGTGAAGTTTGCCGTTTTGACGACTGACTTTACATGGAAATCTTTCCTCACTTGTATTCATTTAATTATCAGCCAGTTGATGATGCGCTCTCCAGTTGTTAAACATTGTAGGGATAAACGGTGTGTTGGTACCAACGATTTGAAGTCCAAACATGATCATAACACATTGGTACAGCAATATATGCATTTTTCTTTTGTGTATTCCACTATTATTGTACAAAGATGGATGTATTTTCGTGACTGTTTCAATGGTATAGTGAACAGAGTCGCACTCCATCTGCGACCAGACTGTAAAAATTTATGATTAAATGTTTGTTAAGTCTGGGGTATTTGCGACATTGTATGAGGGGCATCAGAAAGTCTGTGCACTTGATGCGGTGTAAGAAAGTGAAGCTTACTTTGATTGAACTGACTATATTAGACCCTCGGAGTACCCCCAACATGTTTACACACTTTTTCAAATTTATGTCAATCAGAAAATGTCTTTCTTTAGTCTTTTTTGGTATATTACTGATACAGTGAAGTCCTGTTAATCTGACCTCCTGACGGGACTCGAACTGGCAGCGGTTTCACATGCACTGTTTGATGACAAAATTGAGCCAGAAGTTAAAAGTGGGTCCGCCTTGGTGTCGTGATTGGCAACCAAAGGATGGATTTGTTGTGCATAAAACCGTTTAGTAACAGTAGTGTGTTCAGGTACACTGTACTGGCACCTATGCCACCAATCTGTCTGCATCCTAATATCCAGTTCAAAATTTAATACCCATGTTTCATCACAAGTACACAACTCGTACAGCCACCTAAAGTCATAATAACCGTATCTATCGAAATATTCTTGAGCCATTCTAACCCGCACCATCTTTTACTCAGAAGTCAAACGATGTGATATCCATCTAGCACAAGCCTTCCTAAGATTCCGTTAATATAAAAAAACACCGCCAACAAATTTAAGTCACACATCTAGGCATTATTCCCTACAGTCTATATTGCGTTTATTGATATGTTCCTACACGGCAACACCATCATTATCACTAAACGGCCATCCCACACTGGGGTCATCTTTAACACTGTCTCTACCATTTTTAAAACATAGTGACCAGTTTGCAACTGTACAATACCCAAGAGCACTTTCCCCATAAACTTTGTCCAAACCACTTTAATATCTGTAGGCAAACTAATTAACAAGATATGTATTTTGATATACGCTCGTTGCTCTTCTATGATCATTTTCACCTGATTTGCTTAATTTCTGAATAATAATGAAAACATAGGCAAGACAAACTTAACTATCATAATTTGCATGTGCAGATTCCTAATCACTGAAAATTAATAACATTTCTATACATATGCAAATTACAATTATTGAAAAAAAAAAATGGAGATACAGACCAAGTGCACGGAGTTTCAAATGTCCCTTGTAACGATATATATGCTGAAGTAACGTATTTGTTTCTATTTTGTCCTTCACAAGAGTCTGAATAGTAAATGATTTCTGTAAATGATCTCTGGATGCTGCACAGACGGACACTGTGCTCCTTTTTTTATATTTTACTCTTTCACATGAACCCCTTTTTCTCAGTGTCTTATCCCATAAATGACATCGAACTTGTTTGTAAATCAAAGAATACAGTGTCATACTTGATTGCACGCCTGCTGTTTATTTGTTGTATACAGAATTTGCTGAAACAAAATGCTATCTTATTTAAATAATTACTTACTGCATGCTGGTTAACATCTTAGTCTGTGCTAAAAGGTACCATATCATCAGAAATAGTAATACAATATACTCTATAGCATTATTTTGTTGAATGCAAAAAGGTTCCATTTGGCAATTGGATCTTTAGTACATTGAAAACCAACATATTTCTACAAACACTTAATGCAAGAAGGTACCATTTGTCACATGGAACCTTTTTGCATTATACTTTTATCGAAAATGTGAAAAAGTGATTTATGCAAGAAGGTACCATATGACATATGGTACCTTTTTGCACAAACTACAGCTCACTTTGAACCTTTTTGCACCAAACATTATTGGGATACGCATTTGGTACCATATTACATTATGCAATATTACCCTCAGTTTTAAAAATATGGCTTAGATCTTTTTACACAATCAAGATTATAATATATTGTTGTCAGAAATATGAAAAAGTCAAATTCTCCAAAAATGTTGTTTGGTACCTTCTTGCACCAATGGGACGATTCTTGATGTACTATATGACTGAATGCAGATAGTCCGTTAAACGTATGATATGTTTTTTACTTTATATCAACACAATATCTTAAATCTTGACAGTTCATCTTCACTACAAAATATACTTGAATTTATAAATACACGTACCAAGATGTAAATGAAGATATATGTTTAATTGCTTTTAAATTGCGACACGGTTTGATGTTTATTATTTTTCCTCAAGATTTCTCGAACGATATCAATGCTGTTAATTAGAAACAATAATTCAAGATTGACTGTATATTACCCTATATAAACAGATTCTAAAACGACGCATAATATTAACAATACTTTTCAATTTCAGGGTAAAAAGAGATGGTAAGCCTAAGGCTACTAAAGAACTTCTTGAGATGAATTATTGACCACGGAAATGCACCAATATATCGATTTTGTGAATTAAAATACATATCCGATATTTTTCAGACTCTATTTTACCTTTTTCATGACAAAAGTAACTGTTTACAATACTTTCCTACATTCCTCACAGGATATCGTACAGAAAGTTTAACCAAACGCTGAATAATGTTCGAAAATTAAAGAATATGCTCGTATTATACTTATAATGACGTCAATCCATGCCAATACACTGTTTTTGTGGTGAACTCTTTGAACTAATACAAATGATTATTATATAAGACATGTTAGAATAACTAATAAAGAACTAACATACCTGTTAGGATAACTGATAAACAACTAACAGACATGTTAGGGTAACTGATAAACGACTAACATACATGTTAAGGTGACTGATAAACAACAAACAGACATGTTAGGGTGACTGATAAGCAACTAACAGACATGTAAGGGTGACTTATAGACAGCTAACAGACGTGTTAGTGTGACTAATTAACAACTAACAGGCATGTTAGGGTAACTAATAAACAACTAACAAACATGTTAGGGTAACTGATAAACAACTTACAAACATGATATGGTAACTAATAAACCATTAATAAACATGTTAGGGCAACTGCTTAACAACTAACAGACATGTTAGAATAACTTATAAATAACTAACAAACATGTTTGAGTGACTGATAAACAACTAACAAATATGTTAGGGCAACTAATAAATAAATAACAAACATGTTAGGGTAACAGATAATCAACTTACACAAATGTTAGGGTAACTGATTAACAACTAACAAACAAGTTAGAGTAACTTATTAACAACCAACATACATGTAAGGGTGGCTGATTAACAACTAACATACATGTTACGGTGACTGATAAACAACTTACAAACATGTTGAGGTAACTAATAAACAACTTACAAAGATGTTAGGGTGACTGTTAAAAGACTAACATACATGTTAGGGTGACTAATTAACAACTAACAAACACTGTAGAAGCACTGATAAACAATAAACATATAGTTTACGTTAGAATAACTAATAAATAACAAACAGACACCAATAGCAACATTATTTTCTCATATAACCCTGCACGGGCAAGTTAGATTCCATCTTTGTAATAAGAAATGCAGGAGTCCATGGTTTGTCCTTTTTTCCCACGGTAACAGGACTCTTACGCTTAAAAAGACCTATGTAATTTTATTTTGAAATATTTTCAAAATGGTTTAAAGTGGTTGTGATGTCTTGCTGCAGATCAGTTATGCAAATGTAGCCATAGCATACATTGCAATAAGACATCACTGGTGACTTTTATAGGATTTTAACATATGAATGTATTTATGAGCATTTGAGGACTTCTTTTTTAAAAAAATACTCAGTGTCACTGCACCCTCTTTAAAAGTACAAGCTACAAGTTATTGTGCATTTTTATGTGAGTATACATTCCTGCTATAAAAAAAAAGTTTAAAAGTTATTATTCTACCATGGTAATCCTAAACCTTATTTTATGAAGAATAAAGAACAAAATTCAACTGTGTAGTGAAACGATACGGTATTCTCCCTTAGAAATGAAACTAAACTATCACATGTATTATAATATATCTATCTATTTATTTTTTAGCCATATAACTAAGTGATTTACTGGTTATAATGAACAATTGTTATAACCGCATTTATTTATCAAAAGGAGGTTTTTGTCAACAGTCATATCACATTGAAAATAAGGGTTTTCGGCCTATCACCGCAGTTAAGTAACCTCGAGCACGGTAAGTACTTGGATGGGCGACTGCTTGGGAACACAAACCGGGTGCTGTAGGATTAAAAAGAAAAAATGTGAACTGCGTAGTCTTGCGGGCCCAGGATTGGAGGTCCGTGGGTACGGCTACTTTGGGTGTGATTGAGCAAGATATTTTTTCGCATGTGTTTAGTTCTACCCGGGAGGACTTCTAGTGTGATTTGCCTAAGTTGGAATAATTTGTTTCACAATCGAAGTAAAATACATTTAAATCAGAATATAATTATTAAAACTTAAATATAAGGTAAAGAACAATGCAACATCTATGAAAATTGGCGGTTACCTGCTGATACTAGACATACTAGTATACGTGGTGTGGCATAGAAAATGAACACAATTCAAGTAAACATCATATATCTTGAAACTTGAATAATGGCGCTGTTAATTACTTTAAATACAGTACAACAATACTAAAAAAACAACAAATTGAAATGATTATAATGATAAAGAAATCTACAAAATACAAAAAGAACAACAACAAAACACATACACAAAACACACACAAAAAAACACACACACTCAAAAAAACACAAAAAAAAACAACAATAAAAGACACACACAACGAATACATGATAACTGTTAATCAATCAACTTAATTAAAATAAAACTACGTGCCTATAACATTTATGTAAAAATATTTTTTACTCTAATAATTTCTTCTCCACAAATAAAGTTGAAATGATATACTTTCTTATTTTCTTTTTCAATCACTTTATTGTAACTTAAAGTCAGGCCAACTGTTAAACATATTCATAAAGTCAATTAACGTTATTTTTATGTTAACAACTTTCACATTTTGAATAAGAACTCTAAAAGATCCAATCTTTCATTTTGATCCTTTTTATATTATGTATACATGTATTTTATTGTTGAAATATACTAAAAATATTTTTAAACTAATTAATTGAATGTCATATAAGCGGAGAATGCTTCTCTAATTGCGAAAGATTAGATGATATATAAAAATGCTTGTTTAATTCATTGTATCAGACATTAAAGTAAAACGTAAGTTGTTTGTGTTTATTGTAGTGGTGATTTTAAAACAATACTATTTTATAATTTAATATAATGAGATCCAAAAGTTTAGTCAGTTATTTCATGCAAGTAGAACTAAAATACAAAATAAGAATTCGATATGTTTTCAAACTTAACTATAAAGAAGAACTGCAGCTTATATTTGGATTTATTCTAAAGTCTGACTGAAAGTTATTGTCCCTTGATGTCAAACAGCATTAAATGCATTTCGTCTTGAAAGTTAAGAAGTGGGCAAATTACCTCCCTTTACATTGAAATAAGAACGGTTTAAGATGACGGATATCACTAGAATGAAAGTATATTCTATTTAACCGATTCTGCTCGTTAAAACCCAAAGTCAATGTCAGACTGCGTCTTCTTAATATCATTTCCATATCAAGGCACATATCCGGCTTTAAATGTACTCTATTGGATTCCCCATGTATTTTAACTGACTAAACTTTTAGTTTTCAGTTAAGGTTTCTACCACAGTGTATTCTTCACTGTGTTGTGTATTTGCATTTGAATTTAGTTTAAATCCACACGTTTCGTAGCAGATACAACAATTTACTGTACAATGCAAGGCATTGTGCAGTGACTATCACAATTAAAGCACAATTACATATAATTACACGAATGTATATAGTTGAATTACCACAAGCATAAATAAGATTAAATATTATAATATAACCTTGTGTTACTTATTGATAGCTAAAATACATAGTTCACAAATTGGTATTACATTAAGGGTAGGTGACATAACTCACGAAAAAAATGTTATAGCTTAACTGTTAATTAGTACATACAATAGACATCATAAGATCATACCTCGTCAATTAAACAATGTATTATTTAAAGAATTTTAAAAAATGCCTAAAATAACTGACAACAATTCAAGTGTGCCGATGTAGCGATCCAAATTAGAACTAAATATGTTATGGAGGTTCTTCAGTTACTAACAACTAAGTCCATATCTATATATGTTAATTTAGAAAAACGCTAAAGAAATAGTTTTTAAGTAATATAAAACAGATTGCAAATTGCAAAGAGCTAACCTTAAATTAGATACAAAATATAAATATAAGTATTTTTATACAGATTTTAATGCACTTACATCAAAACATTTTCAATGAATGCACATAGCGTTTGATATCTGAAAGGTGAACACCAAGGTAACCAAGATTTGAGCAACCCATTTCATCAACGTATTGCAGTTCATTCTGTTCAGACGTATAAATTTGCAGATTCAGTATAGTAGAATTTACTGGAATAGGGTAATAGGACTTCTCACCGAATGTAATCCAAACTTCAACCTCCTCTCCTGTTTCAACATGCTTATCGAAGCAATTTTCACACCATGCTGCACCATCATAAACGACTCTTTTGCAAACTTAGTGTACTTCTTGGTCAAAGTTTTGACAGACTGCGATTCCATACGCGTATCTGGAAATACGTGATGTGATTGCTTTCGGATTGTATCCAAATATAACAGCACCCTTCAATACTGCAAGACCGGCTTCTGCTGGAATGACGGTTCTCTTATCTGGAAACTCGTTTTTTATGCTATGTTGCAGAATTTTTGACTCTGAAAAGCCACCCACCATTAGTATAATAGTCGTTCCCTTGACCGCGCTCTCAGAAAAAAAACGCCGTTGAGATGTCATACAATTTGATCGCACGTCTCTGTGAAAAGACTCTTGATTAGATCGGCCTCAAAACGAAGCTTGTCGCAGGTGAAGGTCAGCTTGTCTTTAAGATCCCTCTTCGCCAACACTCTGTGTCTAAACAAAAAAGACGTTAATACAGATCAATATCAAATTTAAAATTTTGTTTTCGCTATTTTTCTATAAAATTATATATAGATAGATTGTCTTAATAGTTATAATGGATGTTGTGTCGTCGTATGATAAAGTTAAAATACATGACGATAGTTTACGGCCGTCATTTCGCTTCCCTCATTCTCAATATCACCAGCTTATTAATGAGTGCTATTTTATTTTCGAGGAAATTGAATAAAATCAACGATTCAAAAAAACAGAAATATTACCTCAGGTATTGACCATTTATTGTGCTGTAAGTCTCATGGAACGAGAGAGGGATCTTGAAGTTGATCTTCTGATCTAGGTCTTGAGTTAACGTTGTTTTCTTGATCTCAAACTCACGAAGTAGTTCCAGATATTCATTAGTGTGATTCATGTCGAGTTATATATAATGTATACTCATACTACTGTTACAATTGCAGCTAATAATAGTATTTCAAACAATAATAACAAACTTTAATTTGAAGAAAAAACATTTCATATGAAACGAAATTAATTTAGATCTAATAAATGAAGAGAACTCCAACTTTGTACAGATACTTAATGCAATGGCAATATTTATAAGACCATTCTTATATTGATTATGTATATCAATGCAATGGGTCTTTAGATATCAACAACGCCCTGTTTAAACAACACATACCAGTTAAATTGTATAAACACTCATCTAAACGAATAAAACATAACTTTAGATAATTGAGATCACACATACTTCTGAAACACCTCCATGGTGTCTGGTCCTATTATTTCAGTTAGTAAGCTGGGGAATGTTTCGTCTATTCTTGCACCTCCCCATGGACCCCCCCCCCCCCCCCTTGGCTTTATACTGTTATAGCTTCCGTGCCACGTGATTAGCAATTACAAATGTTGAGTATTGAAAAGTACAGATATATTACAATTTCCTCCAAGCATTGCAAATGACCAACAGTCATATAAACATTATGTTAAACAAGCAACACCTCAATATTAGACTTAAACAAAACAAGGAATGAATAGGTTTAATTTCTACCAAATTTTAGAATGTTAAATTTTAACTTATCTCAGACTTACATTAATTAGATGAGTGATGGTTATAAGTTAAAGAAATTTAAAACAATTATCAATATACATTATATATATACATTTAAAGAACTTAACATCAATAAAATGAACCATAACGACGTTTTTTGTGAAGCAGGTGTACATGCAAAAATGACACATGACATTGAAAAGGTAATGGATTAAATTAAACATGAATTCAAACTGAAATTGTACCTCCACAATCCAATACTAGATATCTGGTTCCCGGTGAAAAACAGGAAAAACTCCCCCCTTGAGTAACTTTGACCTTGTTACTGTGTCGATTAAATTTACTAAACACATGTAATTATTAGTTGAGTAATGTAATTATTAGTTGATTATCGTAATCATTAGTTGATAAATGTAATAATTAGTTTGTAAAATGTGTCAGCTGGGGACATTTATATGAATACGAACCTTCCAACCGGAGACACACCGACAACCGGGGACGTCCCCGGTTGGACACAAGTGCAAAATACATAAACCATGCGATCTACAGCATTTTTCCGTCACCATTATCCGACATTCGTCCATTTTGACAATTGTCCCCGGTTACCGGTCTTATACCATACCTATGAAAATATCGTAAGAGTTGTCTCCCTTTAATAAAAATTATGTCATATTGTGACAGAAATTGTGTTCACACACACCGTCCGCGGTTGTCGTTTCACCGACGGCTGATCAGCGTCTGTCACTTTCATTCAAAATGGCTACAGGGTCAGCGCATTTTGCTAACATGTAACTTGTATGTTTATCGTCACCAACTGGCAAAAGGGTATATATTTCATCTATATCACGTGTCGAATCACAGGGGCATGTTCCGAAAGAAAATGTTTAAACGCGTAGATCTAGATCTGTATAAAACACTTTATACGTGTATACTTATTATGAACGAAAAATACCTGTGTTTATGAAAGTCATAGTCAAAATGACAAGTTGCAAATACACGTGTAATACTTTTCAAACTCCAATTAGGAACACTTAAGTCTGAAATAATAAACTAAGCCATGTATGCTATATTCATACAGTTCAAGTGTAGATGCATATTTAGTAAAATGTGTTCTTTGGAAGACAAAAAAACGATACATATTTCAGTCATTATTATTGTTAATGATAATAAATTATAATTAAAATTGTACACTTGAACTGCATCAATATTGTAAACATGGCCAACTTTGATAGTTTTCTACAATAAATAAAATCAAGATTTGGCAATTTTAAGAAATCTGATTTTTAAAATGGCTGTGACATTACATTCACCTTAAATGGCTATAGCATTGTAAACAACGTAGTAACAAGTCTCACCTGTTTACAAACAAAAGTTAATTTAATAAAAAAGAAAACGTAAATAATTAAAATTTGATATCATATACATTTTCTATCTAATGATCATCCATAATTAATTATATGTACGAGTATTGAATAGTCCAGAGGGTCTAAAACCATTAATTATGTTGTTTCAGAACACGTATCTTGTAAACACCTAATTTATCGTAATTAAGGTTCATTAGATAGGTATGTTTTGTATTTATCAAGTTGCTGCACATGTGCTCTTTACCTTAAGGCATGTCTTACATTTTCATACAGTTATTAATCAAACAATACAATCATGAATGTAAACATGGAATACTTGTTTACTTATTGTAATAATAACATGCAAACATGAAACAGACAGCGAAATGTATAACCATTTAATAGCATTACTAGTGGAGCAATATGGTGCTGTATAATGAGAGAATTGTGCCTATTAGGAAAAAAACACCAAACCTGGCACAAATATAGTACAAGTTCAACTTATTTTTTTGAGATCGAGACCTACTGCGAGACTTTCAAAATGGCGGGAAAACACAAGATGACCGCCAAAATGGCCGCCAAATTTTACAAATTTCACTTTTATCCTTATATTTCAAGTAGTTCATACCATCGTTATACTCTTTATGACTAATGTTATCAAATTACCCTTATATCCATAGCGACAAAATATTCTAAAAGAGAAAAACTTCAAAATAAGCAAAACTCTTTATTATTTTATATCATTTTATAGTTTTGCTCATCATTTTCATACATTTTTTCAAAAAGATATGCGTAGACACGTTCGATACAACATTGCTTAAATAATTCTTTAAACAAAGCAAATATTCAAATGTATATAAGTCCCTAAAGGAATTGTTCACATATAAGACCAATATTGAAATCGACAATTCAGCTATAATGTACCAAACGAACAGTTTATCGAAATGGAATTTGCATGGATAGAGTTCCCAACACCATTCTAATGCACAAAAAACAGATTGGAAAAAAGATGGGAACCAATCTGATCGTCTCTCTACATACTGATAAATGTTTTTTTCAAAAGATGTAAATGCACAAAGGCTAAAGTAGTGTATACATCATAGCAATATATCAATAGCTGTTGGAGACAGCTAAAATCTAATATTTAGTTTGTTCTAGCATTGACTGATGTGTATATCTAATGTCATATTGATTTACCCCTACTATTATAATGTGCATATAGGTAGAATGTTTTGCTCTATGCCATGCATTATTTAAAAAAATATATGTGGATAAAATGTGTAAAATATCTATATAGCAAACTTACAATAGAGTATTCAAATTATAATTTTTTTTTACTATTTTTAAGATTTTAAACCTATATTTGGATATGTTTATATTTTGAACTATTCTTTCGCTATAAAAGCATTAAAATAAACAAAAATAAATATATTTTAATAACATTAGTCATGATGATCTATCAAATATCATTAACTACTGCAAATTGAAAACAAATATGGATTTTGTCAAATTTCGTGGCCGTTTCGGCGGCAATCATAGATTTTCGATCATTTTGAAGGTGGGTATCGTGTTTAAATAGACAGTTAGCCTTGTTCTATGTTTATGCCACGTTTAGTGCTTTGTTTTTAAAACGACACAATGTTTTTCACGAAATGCCTTCACTACACATAAGAAAATATCCAATATGATTAAAATATGTTATGCAATAAAAATAAACCCATGACATATTTTAACATTAACCTAATATAATATAATTTGCGATTGATAGTTCGGTGTTTTCCGTATAACTCTCGCCTCTCTTACGTTAAATCTGGCGTTATTATGAGATGACTCGTCATACGACGATTGACGGAAACGAACATCCCCGATTTATTCTCGTTCCTCAAATGATATGTTAAATACATGGTAAATGTACAGTTTTCCAAAATTATGTGATAAAAAGAATCTTCTATTCGTGATCATTTATCATTCAAGTTATCAAACTCATTTGCAAACATGTTATATTGCTCGATAGATACTTGCTTAATCCATTTTTGACAAGGTATACTTGAATTACATGTAGGGCAATGAAATCATATAAACATATTACTATTATTTGAACACCAGTCACCCAAATAACTTGGCTAGCGAATTTTAATGGTAAAACGATGTCGCCGTTAAAAGATTGTGCCCATTACAAACCTCATATACGGTTTCAAAATTACAGTACTTAATCCTATATTTGTTCTTATAACTTTTATTCCGTTGTCATTTATTTCTCATCCTAATAAATCACATATGTGAGTGCCGCAAGAATAATACTGTATAGTGCCAATAGTAGATCCGTTGAACATAAGTTCATAATACATTAATATATACCTTTGTAGGGATATATCAAACAGACACTGGAGCTTGACAGACTTGCAGGTAAGTGAAGTTAATTTTCAGTTTGCTAATAATTAAAACATTTTGCTGAACCAAATACTTAATGAAAAGCATCTACAGTAACATAAAGTTTTACCTTTCAGTTCATTAATCGGAATTTAGAAAGTTTCAAAAATGCAAGTTTTGTGTATTTATATTGTCTCATGATCGTCTGCTTCTGAACTTCAACTAGATCTACATGTTTTTATTTCATTTTTTCTTGTCGATTAAATTGGTCTGGGGGAAATTATTTGTCAACGACTAGCATTAACGTTCGGTAAACTAGGATTATGTTAAATGGTATGATCAAGATATTGTATCGTTGAGATCAATTATGAACATTTTATGATCTACTTCATTGTTTCTCAAAACAGCCTATGTTCTGATTTTGGCGCCCGGTTAAAATCGCCAAAGAAATAAATAAAGAAAATAAACCGAAGAAAATAGCAAAAACGGTGTTTTGTTGTATTTTATTATTAAGATATGTCCGGAACCCTGGTGCACGTCATATCCGTTCGTATAATACTAAACAGACCATCAAAATGTTGTTTCTTCTTTGTTTACGCGAGAAACGTAAAAAGCCGTCCGGCACCAGGGGTTTTATCGAAAACTAAAGTATTTAAAAAATTGACGTTGTCCATTGAAAATGCTTTTAATACATATTTGATAATGAGATTGGAATTGTTCAATTTAATCATTGCTCGCATGTCTAAACGTGACTTTTTAAGCGTATAACAAATATATCATATATATTTTATATGTATTTGCTTCAAATTTCTAGATATAAATCGAAGTAATATGATGTTAGATATTTGTTTGATTTATGTAATTATTTAAAGGTTCATGATATTGATGACCACAATTATATTATTCGATGCATTACTGATATTCATGTGACTGTTAGAACTTATTTATTTCATAATATTAGCTATATATTCTGACAATCGAACATATACGGAACATAGCTTCGATAATACTCAAGCATATTTGTTTCGGTTGAGCAAACTTTTAAAACTTACTCCAGCGCTATATATGGTCACATGCTATATACATTTTAACAATCGACTTATACTCTTAGTTATTAGCCAAAAGTTCCAAACGGAACTTTTGTTAACAATTAAATGGAAATAACGAACACATGCAGGGTTTGACATGGAATTATTTCTATAATATAAATCTAAAGAATAAACAGATGTAGTTTAAACGATCTAAGACGTTCGTACCGTTATGCTAGTGATGTGACTTGGTTGCAATTCAATTATTGATGGGGTGTCGGAGATTCGTTGGGTACGTTTACGTAATGAAGCAATTAAAATAAAAAAAATATATATTCAAATAAATTTTTGCCATTGCCTGTGTGTAAAGTAAATGTTTACATCAATTGTAATATATGTACACACTTATTGACATCGTCGCAATTCTCGATGATTTATCGAAATACCGAAGAAAACCAAGGCATGTCCATGTATTCCCGTTACATAAATCCAAGTAGGGCAAGACATGTCCATGTATTCCCGGTTACATAAATCAAAATTGGGCTATGTCTCATGGAATATTTTTAAAAATACCCATGTTCATTCTGAAGAAGTTAGCTTTCCTCGAAAGAATCTACACTATCTTTGAAACATTCCAATTCTCTTTTGAGAGATTTAAAGAAGAGACATTACATTTATCACGTATTTGTATTTCATCTCTCGATTTATCATCAATATACATTGTTCTATTTAATTTATTCAATTATTTCAACCACTCCTTATCTAATGTGTGTAAACATGTATATTTTTAAGCGCGACATCATTTCTACTTTTCAGGTTCAATATGAAACTACTCATTGCACTATTCTCATTGGTCAGCTTAGTCGACAGCTGTTGGTAAGAACTTTATGTTATTCTTGGATTCTGCTGTGTATTGCATGTTTGTTAGTTAGCCATTTTACTGTTAACCATCAACTGTTCTCTTTGACGACGACTGCAGTTCTTTGTTCTTTCTAAAGCTTGGGGTGCTGGATAGTGTTAAGTGTTGACGTCATCTGTTACCCTTTGTTCATTCATTATCTTGCTACTCTGGCTTATACAAGTTCATTATTAACATATATATTGATGTCACAAGGTTAATACTATATTAAATAGTATATATTATCGATCCTGTGATCTTTATCTCTAAGCTATTATGCTGCCGTGCGTAAAATTTACCGCGATTATCGTTAGTTGTTTGTAATAGTTATCGTTCGTGTTGATGTGGTTTCGTACGTAACGTCCACTGAATATATCTGTTATGTGTCACTTGTTGTGTAAGAATGAATGTGATTGGATGAGAATTACATGT
Organism: Panopea generosa; assembly: GCA_029582155.1. Lineage (NCBI taxonomy): Eukaryota > Metazoa > Mollusca > Bivalvia > Adapedonta > Hiatellidae > Panopea > Panopea generosa. The sequence goes on along the minus strand of CM055896.1, from coordinate 12,392,247 downwards.
TGAACCGCATGCTAACCTGTAAGTTTCGCGCCAAATATAAATACCTTTTCCCCTTTTTTTCCTCTGCACATTACTAACAGACAGCAAGCAATAAGTATATTCATTCACTTACTTGGTGAATGCAAAATTTAAATGGTAAGTCCAATTAAGTTTAAATAAAACGACAAATTGTTTCGGGAATATTGTATAATTATAACATCAAAACATGTTTGGTCGCACCTTTCAATAAAATGTAATCAACATGTAATTTTAAAAAAAGTTTAATGAATGATATATTGTTTGCTATGATTAGTATGTCAAGTAATTCTTATATTGTATATATATAATTATAAAGGACCTGTAATTGTTATTTACAGCATCAATAATGATTGTTACAGGTGCCCCTCTCTACGAGTATATGTATGAGAATTAAAAGTACACGAATCCACAGTTTATTTGTAATAAATAAACCCCGTGACATGTAGCATCATTTTTTTTAATTTACTAATAGTAAACCATGTGTTTTATACCATATACATGTAAACTATGACAGGATGTTTTATATTAACATCGTCTAGAGTTAAGTTCACCAGTGGTGGTTTTGCTTCTGACCTCTCCAAATCTGTGACCTCTATTTCTACTACTCCTATATGTTTAACCTATACTGATTAGTATTATAGCCAGTCCGTGTATTGATACTGTTTGTGATGTTGTGGCATCCTTGTGAATGTACATGCTTCACCCCAACAATTTGAACACTGACATGAACAAAAGCTAATTGTTTTATACACTTAATCAATCAGAATGCTACTTTCAGAATTACACTTATATATTGAATTTCTATACCAATAACAAGGAAGCAGCTTGTATTCATAATCATAATAGAAATAGTAAAGAGGCCATTTACTTATTGATTTGACCTTTTATAACTCTATATTTGACTTTTACGATAACTGGCATTTCAATACTTAAACTGTAAAAGGCATACAGCTGTTTTATTATTTCTAATAAAAATAATAGAATAATGACTGAAATAAAACTAACTTACCTACATGGACCCTCTTTAAATGACCTTCTGTGTGGTTATGAATCTCTTACACTTACTGACAACAACCTCGATTTTTATTTCAGTTCAAAATTTTATTATACAAAGCAAACGTTTTGAGTATCGTACCCAGTCAAATAGATAGCGAATTATCATATTCGATGCTAGGTTTATTTACATAATTATACGACAGGTCTCTATTTGATCATAGAAAGTAAGAAATAATAAATACTGAATGAATTGAATTCATAAATATAAACTTGCCAAAGACCTATCCCCTGTATCGGAAAGAACCAATAAAAGAAGATAAAGTCAGTGAAGTCTCTTTCGTTCCTTCTCTTCAGCAAATACTCTTATTTTATTTGAAATATTCTGAATGAATCATTATTTTATTTATCAATTTTTGTACATTTGGTTATATTGAAATCATAACGGAAAAAATATGATAAAGTCGATATGAAATGTAAAATAACTGTTATGGAAGCAGATTAACACAAGCTTCTAAAAAAATTTTCTCTATCCTTTCCGCATATTTCGTTAAACGTATGAATTTATGCTTTATTGTTAAATGTATTCTTAATATATGTACTTATGTGAATAAAATATCGTAACTATGCATTATGTTTCTCTCTAAAAGATATCAGTAAAAGGCAAATGTGTGAGTTTTGTCTGTTCATATTATAAATCATTAAATATATTGCCGCAACACAACCCACTCGTAATCATCTTATCTATCATTATGCAATTAAACAGTTTCAATGGGTTTTTGCATGTGTCATGCAATTAAGTAGTACCTATGGGTATTTGCATGTGTCATGTTGCTACACATGCGTTGTTACGCGAGGCTAACAATGAAATACAGTTCAGAAGAATAAATTTATGTATAATAATGCAACGTTAATGAATAAAATATCGCTTTTGTTGTAAATGGTATTTAAACAGTAAACACACTCAGTCAGAACTCCGTCACACGGTGAGCCGTTTCTCGACGAAGACAGGTATTAAAGTCACAGCGAATATAGTTAGTATTCCATCACGAAGTGTCTTCCTATTCTGGTGAATTTAAACGAATTAAGAACTTAAATTGTGATTTTTTTTCTCATTTCATTAACAATTTCTTGATCTTGATCAGATTTAGTATCTCCGCTACTTTGATTATTTTAGCACGAATTAATTGCCAGATATTTGCAAACTATATCATATACATGTATTCGATATTTTATTTGAACCTCTTGGTATTGCTTTAATGTTCCTAAATTCTATTTTTTTTACACTGCTGTTGATCAAAGAGCTGTCTAAAAGAAATATTTACCTTCCATACCCATAAAGATAATCATTTTTACGTTTTCTACTGTGAACGTTTCTCCCAGAGGGTCTTGCGGTTGCATACTGATTACATATTTAATGTATCTGATTCTGATCGACAATTTATTCAATCTGAGGAAGGAGAATGAAGTGAAGCAGTTATTGTTTGAAATCGACAGGATAATAAGTACGTCACAGTGTAAAAGCTCATAAAGAAATGAAAAAAGGTGTATTTTCTGTTGCGGATGGTTTAAATCTTAACATACTCATATCTTTTCGAAATACTGTTTGGCTTGCTTAGTCTAGTTTCAACATGTAACATTGCTTTTACGTACATACAAGCAAAAGTTGGACATTCCCTACACAAAATTAATTACAAATACCCAAAATGAATATTGCAGGTAAACATCATATTATTATCAAAACAGATTTAAAATCAAATCTCAGATACTTGACATGATACGAGAGCGGCCAAGTAGATATGTTTTCTAAGTAAAAACAATGTAATGGAAGGTACAGTTTATTTTCCAATGCCAACACAAATTAAACTCTCTCTCTCTCTCTCTCTCTCTCTCTCTCTCTCTCTCTCTCTCTCTCTCTCCCCCCCCCCCAAGCCTAAACCTAAACTGAGACTAAGAGACTAATATAATTCAGACGAGACTTCTCCATTTTCAAACAAAACCCTAAAACAGCCTCCTGTTACAACCGAAACTCCAAACTCGATTCTCTTTACTCCGTTATTTCCAGAGCTTTGCATCTTTGCTTCCACTTGTTCTTATAGTAGTAATAAAAGAGTGACAACTAACATTAATATTTAAAGGTCAAATTCACCAACAAGTATTGTACTTGATTTAAATAAGGTGGACATGCTGGACAGTTATTCATGCTATTTAAACCTGGCTACACGCTATTCTCTCGACAGGTAATAAATTATCACATGTTTGACCCTTACATCTCATAGAATGTAAGTAAAATTATAAAAAATATAGATATTTCAATTTTTATTAAAGTAAAATATTATAACCATTGTTCCAGTATTAAGCTATAAACAAATTTAATATTATAAGACAAACATTAATGAGTGATTTTAAAATATTTAGTTACAAACAATTAGCTTGTCTAAGGGACATGGCGGCTCTTGGAACAATATCGATAGGATTATTGACTTGTTCGATTGACAGTCCGCATCAGGTCATTTGTTAAAGAGATGCAGGACTTAGAAAATAAAATTGAAAATAATGGTTGTATAGTGTAATAATAAGAAAATTTGAATATACCGTCATTAGGCCGACTTTAAATGAACATGTAATGTATAGTTAATTAGTATCGAATAGTTTTGTGTCTTTTATAAAATGTTGCACAGTTGTGAACAGTATAAGTTTATAAATATGCTTTTAAATACATTCATTTCTTACCATCTATCAGTTTCTTCGTAGATATAACAATAAGCTGTAATAGCATTCATATCGTCTTTCAATCTCATGGTAGCAAGAAACATCTCTACAACCATTACTTTAATTATTAGCATTACAACATTTTTCTTCCACTCCACATAACACCACAATTTATAACAAAATAAATGGCGGACTACAAATCAAACTCATTAAATTTTCTAAAATCCTCAATACTTTACGGATTTTTATAAAATAAACATCATAACGACTTATTATTTATACAAGAAATGAATATATGTTTAAAACGCTTTATCCTTATTTACCTAGATATAAGTTTAAATAACAACATTTAATTGGTCTTACTTCCTTTCCGCTACCTTTTATACAATACAAAAGCCTTGGATTTGATGACCCTGCTACTTTAGCCACACAAACAAACAGTTTGCCTCTTTTCCTGAAACAGATAATTAATGAAAAGTGTCTGTAGTAACATATTTGTTTTACCGTTCCTTTCATTAGTTATTTATAACATTTGTAATAAAACAAATAATTTATGATATTAAACAATCATGCATATCTAATTATTCCTTACTTTATATTTGTTTTGCTGATAGCGTTAGATTTTTGTCAACTTTATTATTCGTTTTATGTCAATAATTGTATTTTAAAATGACATTGTATACCAGGCAACAGCATATTAGATGAGAAAACTTACTCAAGCTGTTATATTGTCATACTTGGGGTACAGATATAACACTAAATCTTGATAGTTTTTAAAATATTAAAAACAATTTGATTAAACTGAAATGTAACCGTTTCAGTTAAGCTGAAAAAAGGTGCTTTATTTTTGAATATAAGTTGACATATAAATCATTTGTAATTAACGTTGTTTCAGCGATTACGTCTTTATTATACCAAACCAAATACGAGATGGTACAGATGTCGCAATCCCAGCGCATTTCCCCTTGGACCGTGACTATAACATTCTACTAACTGCCACTCTGATAGACGGTGTGAATGCAACTACTGAAGATGCCAATACTTTAATAGAATCTGCTGCACGTATCCATCGTAAGATCATACTACATATCGAGCTTTTATACGAAATACCGATATAAAAAATATGTTTGTATGTATCTATACATCTATTTGTCATTTTTTAAAAATAATATATACCGTATATGATACTAATATTTTCAGTTTAAGAACTTTGTCAGTCATTATTATGCACTATTAAGTATTTTGAAATGGTAATGTCTAACTCGACCGATCAAACACTAAATAAAACCTTATCTTACCGACATGAGAAATGTATTCAAAATCTACTGACCAGACAGAAGAAGCCAATATTGTAACATATTCAGTTGCAAGTATCAATCGTAAGTTCATACTACAAAATGAGCTAATTTGATTTACCTTCCAACAAAACATATGTTTATATGTGTTTATACATTAATTCAGCACATTGTTTTAAAAAGAACTATAATACTAATCTTTTAAGAAACTTAATTGATGTATATCTACTAAGCAGGAACTAAATCAATTCTAAATCTATTGACCAGACAATAAATTAATCGTAAATTGACTGACCAGATACTAAATTGAAAACAAATCCAGCCTTAACAACTGACCAGACACTAGATTAATCATAAATGTACTGAGCATGCATTAAATTAATTCTATATATACTGAGCATACACAAAATAATACAAAATCATGATCACATGATATTACTTCTTTGTCGTATTTCTTTTAACAGCACAACAGCATGCTTCAACAATAATATTGAAGGTATGTATCCGTTTTCTGGTGAAAACATAGTTTCTTATAATCTAATCTTAAAACTAGTTGCGTATATATTCATCACTGGCAGTCACGAGAGTATTTTTTACTTTAACACCAAAACGATCATACTATTCCAATATCATACAAGAGACAGCTTCTTTCTGTTCAGTTTTGTTGATACTACCCGGTGTATTCATGAGTTGTGTTGATTCTACCCAGTGTCTTCATAATTTGTATTGATACTACCCAGTGTATTCATGAGTTTTGTTGATACTAACCGGTGTATTCATGAGTTGTGTTGATTCTACCCAGTGTCTTCATGATTTGTGTTGATACTACCCAGTGTATTCATGAGTTTTGTTAATACTTACCTGATTATTCATGAGTTGTGTTGATTCTACCCAGTGTATTCATGAGTTGTGTTGATTCTACCCAGTGTCTTCATGATTTGTGTTGATACTACCAAGTGTATTCATGAGTTGTGTTGATACTAACCGGTGTATTCATGAGTTGTGTTGATACTAACCGGTGTATTCATGAGTTGTGTTGATTCTACCCAGTGTCTATATGATTTGTGTTGATACTACCCGGTGTATTCATGAGTTGTGTTGATACTAACCGGTGTTTTCATGATTTGTGTTGATACTACCCGGTGTCTTCATTATTTGTGTTGATACTACCCAGTGTCTTCATGATTTGTGTTGATACTACATGTAACCGGTGTCTTTATTATTTGTGTTGATACTACCCGTGTCTCCATGATTTGTGTTGATCCTACCTGGTGTATTCATGAGTTTTGTTGATACTACCCAGTGTCTTCATGATTTGTGTTGATACTAACCGGTGTGTTCATGATTTGTTTTAATACTACCCGGTGTCTTCACGATTTGTGTTGATACTACTCAGTGTCTTCATGATTTGTGTTGATACTAACCGGTGTCTTCGTGATTTGTGTTGATACTAACCGATGTCTTCGTGATTTGTGTTGATACTACCCGGTGTCTCCATTATTTGTGTTGATACTACCCGGTGTCTTCATGATTTGTGTTGGTACCTACCGGTGTCTTCATGATTTGTGTTAATACTACCCGGTGTCTTCATTATTTGTGTTGAAACTACCCGGTGTCTTTATGATTTGTGTTGATACTACCCGGTGTATTCATGAGTTTTGTTGATACTACCCAGTGTCTTCATGATTTGTGTTGATACTAACCGGTGTCTTCATGATTTGTGTTGATACTTACCTGTGTCTGCATGATTTGTGTTGATACTAACCGGTGTCTTCGTAATTTGTGTTGATACTAACCGGTGTCTTCGTGATTTGTGTTGATACTACCCGGTGTATTCATAAGTTGTGTTGATACTACCCAGTATCTTCATGATTTGTGTTGATACTAACCGGTGTCTTCATGATTTGTGTTGATACTAACCGGTGGTCTCATGATTTGTGTTGATACTACCCAGTGTCTTCATGATTTGTGTTGATAATACTAAGTGTCTTCATGATTTGTGTTGATACTAATCGGTATCTTCGTGATTTGTGTTGATACTACCCAGTGTCTTCATGATTTGTATTGATATGACTGAGTGTCTTCATGATTTGTGTTGAAACTACCCGGTGTTGTGCATGCGTTGTGTTGATACTACCCAGTGTCTTCATGATTTGTATGAATACTACCCGGTGTTTTCATGATTGTGTTCATGTATATCCTTTATACTACAGGTAATTCCCGGGACATTAAGGTCTGGAATCTATATAATTAAAATATTGGCTGTCAATGAGAAAACGGGAGTCGTCACATGTAAAAATGAAACTCGTGTATATGCCACATCCCAGTCTAGTACCACAATGATTCAGACAAATAAAGCAGTCTACAAAAGAGGCGAAATTGGTATGACACTGTTTTGACTTCCATTCAAAATACTGCCAATAAACACATTTAAGAAATACTGTTTAAAGAAACGATTAGAAATGGGGTTAGGAATATAATTTGATATACCAAGGTGAACTCATATTTAAATGTGTTAATTTATTTTACTTGTATTTGTGTAAAATCAACAATAAAACATTAAAGTGTTTTCTGTTAAAGAGTTTATTATAATCATTGTCGTAATTGTAAAGAAATTGCTTGGCATTTAACTAACTAGCTATTGTTATATGCTTGTTAACGGTGTGTTTTAAATGACTTGATATTGTTTGTTGAATTTTATACAAAAATGAATATATTCTCTAGGTTGAATTCCGAGCAAGCAACTGTGACACTACATACTTTTTAGGTATACGCGTATATCAGTGTGCTTTTCTATTTCAGTGAAATATCGTCTATTTACAATTGATGCCGCCTTGAACATAAGGAATCCTCCCTTAAACGTAAAGATAATCGTACGTACCAGCACTAGAGGTGCTTCCGGGTTTATAAAAATAATTAGGTTCAGAGTCAATAGTTATATAACAATGTCTAAAACTAGTTTGTTGTATGCGGTTTTTTTTTTATAAAAAAGCTACTAATAATTGTTGGCAATTTCACTGTTGCAAGAAAATGAAAATATTTACAGTAATTCTAATTATTTCCAATTATAAATTAAAAAGTGTCATTGAAATACTAGAAACAAATAAATGACAAAAACTGAAAATAGCATGTTATGTCGTGATTTTAGTGTTTATTCGATGAAATGTATAATCACAGAATCTTATAAGTGTATTCGATGTAATATACACACCATTTATGATTAATATATCTTAAAAATCTAACCATTTATTTTGCTCTATACAGGATGAACATTCGACGCCTACAAGCATACTATAACCTTAAATAATTTGTGTAACTTTTGTAGTCCGAATAATACAATAGAAACTGCCCAGAACTAAACGGTTACTTACATTGAAACATTTCCAATAACAGGATCCAAACGGTAAGATAATTGACGAGCACATTGGTGTGGGAATCATTATGGGATTCCAAGATAAGTTACAGTTGTCAGATATATCACCATTTGGAACCTGGAAAATACAAACTAACAAGCAGGTATACATTGACTTATCTATATTTAGATTGGTGACGTCACTCATTTATGCACCTATATATAGATTGATGTCGTTCGTTTTCCCATGAACATTAATGTTGCGTTTCGAATATATTTTAAATATTTTAAAATATAACAAATGTTAATGAGATATTACTAATGCAGTCCTCGTTTCTACTGAGGCAATTCAGTTTAACTGTGCTCTAGTAAGCGGATGCAATAAACAATTACTGGTATAAGAAGCTTGATAATTGATTAATAATGCAGGTTGGTAATGACTGAGAGTAATAATAATTTAAATATAATATATGGACGTCATTTGCTGAATATTCATCAGATATACAAACATATATGTTCGGTGTTCATTTACTTTGCAGGCAGTCCATGTAAGATCATATCTCGAAAACGTTCTAACAAATGAAATTGAATCTTTTAATGCACCCACCCTCTCAAAGTCTAACCAACAAATACATACGATTTGACTATTATATACACTATATATCTATAAACCTCTTCATGCAATTATACTGTAGTTTAGTTACTTTTAGGTTACAGAATGCATGCAATATCAAATGTTTATGCATTTTTAATGTTATATTTTTATACCGACAGGCTTGAACAAAAGTATAACTGTCTCAGATTCATGACGTAATTACATATTCATGACCATTTAAACCATAAAACGATGCCTATCACAGGCTCGCTCTTGTTTCCAAATCTGCGAAAGCAAAATAATATTTCTTATTTTTTTATTATTTCTCAGCAAAATGCCAGTAATATCCCTGAAATAGTTGACTTTGAAGTCACAGAATACAGTAAGTTATCCTCAATCAATATATTGATTAGAGTAGATGTTTAAACAATTAATGATACTAATTTCTATTTATATTCGTTATGAAAATAAGAAAACAATTAATTCCAATAGTTGAAAGATACTGCAGTGTTTGGAAATCAGTATTGCAAATAACAGAAGAAGTATGTCTTTAAGTTCAATTTAGCATATTGAAATAAATAACAAATCATCATCGTTGAGAATAACGAATAAACATAAAATACAGACATATTGCTTATGGTTACTACATGTATTACAATTAACATAGCATCAATTAAAATGTATTCTCATTTTAACAAATTCTCATTTATGTTAAATAGTGCCAGAGAACGAAGTGATGGTCATACTGCCTTCCTTTATGACTCCCGCTGATACATCTTTAATTGGAACAATAAAATCCGTGTAAGTGTTAATTGAGTTTTATTTTTATCTAGTTTTGCCTGTATATTAATCAAAATACCGTTATTTATACAGTATTGCTTGACGAAATACTATTATCACTTGATTTTGCAATATGAAATTGTTTTAAACCACTCTCACTAATATTGATTTAGAACACTGTATGATATTGTAAACTTCACAGTGCATACATTGTAAATGTTTGTAAATGACGATAAGCTACGATGCTCAAGTCTAAAATACAATTTCTGTTCTATTCTGTATTTATTAAAAATGTATATAATTAGTTAAATTTCAACGTTTTCTTCAATATGATAACAATAGTAAAACTACATTTAAAGTTTTGATGGTTTGGTTAATTCGAATACAGAGATAAATATGGCATGCCAGTTAAAGGGACAGTCATCATTTTGGTCAGCAGAAGATACATGGATGGAATTCCAGACAAAACTGCCTTTTCAGTGGAAATACCGGTAACTGAACGGTTATTCATTTTTACTCTTTACAGTTTCTGAAAATCATATATAATAAACTTTAATGATCAGATGGTATTGTATTTTATTAGGTAGTTTGCCACATTGTCTTAAACTGTTAATTGTGTGTGTTTTAGTTTAATATAGGTCAAGATTTTCATGTGTGTTTTACTTATTTGTCATTATATCATGTGTGATTTCTTATTGTTAAATTATGTATACTTTTTACATAAATTTTTGAGAGTTTGAAAGAAAATGTTTTACTTTGATGGACAATTGTTTTTTATTTTGTGCTATACCATTTTTTGAGATGAGTGTATAGTAATTATATATATGCTTAAATATGTTTTCAGATAAATGGAGATGCACATTTCGATATTCCTAGATATGCATTGATGACATTATCTCAGAAACGTGATCACTTGGTACTTCTGGTGCAAGCCAATGTAACTGACGCAACAACGGGGATCACTGCCAGTGGTCAGGCCTTGATTCCTTACTATGAGGATCAGCATGAGATCGAGTTTTCTCCTTACATGCAGGAAACGTTTAAGCCGAATTTAAACCCGTTTACTGTTGTGGTAAGAGGCACAAGTACAACAATTACTATTAAATATGATTCGGTAGCAAACAGTATAAAACTGAGTCTGCTGTTACATTGGCTTAAGTTTTACTTAAACACTGAAAAGTCGAAACTGAGTTTTGACTGGTTATTTATTAATTAGTTTATCAATTTCAATCAAACCATATGTAACTTGACTGGAACAAGTCTCAAATCATGATTATCCTGGATGTCTTTCTTAGAGTTAATATTTTAGACACCCAAGTGTATATCTAGACATTTACTTACTGCATTCTTTAAATTTCTTCAATATCAAGAAGTTTTAGACAGAATACGTTTATAACAGAATAGTTTGATTTGTAAAACTCATTTCAAAATTGCATTGTCTCCCTGCAATTCAGTTTAGCCACCAAATGAGTATGTATTAAATGTTAATTCTTACTTTGTTCATATACTGCGAATAATATGTGTGCTTTATTAGATTTACTTTAGTTTCCTCTTACAAACCTACATTTATCATAGCTTAAAAACATATTAAAATATCGGCATTACACATCATATTGTTGAAAAGTAATTCAATAATATCATCACCTTTCACCAACCTAATTATGTCGTTTTTTAACAAGGTGAAGGTAAAAAATCACTACGGCCAGCCACCGCATCTTCCAACTGAAGAAATGAAAATTACCGTCAGTTACTTTAGCGACAAATCTACGAAAGAAAATTTACAATATGGCAATGCTTTTGTGAAAAACACAACGGTACATCAGTTAAACGGAGATGGAACCGTTGTCATGGACATAACGATACCAAACATAACTGCAGTTGCTGCAATAAAGGTGAGATGGTGCAGAAGAGTCAGCACCCGTTAACCAGGCTTAAGTTTCCTAGTGGGTTGCAGGTTTGGTACTAACCGCTCTAACACAATGAGTCAATTTGTCACATCATGCATTGTATTCATTATGACAATTTCATATATTGAGTATGTTTATGACTTTCTGTCAGTGAAACATTTTTCCAGACTTCCAGATATCCTGTTTGACATAGATCTATGTTATTTTCGAATTTAATGCTAGAAACTACAGGCATAATACCCACTACTCCATTGTTACTGGAGCATTCAATGAATTAAGAAACATATTCAATGTTCGATTCGATATACAGTTCAATAATGGAATAAACAAAGCAATGGCATTATTCTTGTTATTGTCATCCAAAGAACTGATTTAAATTTAAGTTGTTACCTAGATATGTTAAGCTTTAAACATACAGCCATATAAAATATAAGTTTTCCGAAAACAAAATGCAATACGATTCGTTCATCGTTTATTTCTATTTTTATTTTAGACATTCGCGAAATCCCGACATTGTACTTTTATATTCATTAAAGACATGCCTTATATACATGCAATACATTTTCGATCTGTAGGTGATAATGGGTATAATTATATTGGTATGTCATTTCGATATTTTCTGATAATGACCACCAATCGTACGCGTATAATAATAAGATTGATTTAACTTTGTATAACATAACTAATTTATTTGCTTCTGAAAGGCTGTGTATGGTGGTCAGTCTGTTTACAAGACAATTAGACGCTTTAATGTTGGAGGCAGTGTGTATTTGAAAGCGGATATGACCAGTGCAGGACCATTGAACGTAAGACTTTATATTGTGTTAGATTGAATTTTGAAATGTGTTGTCGGCTAAGGCTATAACATACAAAACAAGTTTATTTTATTAATATATATCTTAACACATGTAATAAGTAGTTTTATGATTTACATAACTGCGTCAAGACATTATCTCACGAACACGAGCTTCGATAGTATTTAACTATATATCAAGACATTGCAGCTGTTTACAACAACTGCCTATTGCATTACAATTATTCCAAATGGAAATATTTATGCCAAATACAAATATCTCTGTTGACCCATTGGTTATTATTAGTGCAATTTGTAGTATATATTCGTTACAGGTAGGTGCTGATGCTACAGTAGAGGTGACAATAACCAGTCTGAAATCTAGAGAAACAGTCTATTACATTGTGAGTATGACAAGTACACATATATTTATAACGTGTTTTCACTATATTCATATACTAAAGAACAGTAACTGTTCTACTTTTGCATTAATATTATTTTTAAAATGTTCCAAAATAATTAAATGCCAACCCTTAAACTTGCAGTTGTATGCATTTAATGTGTGTAGTAGAAAATGCTAATTTAAGTATACGGAAATAAATATTTTTTAGGCAGATAACTCGAGATAACTCAAGATTTATCAATTTGCATTCAGGAATTATATCCAAGTTGATAAATATTAGTCGCATGTCATTTGAAACAATACGACTGAGTGAAAGGGAAGTTTGTATATTTGGAGGTTTTCATTTATAGTTGTTTTATTCAGGTTTTTTACAATTAATGAATTCATCGCCGGAATATAAATATCTTAATACTAAAAAATATTCCCCAAAACAGAGCCAACTGTAATTGACTTGAAATATTCATATTTCTTTTATCAGATCGTGGCAAAAGGACTGATAATAAAAACTGGGGAAATAGTTTTAACTAATGCATCCATGAAAGGCAAAGTGAAGTTTGAAATAACACGTGAAATGGTCCCGTCAGCCAGGTTCATAGCTTACAATTTAAGAACTGGTGATAAAAAGGTTGTGGTGGACGGTCTCAACTTTGTTATAGAGGATATGTTTGAGAACAAGGTAAAGTATATCCAATGTCATAGAGCGTATCAATTTATTGAAGTATCTATTTTGTATTAAAGCATTGTTAGCTTAAACTGGCAGTTACTTCATCTCTGCTAGTTATTCACCATGTAGATAACAATTTTACTTAAAAAGTATAGGTTTCCTTTTTCTAAAATCTTTATATTTTGAGAAATGGTATCCAGCATGCATAATTTGTTTGAAATAAAGAGTAATTGGTGATTGCGAAAATACAACAGTACACACACACACACACATATATATATATATATACTTTGTATTCACAACACATCTTAACTTTACTGTGTACTTAAACCCGGATTTGTATCCACAAAACATCTCAACGTTACTGTGTGCATAAACCAGACTTTGTATCCACAAAACATCTTAACGTTACTGTGTAGTCAAACCAGGTTTTGTGTCCACAAAACTTCTCAACGTTACTGTGTGCTTAAACCAGGCTTTGCATCCACAAAACATTTTAGCGTTACTGTGTACTCAAACCAGGCTTTGTATCCACAACACATCAAAACGTTACTGTGTATTTAAACCCGGCTTTGTATACACACAAATTTCACCGTTACTGTATACTTAAACCGGGCTTTGTATCCACAAATCATCTAAGTGTTACTGTGTACTCAAACCAGACTTTATATCCTCCAAACATCTCAACGTTACTGTGTACTCAAACCGGTCTTCTATCCTCAAAACATCTCTTATTGTGTATTTAAACCAGACTTTATATCTAAATAAAATCTCAACTTAAGTTCATGTTTCAATTTTGCTGAGCATAACTATTCAGGATTAGTTTAAATATCACTGACAATGTCTTCGTGGTCATGCAAATGCTTTATTGTTAGAATATATTAAATGCAAATGGTATTCTTAAGATTGTTTAGTGAATCTGAACATATTAATTGATGATGGAATATGTACACTTTTAAAGCTTCTAAATCTAATTAAAAAGGTCAAAATTGAGTTGGATCAGAGAGCATCTATACTAAAACCGATATCTAAGATTAACGTCCGTGTAACTGCCGATGCAGGTTCCCTGATCAATGTATTAGTGGAGGATAAAAGCGCACTTCCTCTTCAAAACAGCAACGACATAACACCGTCTAGGGTATGTATGACATGTGGTGTTTATTAACCCTTTACTCCATAGATACGCGTTATCCCGCACCAACCACAGAAGGCCTTTGAAAACAGTGCAGGAAGAGTTCAGATTGCTTGTAACGAGCAATCTGAACACTTACTGCAATGTTTTCCACTCTGTCAGTTGATATAATCATAATTCATCCAATAATTCAAAAGCCTTCTATATTAGGTGTCCAAAGGCGTCTTTATTAGAGGTGTCCAAAGGCGTCTATATGAAGTAAAGCGTTAACCCAAATAGAACCGTGAAAACGCAATATAAATGTTTACGTTTCAGACTTAATGGCCATTTGCCTTGTCAATCGAATGGTTTGAAAATATAACCAGTTGAATGTTATTTTGATAATAAAATAAATGAATATTTAATACAGCAACTCTACAGACTGCATGGCAGTTTTAACAATTGACCTGACGTAAGAACGACTACCGCTCTGCCCACTGGCTTTGTGACATTTTTTGTCGAAGTTATACAATAAAGTGTTTACTCATTAGATTGACTAAGGAAAATGTCGGCGTAGCAACCAATACTGATCGCTGATTGACAGCCAGCGTCAGGTCAATTACCATGAACTGGAATTTTCTAGGAGTGCTACATATTTCATTTATTTCATGACCAGTTCAGTAATAATATCTCTTTAAAAGATCCTTTAGAAGTATACAATCTCGGTGACATTTTGTTTTACTATGGAATCATATATTTTTACTGAATTCTTTATATCTTTCCACATTCTCGTTAGATAACAGTTTGTTTTTAAATTCTGATACTGATGTGTAATCCATTCAAGGTCAAGGACGCACTGCGCCAGTTTGGTGACATACCTTTATTTGATAGTGAATGGGACCATTCTGTATCAAGACCCATTGTGGCAGGCGATTCGTTCCATATATTTGAAGTAAGAAGTATTCCAAACAATCTTCCTTTTATTAGAGTTTAAATCAGAAATTTAATGTGAACAACATCTATCTAATAGTATACGATCGTTATTTTCGTTCAAAAACTCGGGGGTTTTCAGAGAAAGAATGCCTTTTTTATAGAGTTTAAACCAGCGGTTAAATTTTAAATATTAACAACATCTAACTGTACGGTCGCTGTTTTTTCGTTTAATAACGCGAAGGTTTTCAGGGAAAGACTGCTTTAATCACAATTTATATTTCAAATATAACGGTCACTCGTTCCCACATTAAATATGTATGGTACCTGACTGAGAGTTGGACTTTTTAACTTAACAACCAGCGATCCTCCGTGGCCGACTGGTTTAAGCCACCATCTCTTACTTCTTACCTAAAAGGTCGTGGGTTCGAGCGTAACTTGGTTCAAACATTATAAGTGAGAAAGTGTGCCAGTAACTTGCGGATTTGTGGCAGTTTCGCTCAGCTCCCGTATGGTGGTTTCTTCAACAACTGGGCATGTCACATGTAGCCTAATATTTGGTGTTTAACCATACTATTAATAAACATAGCTTAAAAATGAAGAAACATCTTATTACCGTTAAATAACATGAATAATTTCCTACTTTATTCGCAATCATATTATTTTAATAGTATTTAAATTAAATAGATAAAACCGTATCAATTTAGAAATATTTAAACATTTAAGAAAATATAACATAATTTATCATATTGAAGCAAGCATTTATATAAAACAATATTAATGTACATGTATATTCCTTTTTATTAATGATATTTATTTTTAAAAACAATTTTACGATATTTTGTTATAGACTGCCGGTCTAAGGTTCCTCACCGACATGAACATTTTCAAGTCTGTCAACGGAAAATGTAAGTAAAGCAAGTTTGAAAGTAATCGAATACTTATCAAACTATATACTTACAATAAAACATATAAAACGACTCCTGCATTTCACGTTAAGACAGAATCATATGGATCTTCGACAACAAGCCTACAAGATTTAACAAGAATATCATATTGTTCGAAATTAAGCGTTACATTTTATATGTATCTGGTAACGGATCCTTTATTTTAAATACTACAATTATACTGAATAGGATTGCATTGTATGTGTCTGGTTGTGTACATAACAATATATTCGGCTTTAGCACCATCAATAAAACACACATCTGATATATCGAATTTTGAATTTGTAAGAGAGAATCTGGCTGTGTTACTCTTATTTTCTCGGTCTCGTTTTATAGCGTGATAGATAGGGAAGCTTGGTACACCCGTCAACCAAGTTTGATCAAGTCCCCGGTGGGGGGTTTTGCCTCTGATGGACATGCATTTTTCTATTTGTGTATGTTGATAGGGAAATAACCAAACAAAGAATTATTTATTAATATAAATATAAATTTTGTATGGATGTATAGAATATAAACTATTTAATTATTTTATGGAGATATTCCAGTCTTAAAATACTACAAAATTAAAACGTTCAACGCGTCAAGCACTCTTTTTCCATTTCAGCAAACAATGGGCAGGCATCCAGAGTAAATAGAATTGACAGTGTTATGGGTGATGTTGAGACACGAAATAATTTCTCAAAGACATTGGTCTGGTACTCTCAAATTGCACCGTAAGTTTATTATGTTATATTGTAATCAGTTTTAGTATTTGAGACTATTTATACCAGTCATTTTCCAAATTATATGTGCCTACAGAAGATAAAATTAATGTTGCAGATACAAAATATAAAATCAAGAGAACAAACTTTAATATACTGAACGGAACAGCTACCCCCCCCCCCCCCCCCCCCCCTGACATTTTATGTTGTTGTTTTTTGTCAACTGAAGGAACGTCTCCTGACATTTTGTGTATTTTCTTAAAAGCAATTTAAATTCAATAAAAAGGAGCATTATGATAACAATGACCAAGTCTTAAATGCTCAATTCGACTGAAACTGGAATGATTTCATATTATGGAAATGAACCTACTTAATATTTTGACGAAGATAATAGAAACACAAAATAAATGGGGTAGCTGTTCTTATCAGGGACATTGAAGACAATTTTAAATTCTTATTCTAGATTTACACACAAAACCTAATGACATTCACTGACAAGAAGTGGAGATGCGTTCCTGTCAGGTGATTGCTTACAGAGTTGTGTTTTCTCGGCCTTCATTGTTACAACTCCTACACTCTGCATTTTTCATCCGTTGGTGGTGAACTTTCATGAAAATTTTCAGTAAACAATTGTCGAAATAGAAAATAATATACCTGTGGTCGTTTCTATTTATAGTTACATTTATAATTACAGCAATGGAACAATTACTATCTCTGAAACCATCTCTGATACCATTACGAAGTATGTTGTCAGTGTATACGCCCTAAACAAGGAAACGGGACTAGGGATAGCACGTGTTACCTCAACCGTAAGCAAATCCCACATTATCAAAACCGTCAAAGACATGCTGAGGTTAAATTTATATTTAAAAGTATGTTTATGCATATCATCCTTCAACATTTCCAAGCCGTGCACGTGCAATATACCGCCCCATTGATGCAAGAAGGTACCGAGTGACCTTTTCATAGTTTTGAGATAATCGTGTTTAAAGGTTTGGGCATGTCTCGTAAATCAGTAATTTATTATTTTGAAACCATTTTAACATTAGTTGATACATTATGACTTGTTTTATACATCTTACAAGTTTCAATTTAATATTTTATCAATTTATGATGATTTTGATCAATTTAGCACTTGGTACCTTATTGCATTAAACAAATGTAAAATAATTTCAGTGCTCAAACGAGCCATATGACGTATGGTACCTTTTTGCATGGTATTTTTTTCATGATTGATGGTTAAAATTAAACCAAAAGGTACCATGTGTCAAATAGCACCTTCTTGCTCTGACAAAAAGATGACTTTTTCAACATCTTGAAACTGAAATGTGATAAAAAAAAAGGGCTCATTGAAACTATTTGCAATATAATTGTAGTCATAAAGACATTTAATATAATATTTTTGTTTATTTTATTTAAAACATAATCAGTTAATTTTTAATTGCGATAAAAATAAACTTTACTATACTAGCAAACAACTACAATATTGAGCCATGCCAAGTCTTAAACCGTTCTTCTCAGTACTGCAAAGTCATTTGAAACTAGGCTCTGAAGCCAGAAGACTGTTTGTATGAAGTGCTTCATTTCATTCGTCCTTTTAGCTGCTTTCGCACCAGTGGTCTAGTTGTTTGCAAAGTATCCATGGAAATCTTCCGGCATGATTGTTTTTATGCACAGAGTAATCAAGTCCCTTTTCTTCTGAAAGGAATCATTGCCAACTTGTCATAGCAACGACTTATATCAGACATTGCCATTTGTGAAGTTTGCCGTTTTGACGACTGACTTTACATGGAATTCTTTCCTCACTTGTATTCATTTAATTATCAGCCAGTTGATGATGCGCTCTCCAGTTGTTAAACATTGTAGGGATAAACGGTGTGTTGGTACCAACGATTTGAAGTCCAAACATGATCATAACACATTGGTACAGCAATATATGCATTTTTCTTTTGTGTATTCCACTATTATTGTACAAAGATGGATGTATTTTCGTGACTGTTTCAATGGTATAGTGAACAGAGTCGCACTCCATCTGTGACCAGACTGTAAAAATTTATGATTAAATGTTTGTTAAGTCTGGGGTATTTGCGACATTGTATGAGGGGCATCAGAAAAGTCTGTGCACTTGATGCGGTGTAAGAAAGTGAAGCTTACTTTGATTGAACTGACTATATTAGACCCTCGGAGTACCCCCAACATGTTTACACACTTTTTCAAATTTATGTCAATCAGAAAATGTCTTTCTTTAGTCTTTTTTGGTATATTACTGATACAGTGAAGTCCTGTTAATCTGACCTCTTGACGGGACTCGAACTGGCAGCGGTTTCACATGCACTGTTTGATGACAAAATTGAGCCAGAAGTTAAAAGTGGGTCCGCTTTGGTGTTGTGATTGGCAACCAAAGGATGGACTTGTTGTGCATAAAACCGTTTAGTAACAGTAGTGTGTTCAGGTAGACTGTACTGGCACCTATGCCTTCAATCTGTCTGCATCCTAATATAAGGCATTCTTTACACGTTTCAGTCTTAGTTCTCCTTGCTATTTGAGGCCTGTCCCCATTTTACCTATCCAAACTTATCATTTTCTTTTCTATCGAAATATTCTTGAGCCATTCTAACCCGCACCATCTTTTACTCAGAAGTCAAACGATGTGATATCCATCTAGCACAAGCCTTCCTAAGATTCCGTTAATATAAAAAAACACCGCCAACAAATTTAAGTCACACATCTAGGCATTATTCCCTACAGTGTATATTGCGTTTATTGATATGTTCCTGCACGGCAACACCATCATTATCACTAAACGGCCATCCCACACTGGGGTCATCTTTAACACTGTCTCTACCATTTTTAAAACATATTGACCAGTTTGCAACTGTACAATACCCAAGAGCACTTTCCCCATAAACTTTGTCCAAACCACTTTAATATCTGTAGGCAAACTAATTAACAAGATATGTATTTTGATATACGCTCGTTGCTCTTCTATGATCATTTTCACCTGATTTGCTAAATTTCCGAATAATAATGAAAACATAGGCAAGACAAACTTAACTATCATAATTTGCATGTGCAGATTCCTAATCACTGAAAATTAATAACATTTCTATACATATGCAAATTACAATTATTGAAAAAAAATAATGGAGATACAGACCAAGTGCACGGAGTTTCAAATGTCCCTTGTAACGATATATATGCTGAAGTAACGTATTTGTTTCTATTTTGTCCTTCACAAGAGTCTGAATAGTAAATGATTTCTGTAAATGATCTCTGGATGCTGCACAGACGGACACTGTGCTCCTTTTTTATAGTTTACTCTTTCACATGAACCCCTTTTTCTTAGTGTCTTATCCCATAAATGACATCGAACTTGTTTGTAAATCAAAGAATACAGTGTCATACTTGATTGCACGCCTGCTGTTTATTTGTTGTAAACAGAATTTGCTGAAACAAAATGCTATCTTATTTAAATAATTACTTACTGCATGCTGGTTAACATCGTAGTCTGTGCTAAAAGGTACCATATCATCAGAAATAGTAATACAATATACTCTATAGCATTATTTTGTTGAATGCAAAAAGGTTCCATTTGGCAATTGGATCTTTAGTACATTGAAAACCAACATATTTCTACAAACACTTAATGCAAGAAGGTACCATTTGTCACATGGAACCTTTTTGCATTATACTTTTATCGAAAATGTGAAAAAGTGATTTATGCAAGAAGGTACCATATGACATATGGTACCTTTTTGCACAAACTACAGCTCACTTTGAACCTTTTTGCACCAAACATTTTTGGGATACGCATTTGGTACCATATTACATTATGCAATATTACCCTCAGTTTTAAAAATATGGCTTAGATCTTTTTACAAAAACAAGATTATAATATATTGTTGTCAGAAATATGAAAAAGTCAAATTCTCCAAAAATGTTGTTTGGTACCTTCTTGCACCAATGGGACGATTCTTGATGTACAATATGACTGAATGCAGATAGTCCGTTAAACGTATGATATGTTTTTTACTTTATATCAACACAATATCTTAAATCTTGACAGTTCATCTTCACTACAAAATATACTTGAATTTATAAATACACGTACCAAGATGTAAATGAAGATATATGTTTAATTGCTTTTAAATTGCGACACGGTTTGATGTTTATTATTTTTCCTCAAGATTTCTCGAACGATATCAATGCTGTTAATTAGAAACAATAATTCAAGATTGACTGTATATTACCCTATATAAACAGATTCTAAAACGACGCATAATATTAACAATACTTTTCAATTTCAGGGTAAAAAGAGATGGTAAGCCTGAGGCTACTAAAGAACTTCTTGAGATGAATTATTGACCACGGAAATGCACCCATATATCGATTTTGTGAATTAAAATACATATCCGATATTTTTCAGACTCTATTTTACCTTTTTCATGACAAAAGTAACTGTTTACAATACTTTCCTACATTCCTCACAGGATATCGTACAGAAAGTTTAACCAAACGCTGAATAATGTTCGAAAATTAAAGAATATGCTCGTATTATACTTATAATGACGTCAATCCATGCCAATACACTGTTTTTGTGGTGAACTCTTTGAACTAATACAAATGATTATTATATAAGACATGTTAGAATAACTAATAAAGAACTAACATACCTGTTAGAATAACTGATAAACAACTAACAGACATGTTAGGGTAACTGATAAACGACTAACATACATGTTAAGGTGACTGATAAACAACAAACAGACATGTTAGGGTGACTGATAAGCAACTAACAGACATGTAAGGGTGACTTATAGACAGCTAACAGACATGTTAAGGTAACTGATTAACAACTAACAGACATGTTATGGTAACTAATAAACAACTAACAAACATGTTAGTGTGACTAATTAACAACTAACAGGCATGTTAGGGTAACTAATAAACAACTAACAAACATGTTAGGGTAACTGATAAACAACTTACAAACATGACATGGTAACTAATAAACCATTAATAAACATGTTATGGCAACTGCTTAACAACTAACAGACATGTTAGAATAACTAATAAATAACTAAAAAACATGTTTGAGTGACTGATAAACAACTAACAAATATGTTAGGGCAACTAATAAATAAATAACAAACATGTTAGGGTAACAGATAATCAACTTACACAAATGTTAGGGTAACTGATTAACAACTAACAAACAAGTTAGAGTAACTTATTAACAACCAACATACATGTAAGGGTGGCTGATTAACAACTAACATACATGTTACGGTGTCTGATAAACAACTTACAAACATGTTGAGGTAACTAATAAACAACTTACAAAGATGTTAGGGTGACTGTTAAAAGACTAACATACATGTTAGGGTGACTAATTAACAACTAACAAACACTGTAGAAGCACTGATAAACAATAACTAATAAATAACAAACAGACACCAATAGCAACATTATTTTCTCATATAACCCTGCACGGGCAAGTTAGATTCCATCTGTGTAATACGAAATGCAGGAGTCCATGGTTTGTCCTTTTTTCCCACGGTAACAGGACTCTTACGCTTAAAAAGGCCTATGTAATTTGATTTTGAAATATTTTCAAAATGGTTTAAAGTGGTTGTGATGTCTTGCTGCAGATCAGTTATGCAAATGTAGCCATAGCATACATTGCAATAAGACATCACTGGTGACTTTTATAGGATTTTAACATATGAGTGTATTTATGAGCATTTGAGGACTTCTTTTTTAAAAAAATACTCAGTGTCACTGCACCCTCTTTAAAAGTACAAGCTACAAGTTATTGTGCATTTTTATGTGAGTATACATTCCTGCTATAAAAAAAAAGTTTAAAAGTTATTATTCTACCATGGAAATCCCAAACCTTACTTTATGAAGAATAAAGAACAAAATTCAACTGTGTAGTGAAACGATACGGTATTCTCCCTTAGAAATGAAACTAAACTATCACATGTATTATAATATATCTATCTATTTATTTATTAGCCATATAACTAAGTGATTTACTGGTTATAATTAACAATTGATATAACCGCATTTATTTATCAAAAGGAGGTTTTTGTCAACAGTCATATCACATTGAAAATAACGGTTTTCGGCCTATCACCGCAGTTAAGTAACCTCGAGCACGGTAAGTACTTGGATGGGCGACTGCTTGGGAACACAAACCGGGTGCTGTAGGATTAAAAAGAAAAAAAGGTGAACTGCGTAGTTTTGCGGGCCCAGGATTGGAGGTCCGTGGGTACGGCTACTTTGGGTGTGATTGAGCAAGATAATTTTTCGCATGTGTTTAGTTCTACCCGGGAGGACTTCTAGTGTGATTTGCCTAAGTTGGAATAATTTGTTTCACAATCGAAGTAAAATACATTTAAATCAGAATATAATTATTAAAACTTAAATATAAGGTAAAGAACAATGCAACATCTATGAAAATTGGCGGTAACCTGCTGATACTAGACATACTAGTATACGTGGTGTGGCATAGAAAATAAACACAATTCAAGTAAACATCATATATCTTGAAACTTGAATAATGGCGCTGTTAATTACTTTAAATACAGTACAAGAATACTAAAAAAACAACAAATTGAAATGATTATAATGATAAAGAAATCTACAAAATACAAAAAGAACAACAACAAAACACATACACAAAACACACACAAAAAAACACACACACACACTCAAAAAACACAAAAAACAACAACAATAAAAGACACACACAACGAATACATGATAACTGTTAATCAATCAACTTAATTAAAATAAAACTACGTGCCTATAACATTTATGTAAAAATATTTTTTACTCTAATAATTTCTTCTCCACAAATAAAGTTGAAATGATATACTTTCTTATTTTCCTTTTCAATCACTTTATTGTAACTTAAAGTCAGGCCAACTGTTAAACATATTCATAAAGTCAATTAACGTTATTTTTATGTTAACAACTTTCACATTTTGAATAAGAACTCTAAAATATCCAATCTTTCATTTTGATCCTTTTTATATTATGTATACATGTATTTTATTGTTGAAATATACTAAAACTATTTTTAAACTAATTAATTGAATGTCATATAAGCGGAGAATGCTTCTCTAATAGCGAAAGATAACATTAATTATATGATATATAAAAATGCTTGTTTAATTTATTGTATCAGACATTAAAGTAAAACGTAAGTTGTTTGTGTTTATTGTAGTGGTGATTTTAAAACAATACTATTTTATAATTTAATATAATGAGATCCAAAAGTTTAGTCAGTTATTTCATGCAAGTAGAACTAAAATACAAAATAAGAATTCGATATGTTTTCAAACTTAACTATAAAGAAGAACTGCAGCTTATATTTGGATTTACTCTAAAGTCTGACTGAAAGTTATTGTCCCTTGATGTCAAACAGCATTAAATGCATTTCGTCTTGAAAGTTAAGAAGTGGGCAAATTACCTCCCTTTACATTGAAATAAGAACGGTTTAAGATGACGGATATCACTAGAATGAAAGTATATTCTATTTAACCGATTCTGCTCGTTAAAAACCCAAAGTCAATGTCAGACTGCGTCTTCTTAATATCATTTCCATATCAAGGCACATATCCGGCTTTAAATGTACTCTATTGGATTCCCCATGTATTTTAACTGACTAAACTTTTAGTTTTCAGTTAAGGTTTCTATCACAGTGTATTCTTCACTGTGTTGTGTATTTGCATTTGAATTTAGTTTAAATCCACACGTTTCGTAGCAGATACAACTATCACAATTAAAGCACAATCACATATAATTACACGAATGTATATAGTTGAATTACCACAAGCATAAATAAGATTAAATATTATAATATAACCTTGTGTTACTTATTGATAGCTAAAATACATAGTTCACAAATTGGTATTACATTAAGGGTAGGTGACATCACTCACGAAAAAAATGTTATAGCTTAACTGTTAATTAGTACATACAATAGACATCATAAGATCATACCTCGTCAATTAAACAATGTATTATTTAAAGAATTTTAAAAAATGCCTAAAATAACTGACAACAATTCAAGTGTGCCGATGTAGCGATCCAAATTAGAACTAAATATGTTATGGAGGTTCTTCAGTTACTAACAACTAAGTCCATATCTATATATGTTAATTTAGAAAAACGCTAAACAAATATTTTTTAAGTAATATAAAACAGATTGCAAATTGCAAAGAGCTAACCTTAAATTAGATACAAAATATAAATATAAGTATTTTTATACAGATTTTAATGCACTTACATCAAAACATTTTCAATGAATGCACATAGCGTTTGATATCTGAAAGGTGAACACCAAGGTAACCAAGATTTGAGCAACCCATTTCATCAACGTATTGCAGTTCATTCTGTTCAGACGTATAAATTTGCAGATTCAGTATAGTAGAATTTGCTGGAAAAGGGTAATAGGACTTCTCACCGAATGTAATCCAAACTTCAACCTCCTCTCCTGTTTCAACATGCTTATCGAAGCAATTTTCACACCATGCTGCACCATCATAAACGACTCTTTTGCAAACTTAGTGTACTTCTTGGTCAAAGTTTTGACAGACTGCGATTCTATACGCGTATCTGGAAATACGTGATGTGATTGCTTTCGGATTGTGTCCAAATATAACAGCACCCTTCAATACTGCAAGACTGGCTTCTGCTGGAATGACGGTTCTCTTATCTGGAAACTCGTTTTTTATGCTATGTTGCAGAATTATTGACTCTGAAAAGCCACCCACCATCAGTATAATAGTCGTTCCCTTGACCGCGCTCTCAGAAAAAAACGCCGTTGAGATGTAATACAATTTGATCGCACGTCTCTGTGAAAAGACTCTTGATTAGATCGGCCTCAATACGAAGCTTGTCGCAGGTGAAGGTCAGCTTGTCTTTAAGATCCCTCTTCGCCAACACTCTGTGTCTAAACAAAAAAGACGTTAATACAGATCAATATCAAATTTAAAATTTTGTTTTCGCTATTTTTCTATAAAATTATATATAGATAGATTGTCTTAATAGTTATAATGGATGTTGTGTCGTCGTATGATAAAGTTAAAATACATGACGATAGTTTACGGCCGTCATTTCGCTTCCCTCATTCTCAATATCACCAGCTTATTAATGAGTGCTATTTTATTTTCGAGGAAATTGAATAAAATCAACGATTCAAGAAACCAGAAATATTACCTCAGGTATTGACCATTTATTGTGCTGCAAGTCTCATGGAACGAGAGAGGGATCTTGAAGTTGATCTTCTGATCTAGGTCTTGAGTTAACGTTCTTTCTTGATCTCAAACTCACGAAGTAGTTCCAGATATTCATTAGTGTGATTCATGTCGAGTTATATATAATGTATACTCATACTACTGTTACAATTGCAGCTTATAATAGTATTTCAAACAATAATAACAAACTTAAATTTGAAGAAAAAACATTTCATATGAAACAAAATTAATTTAGATCTAATAAATGAAGAGAACTCCAACTTTGTACAGATACTTAATGCAATGGCAATATTTATAAGACAATTCTTATATTGATTATGTATATCAATGCAATGGGACTTTAGGTATCAACAACGCCCTGTTTAAACAACACATACCAGTTAAATTGTATAAACACTCATCTAAACGAATAAAACATAACTTTAGATAATTGAGATCACACATACTTCTGAAACACCTCCATGGTGTCTGGTCCTATTATTTCAGTTAGTAAGCTGAGGAATGTTTCGTCTATTCTTGCACCTCCCCATGGACCCCCCTTGGCTTTATACTGTTATAGCTACCGTGCCACGTGATTAGCAATTACAAATGTTGAGTATTGAAAAGTACAGATATATTACAATTTCCTCCAAGCATTGCAAATGACCAACAGTCATATAAACATTATGTTAAACAAGCAACACCTCAATATTAGACTTAAACAAAACAAGGAATGAATAGGTTTAATTTCTACCAAATTTTAGAATGTTAAATTTTAACTTATCTCAGACTTACATTAATTAGATGAGTGATGGTTATAAGTTAAAAAAAATTAAAACAATTATCAATATACATTATATATATACATTTAAAAAACTTAACATCAATAAAATGAACCATAACGACGTTTTTTTGTGAAGCAGGTGTACATGCAAAAATGACACATGACATTGAAAAGGTAATGGATTAAATTAAACATGAATTCAAACTGAAATTGTACCTCCACAATCCAATACTAGATATCTGGTTCCCGGTGAAAAACAGGAAAAACTTCCCCCTTGAGTGACTTTGACCTTGTTACTGTGTCGATTAAATTTACTAAATACATGTAATTATTAGTTGAGTAATGTAATTATTAGTTGATTATCGTAATAATTAGTTGATAAATGTAATAATTAGTTTGTAAAATGTGTCAGCTGGGGACATTTATATGAATACAAACCTTCCAACCGGAGACACACCGACAACCGGGGATGTCCCCGGTTGGACACAAGTGCAAAATACATAAACCATGCGATCTACGGCATTTTTCCGTCACCATTATCCAACATTCGTCCATTTTGACAATTGTCCCCGGTTACCGGTCTTATATCATACCTATGAAAATATCGTAAGAGTTGTCTCCCTTTAATAAAAATTATGTCATATTGTGACAGAAATTGTGTTCACACACACCGTCCGCGGTTGTCGTTTCATCGACGGCTGATCAGCGTCTGTCACTTTCATTCAAAATGGCTACAGGGTCAGCGCATTTTGCGAACATGTAACTTGTATGTTTATCGTCACCAACTGGCAAAAGGGTATATATTTCATCTATATCACGTGTCGAATGACAGGGGCATGTTCCGAAAGAAAATGTTTAAACGCGTAGATCTAGATCTGTATAAAACACTTTATACGTGTATACTTATTATGAACGAAAAATACCTGTGTTTATGAAAGACACAGTCAAAATGACAAGTTGCAAATACACGTGTTATACTTTTCAAACTCCAATTAGGAACACTTAAGTCTGAAATAATAAACTAAGCCATGTATGCTATATTTATACAGTTCAAGCGTAGATGCATATTTAGTAAAATGTGTTCTTTGGAAGACAAAAAAACGATACATATTTCAGTCATTATTATTGTTAATGATAATAAATTATAATTAAAATTGTACACTTGAACTGCATCAATATTGTAAACATGGCCAACTTTGATAGTTTTCTACAATAAATAAAATCAAGATTTGGCAATTTTAAGAAATCTGATTTTTAAAATGGCTGTGACATTACATTCACCTTAAATGGCTATAGCATTGTAAACAACGTAGTAACAAGTCTCACCTGTTTACAAACAAAAGTTAATTTAATAAAAAAGAAAACGTAAATAATTAAAATTTGATATCCTATACATTTTCTATCTAATGATCATCCATAATTAATTATAGGTACGAGTACTGAATAGTCCAGAGGGTCTAAAACCATTAATTATGTTGTTTCAGAACACGTATCTTGTAAACACCTAATTTATCGTAATTAAGGTTCATTAGATAGGTATGTTTTGTATTTATCAAGTTGCTGCACATGTGCTCTTTACCTTAACGCATGTCTTACATTTTCATACAGTTATTAATCAAACAATACAATCATGAATGTAAACATGGAATACTTGTTTACTTATTGTAATAATAACATGCAAACATGAAACAGACAGCGAAATGTATAACCATTTAATAGCATTACTAGTGGAGCAATATGGTGCTGTATAATGAGAGAATTGTGCCTATTAGAAAAAAAACACCAAACCTGGCACAAATATAGTACAAGTTCAACTTATTTTTTTGAGATCGAGACCTACTGCGAGACTTTCAAAATGGCGGGAAAACACAAGATGACCGCCAAAATGGCCGCCAAATTTTACAAATTTCACTTTTATCCTTATATTTCAAGTAGTTCATACCATCGTTATACTCTTTATGACTAATGTTATCAAATTACCCTTATATCCATAGCGACAAAATATTCTAAAAGAGAAAAACTTCAAAATAAGCAAAATTCTTTATTTTTTATATCATTTTATAGTTTTGCTCATCATTTTCATACATTTTTTCAAAAAGATATGCGTAGACACGTTCGATACAACATTGCTAAAATAATTCTTTAAACAAAGCAAATATTCAAATGTAAATAAGTCCCTAAAGGAATTGTTCACATATAAGACCAATATTGAAATCGACAATTCAGCTATAATGTACCAAACGAACAGTTTATCGAAATGGAATTTGCATGGATAGAGTTCCCAACACCATTCTAATGCACAAAAAACAGATTGGAAAAAAGACGGGAACCAATCTGATCGTCTCTCTACATACTGATAAATGTTTTTTTCAGAAGATGTAAATGCACAAAGGCTAAAGAAGTGTATACATCATAGCAATATATCAATAGCTGTTGGAGACAGCTAAAATCTAATATTTAGTTTTTTCTAGCATTGACTGATGTGTATATCTAATGTCATATTGATTTACCCCTACTATTATAATGTGCATATAGGTATAATATTTTGCTCTATGCCATGCATTATTTAAAAAAATATATGTGGATAAAGTGTGTAAAATATCTATATAGCAAACTTACAATAGAGTAATCAAATTATAATTTATTTTTACTATTTTTAAGATTTTAAACCTATATTTGGATATGTTTATATTTTGAAATATTCTTTTGCAATAAAAGCATTAAAATAAACATAAAAAAAATATTTTAATAACATTATTCATAATGAGCTATCAAATATCATTAACTACTGCAAATTGAAGACAAATATGGATTTTGTCAAATTTCGTGGCCGTTTTGGCGGCAATCATAGATTTTCCGTCATTTTGAAGGTGGGTATCGTGTTTAAATAGTCAGTTAGCCTTGTTCTATGTTTATGCCACGTTTAGTGCTTTGTTTTTAAAACGACACAATGTTTTTCACGAAATGAATTCACTATACATAAGAAAATATCCAACATGATTAAAATTTGTTATGCAATAAAAATAAACCCTTGACATATTTTAACATTAACCTAATATGATATAATTTGCAAATGATAGTTCTTGCCTCTCTTACGTTAAATCTGGCGTTATTATGATATGGTTCGTCATACGGCGACTGACGGAAACGAACATCCCCGATTTATTCTCGTTCCTCATACGATATGTTAAATACATGGTAAATGTAAAATTTTCCAAAATTATGTGATAAAAAGAATCTTCTATTCGTTATCATTTATCATTCAAGTTATCAAACTCATTTGCAAACATGTTATATTGCTCGATAGATACTTGCTTAATCCATTTTTGACAAGGTATTCTTGAATTACATTTAGGCTAATGAAATCCTAAAAACATATTACCGCAGCGACCTATATTTTATTTATTTTAATACCCTTAAAACAATTCCTGTAATTTCATTGGGTTGTGCTCTTAGATTTGCGGATATTAAAAACTGCGTATAATTTCGGTAAATTCATCACGTTCTAGCCTTCTATGTATTTCTACGTCATTCGTTTACAATGGCACCGAAAACAGTGTTAACAGTAGTTTTAAAAATATGTTTGTGGATTAAAGTTACTATGTATTTGTAAAATGTTAAAATATGTTAAGATGTAATAAATAATTCGAACAGTTTGGCGATTTCGTTTGATTTTACCAGAAACTACTTTCATATCGCATCATTTGCTGATATGCGTTTTTCGGCTAAACGGTCAGTTCAACTAGAACACAAGTCAACAAGTAACTTGGCTAGCGAATTTGAATGGTAAAACGATGTCGCCGTTAAAAGTTTGTGACCATTACAAACCTCATATACGGTTTCAAAATTACAGTATAGTTAACCCTATATGTGTACTTATAACTATTAGAAAGCTTATTTATTCCTTTGTCATTTATTTCTCATCCTAATAAATCACATAATAAGTGCCGCAAGAATAATACTGTATATTGCGAATAGGAGATCCGTTGAACATATGTTCATAATACATGAATATATACCTTTATATGGATATATCAAACAGACACTGGAGCTTGACAGACGTGCAGGTAAGTGAAGTTCATTTTCAGTTTTTCAATCATTAAAACATTTTGCTGAACCAAATACTTAATGAAAAGCATCAACAGAAACATAAAGTTTTACTTTTCATTTCATTAATCGGAATTTAGAAAGTTTCAAAAATGCAAGGTTTGTGTATTTACATTGTCTCATGGTCGTCTGCTTCTGAACTTCAACTAGATTTACATTTCATGTAGATGAATTTTATTTCATTTCATGTTTTCTTGTCAATTAAATTGGTCTGGGGGAAATTATTTGTCAACCACTAGCATTAACGTTCGGTAAACCAGGATTGTGTTAAATGGTATGATCAAGATATTGTATCGTTGAGGTCGATTATGAACATTTTATGATCTACTTCATTGTTTCTCAAAACAGCCTATGTTCTGATTTTGGCGCCCGGTTAAAATCGCCAAACAAATAAATAAAGAAAATAAACCGAAGAAAATAGCAAAAAACGGTGTTTTGTTGTATTTTATTATTAAGATATGTCCGGAGCCCTGGTGCACGTCATTTCCATTCGTATAATACTAAATCGTCCATCAAAATGCTGATTCTTCTTTGTTTACGTGAGAAACGTAAAAAGTCGTCCGGCACCACTGTTTTATCGTAAAAATAAAAGTATTTAAAAAATTGACGTTGTCCATTGAAAATTCTTTAAATACATATATGATAGTGAGATTGGAATTGTTCAATTTAATCATTGCTCGCATGTCTAAACGTGACTTTTTAAGCGTATAAAAAATCGGATAACTACATATAAAATAAGAACGTGCTGCTAGTTATAATATATATTTTATATGTTATTGCTTCAAATTTCTAAATATAAATCGAAGTAATATGATGTTAGATATTTGTTTGATTTATGTAATTATTAAAAGGTTCATGATATTGATGACCACAATTATATTATCCGATGCATTACTAGTATTCTCTCATGTGACTGTTAGAACTTATTTATTTTATAATATTAGCTATATATACTGTTACAAACTGGAACATGCATAGCCATTCAATTAAAACTACTTACAGAATATTTATGAAGAGATGTAAAAAAGATATTGTGCAATATTTACATTGACATTCGAACATATACGAACATAGCTTCGATAATACTCGAGCATATTTGTTCCGGTTGAGCAAACTTTTAAAACATACTCCAGTGCTATATATGTTCACATACTATATACATTTTAACAAACGACTTATTTTCTTAGTCGTTAGCCAAATGTTCCAAACGGAACTCAGATACTATGTTAACAATCAAATGGAAATAACGAACAAAAGCAGGGTTTGACATTGAATTATATCTATATTATAAATCTAAAGAATAAAAAATGTAGTTAAAACGATCTAAGATGTTAGTACCGTTATGTTACATGTAGTGATGTGAATTGGTTGCAATTTTATTACTGACGGGGTGTCGGAGATTCGTTGGGTACGTTTACGTAAGGAAGCAATTAAATTAGAAAAAAATATATTTAAATAAATTTTGCCATTGCCTGGGTGTAAAGTTAATGTTTATATCAATTGTAACATATGTACACACTTATTGACATCGTCGCAATTCTCGATAATTTATCGAAAAGGCAAAGAAAACCAAGACAATTCCATGTATTCCCGTTACATAAATCCAAGAAGGGCTATGTCTCATGGAGTATTTTAAAAAATCTCCATGTTCATTCTGAAAAGAAGGTAGCTTTCCTCGAAAGAATCTACAATATATTTGAAACATTTCTAATTCTCTATTTAAAGATTTAAAGAAGGGACATTACATTGGTCACGTTTTTGTATTCCATCACTCAATTTATCATCAATATACATTGTTCTATTTAATTTATTCAAGCTTATCACACAGCGTAAGTTCAGATTATTTCACCACATCTTATCAAATGTGTGTAAACATGTATATTTTTAAGCGCGCCATCATTTCTACTTTTCAGGTTCAATATGAAACTACTCATTGCACTATTCTCATTGGTGAACATAGTCGATGGCTGTCCGTAAGAACTTTATGTAATTCTTGGATTCTGCTGTGTATTGCATGTAGGCCATTTTACTGTTGACCATCAACTATTCTCTTTGAAGACGACCGCAGTTCTTTGTTCTTTCTAAAGCTTGAGGTGTTGGATAGTGTTAAGTGTTGGCGTCATCTGTTACCCTTTATTTATTCATTATCTTGCTGTTCTGGATTATACAAGTTCATTATTAACATAAATATTAATGTCACAGGGTTAATAACATATTAAATAGTATATATAATCGATTTTGTGATCTCTATCTCTACGGTATTTTGCTGCCGTGCGTAAAGTTTACCTCAATTATCGTTAATTGTTTGTTATAGTTATCGTTCGTGTTGCTGTGGTTTTGTACGTAACGTCCACTGAATATATCTGCTATGTGTCACATGTTGTGTAAGAATGAATGTGATTGGATGAGGATTGCATGTTGACCCGCATGCTAACCTGTGAGTTTCGCGCCAAATATAAATACCCTTTCCCCTTTTTTCTCTGCACATTACTGACAGACAGTGAGTAATAAGTAGATTCATACACTTACGTGGTGAATGCAAAATTTATAGTGGTTAGTCCAATTTAGCTTAATAAAACGGCAAATTGTTTCGGGAATATTGTATAATTATAAGTTACCTGTTCCAAAACAGTTTGGCCGCACCTTTCAATAAAATGTAATCGAAATGAAATTTTAAACAAAAGTTTAATAAAATGATATATTGTTTGATATGATGAGTATATCAATTGATTCTTATATTGTATGTATATAAATATAAAGGGCCTGTAATTGTTATTTACAGCATCAATAATGTTTGTAACAGGTGGCCCTCTCTACAAGTATATGTATGAGAATTAAAAGAACACAAATCCACAGTTTATTTGTTATAAATAAACCCCGCGACATGTAGCATCATTTTTTTCTAATTTACTTATAGTAAACTGTGTGTTTTATACCATATACATGTAAACTATGACAGGATGTTTTATATTTACATCGTCTAGAGTTAAGTTCACCAGTGGTGGTTTTGCTTCTGACCTATCCAAATCTCTACTACTCCTATATGTTCAACCTATACTTATTACGGCTATAGCCAGTCCGTGTATTGATACTGTTTGTGATGTTGTGGCATCCTTGGGAATGTACATGCTACATCCCAACAGTCTGAACACTGACATGAACAAAGGCTAGTTGTTTTATACACTTAATCAATCAGAATGCTATTTTCAGAATTACATCTACATATTGCATTGTTATACAAATAACAAGAAAGTATGCTTGTATTCATAATCATAATAGTAATAGTAAAGAGGCCATTTACTTATTGATTTGACTTTTTATAACTCTATTATAACTGTCATTTCAATACTAAAACTGTAAAAGGCCTAAAACTGTTTTCTATCATTTCTAATAGTAATAGAATGATGACTGAAATAAAAATAACTTACATACATGAACCCTCTTTGAATGACCTTCTGTGTGGTAATGAATCTCTTACACTTACTGACAACAATTTTTATGGCAGTTCAAAATTATATTATACAAACCAAACGTTTTGAGTATCGTACCCAGTTAAATAGATAACGAATTATCATATTCGATGCTAGGTTTACTTACATACTTATGGAGACAGGTCTCTATTTGATCATATATAGTAAGAAACAATAAACTTGCAAAACACCTTTCCTGAAAAGAACCGATAAAAGAAGATAAAATCAGTGAAGTCTCTTTCTTTCCTTCTCTTCAACAAATACTCTAATTTTATTTGAAATATTCTGAATAAACCATTGCTTTATTTTTAAATTTTTGTACATTTGGCTAAATTGAAATGATTACGGAATAATATGATAAAGTCTATATGAAATGTAAAATAACTGTTATGGAAGCAGGTTTACACAAGCTTCTAAAGCTTTTTTCTGTATCCTTTCCGCATATTTCGTTAAACGTATGACGTATGCTAAACATATGTACTTATGT
Organism: Panopea generosa; assembly: GCA_029582155.1. Lineage (NCBI taxonomy): Eukaryota > Metazoa > Mollusca > Bivalvia > Adapedonta > Hiatellidae > Panopea > Panopea generosa. The sequence continues at coordinate 12,356,950 of CM055896.1, read as the reverse complement.
GAATAAAACATTGTTTAAACTATGCATTATGTTTCTCTCTGAAAGACATCAATTAAAGGCAATGTGTGAGTTTTGTCTGTTCATATTATAAATCATTAAATTGCCGCAACACAACCCACTCGTAATCATCTCATCTATTATTATGCAATTACGTAGTTCCAATTGGTTTTTGCATGTGTCATGCAATTACGTAGTTCCAATGGGTTTTTGCATGTGTCATGCAATTAATTTATTCCAATGGGTTTTTGCATGTGTCGTGCAATTAAGTAGTTCCTATGAGTTTTTGCATGTGTCATGCAATTAAGTAGTTCCAATGTGTTTTTGCATGTGTCATGCAATTACGTAGTTCCAAATGGTTTTTGCATGTGTCGTGCAATTACGTAGTTCCAATGGGTTTTTGCATTTGTCATGCAATTAAGTTATTCCAAATCGTTTTTGAATGTGTCGTGCAATAAAGTAGTTCCTATGGGTTTTTGCATTTGTCATGCAATTAAGTCGTTCCAATGGGTTTTTGCATGTGTCATGCAATTAAGTAGTTCCAAATGATTTTTGCATGTGTCGTGGAATTAACTAGTTCCTATGGGTTTTTGCATGTGTCATGCAATTAAATAGTTCCAATGGGTTTTGGCATGTGTCATGCAATTAAGTAGTTCCTATGGGTATTTGCATGTGTCAGCAATTAAGTAGTTCCTATTGGTTTTTGCATTTGTCATGCAATTAAGTAGTGCCTATGGGTTTTTGCATGTGTCATGCAATTAAGAAGTTCCAATGGGTTTTTGCATGGGTCATGTAATTAAGTAGTTCCAATGGTTATTTGCATGTGTCATGCAATTAAGTAGTTCCTATGGTTTTTTTACATGTGTCATGCAATTAAGTAGTTCCTAGGGGTTTTTGCATGTGTCATGCAATTACGTAGTTCCAATGGGTTTTTGCATGTGTCATGCAATTAAGTAGTTCCAATGGGTTTTTGCATGTGTCATGCAATTAAGTAGTTCCAATGGGTTTTTGCATGTGTCATGCAATTAAGTAGTTCCTATGGTTTTTTTTTTGCATTTGTCATGCAATTAAGTAGGTCCTATGGGTTTTTGCATTTGTCATGCAATTAAGTAGTTCCTATGGGTTTTTGCATGTGTCATGCAATTAAGTAGTTCCAATGGGTTTTTGCATGTGTCAAGCAATGAAGTAGTTCCAATGGTTATTTGCATGTGTCATGCAATTAAGTAGTTCCTATGGGTTTTTACATGTGTCATGCAATTAAGTAGTTCCAATGGGTTTTTGCATGTGTCATGCAATTAAGTAGTTCCTATGGGTATTTGCATGTGTCATGCAATTAAGTAGTTCCTATGGGTAATTGCATTTGTCATGCAATTCAGTAGTTCCTATGGGTTTTTGCATGTATTATGCAATTAAGTAGTTCCAATGGGTTTTTGCATGTGTCATGCAATTAAGTATTTCCAATGGTTATTTGCATGTGTCATGCAATTAAGTAGTTCCTATTGGTATTAGCATGTGTCATGCAATTAAGTAGTTCCTATGGGTTTTTGCATGTGTCATGCAATTAAGTAGTTCCAATGGGTATTTGCATGTGTCATGCTGCTGCACATGCGTTGTTCCTCGAGGCTAACAATAAAATACAGTTCAGAAGAGTAAATTTATATATAATAATGCAACGTTAATGCATAAAATAACGCTTTTGTTGTTAAAGGTATTTTAACATTAATACACGCTCAGTCAGAACTCCGTCACACGTTGAGCCGTTTCTTGACGAAGACAGGTATTAAAGTCACAACGATTATAGTTTCTGTTCCATCAATAAAACGTTTAAGTGTCTTCCTGTTCTGGCGAACTTAAACGGATTAAGAACTTAAATTGGCATTTTTTTTCTCACTTCATTAACAATTTCTTGATCTTGATCAGATTTTGTATCTCCGCTATTTTGAATATTCTAGCACGAGTTTATTGCCAGATATTTGCGAACTATATCATATACATGTATTCGATATTTTGTTTGAACCTCTTGAAATTGTTTTTTATGTTCCTAAATTCTATTTCTTTACACTGCTGTTGATCATTGAGCTGTCTAAAAGAAATATTAACCTTCCATACCCGTAAAGATAATAATTTTGATGTTTTATTTTACTGTTACCGTTTCTCCCAGAGGGTATTGCGACTGCCTACTGATTACATATTATTGTATCTGATATAAAGAAATGAAAAAAAATGTATTTTCTGTTGCGGATGATTTAAATCCTAATATATGCATATCTTTTCGAAATACAATTTGACTTGCTTAGTCCATTTTCAACATATTACATTGCATACATATAAGCAAAAGGGTTGGACATTCCTTACACAAAATGAATTACAAAAACACAAAATGAAAATTGAAGGTAAACACCATACTATTATCAAAGCAGATTTAAGATCAAATCTCAGATATTCGACCTGACACGAGATTAATAAAAAAGATATGAGTTCTAAGTAAATACAATGTAATGAAAGGTAGAATTTATTTACCAATGCCAACACCAATTAAACTCTCTCTCTCTCTCTCTCTCTCTCTCTCTCTCTCTCTCTCTCTCTCTCTCTCAAACTTAAAGTAAGACTAAGAGACTAACATAATTCAGACGAGACTTCTCTATCTTTAAACCAAACCCTAAAACAGCGTCCTGTTATTACCGCAACCCCAAACTCGATTCTCTTTATTCCGTTATTTCCAGCGCTTCCACCGGCATTACTAGTAGTAAAAAAAAGTAACTACTAACATTAATATCCAAAGGTCAAATTCACCAACAAGTATTGTACTTGATTTAGATAAGGTGGACATGCTGGACACGTATTCGTGTTATTTAAGCCTGGCTATACGCTATACTCTTGACAGGTAATTTATCATTATATGTTTGACCCTTACATCTCATAGAATGTGCCCAGTTATCAAAATTATAAAGCTTATAGATATTTCAATTTTTACTGAAGTAAAATATTATTACCATTGTTCCGTATTAAGCTATAAACAAATCTAATAATAAAGACAAACGTTAATGAGTGTCTTTAAAATATTTATATACAAACAATTAGCTTGTCTAAGGGAAATGGCGGCTCTGGAAACAATATCGATAGGATTATTGACTTGTTCGACTGACAGACCGCTTCAGGTCATTTGTTATAGCGATGCGGGACTTAGAAAATAAAATAATGGTTGTATAGTGTAATAATAAGATATCTAAATTTGAAGATACCGTCATTAGGCCGACTTTAAATGAACATGTAATGTACAGTTAATTAGTATCGAATAGTTTTTCATTTGTGAAAACGCATGCAATATATTTTTTTGCGGAGTCGCGGGTACTGGGCATGCATAAATAATGCATAAATAATGAACGAGTCATTGATCACAAGTGCAAAAATAGACTCTTTATAATTGGTTTTAGAAATATTACTCATTTGATGTATATAATGATTATTACTATAATAATTATGAGGCCTTTTGGCAGTATAATCTGTCAAACAGCATGATGCGTAATTGTCCAATGTGGTAAACCGGCTATATTGAAATATAAAGATGAAATTTAATTACAGTTAATTGGCATCATCTATCATTTTCCAGTTGTGGTAACATTAATATTTGTTTGGTGATTTAACTAAAAGCATTGATGCCGCATTGCGAATCAGTTTGTTAAAACCCGAGTAAACTTCTGAAAGGCAAACATGTTGACAATAACCAAAATAATTTAAATTAGATTTGTTTGTAATATTGTTACAGCAAATCCATATAAATCCTTTATCGGCTGCTTTTTAAAAAAAGTACAAAATAAAGTATAAAAAAAATGGTTTTGTTTCAAAGAGCGGTCAGTTCATTTAACCGGTTCGTTTACTTTCTGTTTTCGACAAATCTCCACCAATGTCGGAAATACTAAATGAGTACACCACATTTGATTCACATAATTTCGAGATTGTATCTAAATTTGCAGATTTTGCCAACAATAGAAAGAAAACAGAGACACATCACTTTGAGCATCACCAAAGTTATCAATTATTTCGGCAGAAATTTTACTCACTGCTGACATTTGAGGCGGAGCTTATTCAAGTAACACCCACCGGAAAAAAATTGTTTTTTGAATAACTGTAAACTGTAACATGACCCTCAGCATTAACCACAATATACAATCGTTTTGTATAATTCCCAGCAGAAAGAACAATTACAAAACAAAAATATGGTTTTCATACCAACTGTTACAACTGTTCCGAAAATTGAATGAGCCTTTAACAGCACCGGCATCATTATCACTAGGAAAAAAATTATTACAAACTCAATAACGTACCTAAGGTAATTGAGAGTTTTGAGCAAAAAGTGTATTTTTAGGTGGTGTATCCGAATAAATTGACATGAAGTATCTCATTATAATATATGTACCTTTACACTATTTTAACTTAAACACCACATATTGCAATTATTCACGTATTCATTTGTGGCAAAATGACATACATTGATGAAAAATATACAAATTAAAGAAATGTATTTAATACTTAACCAATGAACTATAATCATAATTAACACTTCGCAAAAAATTATTAAACTTTGTGCGTTTTTTAATTCTGCAGTTTTACTGAAGATCAAACGTTATTCTATACCTGTAAGTGTATAGCCAATTACCTACTCCAGATGTTACCACGTGACCGTACAATATGTAGAAGTTTATTGGATCCAATAAATGTTATATTGTACAGTTCATAATTCAAAATGTCGACTCAAAAGAAAGGAAAAAAATAGTAGACTATTTTAACGATAAAATCAAACAACGAACAAAATGTTCCGCATGACGTTGACGTTGAAACAATCCGAATTTATCCGCTATTCGTCAGCTGCTTTGAACACGGTTAATTTATCTAAAAGGATCTTGATTTGATTTTTCTTTACTCATTTGATAAATTTCTTTCAGATTGAGGTATAGAATAAAAATGTAATTTTACAATATTTTGTACAATATGAAAATATATTGTACTCGTACGTATTGTGGTGAAATCCAGCCCACAAAGTGCTTAATATATTTCGCAAAATTTCGGTCAAAATAATTGTGGGTAAGATGAAAAATATTCCGATGTTCTTTACAGTTTACTTTTTCGTAAAATCTAGGAATGCTAAAAGGTTGTCAGTTTTTTTATCGATTAAGTGTACAAATATTGATCGTTTCAACTTACAGTTATCAAATGTTTATATGTGAGCATAGACAATTATTGTGTAGTATTGTAAATTGAAATTTGACCCAAAGAGAGGCAATATTCATATTGATATTACATTTATCTTTACCATCTTTAAGTTTCATGGTAGTTTTATCAATGGTATTAGCTGTATTTAAATCAATTAATTTCTTACCATCTATCAGTTTCATGGTAGTTTTATCAATGGTATCAGCTTTATTTTAATACATTCATTTCTTACCATCTATCAGTTTCATGGTAGTTTAATCAATGGTATCAGCTGTTATAAATACATTCATTTCTTACCATCTATAAGTTCCATGGTAGTTTTATCAATGGTATCAGCTGTTTTAAATACTTTCATTTCTTACCATCTATCAGTTTAATGGTAGTTTTATCAATGGTATCAGCTGTTATAAATACATTCATTTCTTACCATCTATCAGTTCCATGGTAGTTTTATCAATGGTATCAGCTGTTTTAAATACATTCGTTTCTTACCATCTATCAGTTTCATGGTAGTTTTATCAATGGTATTAGCCGGTTTTAAATACATTCATTTCTTACCATCTATCAGTTTCATGGTAGATATAACAATTAGCAGTAAAAGCATTCATATCGTCTATCCATCTCATGGTAGCAAGAAACATCTCTACAGCTATTACTTTAATTATATGCATTACAACATTTGTTTTTCACTCCATATAACACCACAATTTATAATATAATAATTTGCGGACTACAAATCAAACCCGTTTAAATTTTCTAAAATCCTCAATACTTTACTGATTTTTATTAAATAAACATCATAATGACTTACCATTTATACAAGAAATGAATATATGGTTAAAACGCTTTATCCTTATTTACCTAGATATAAGTTTAAATAACAACATTTAATTTGTCTTACTTCCTTTGCGCTACTTCTTATGCAATACAAGAGCCTTGGACTTGATGACCCTGCTTCTTAAGCCACACAAACAAACAGTTTGTCTCTTTTCCTGAAACAAATAATTAATGAAAAGTGTATGAAGTAACATATGTTTTTTTACCGTTCCTTTCATTAGTTATGTATAACATTTGTAATGAAACACATAATTTCAATTATTAAACAATCATGTATATCTAATTATTCCTTACTTTCTATTTGTTTTGCTAATAGCATGAGATTTTCCGCCAACTTTATTATTCGTTTTATGTCAATAATTGTATTTTAAAATGTGTGATAAACCAGACAACAGCATATTAGATGAAAAAACTTACACAAGCTGTTATATTGCCATACTTGGGGTACAGATATAACACTCAGTCTTGATAGTTTCAAAATGTTAAGAAATACTTGATTAAACTGAAATGTAACAGTTTCAGTAAAACTGAAAGAAAGGAAGCTTTATTTCTGAATATAAGTTGACATCTAAATCAATTGTAATTAACGTTGTTTCAGGGATTACGTCTTTATCATACCAAACCAAATACGAGATGGTACAGATGTGGCAATCTTAGCTCATTTCCCCTTGGTCAGCCGTGACTTTAGCATTCTACTAACTACCACTCTGATAGACAGTGTGAATGCAACTACTGAAGATGCCAATACTTTAACACAATCTGTTGCAAGTATCCATCGTAAGAACATACTACATATCGAGCTTATATACGAAATACCGTAATAAAAAATTATGTATGTATGTATTTATACATCTATTTGTCATTATGTTTAAAATAATATATACCGTATATAAAACTAATCTTTTCAGTTTAAGAACTTTGTCAGTCACTATTATGCACTATTAAGTATTTTGAAATGATAATGTCTAACTCGACTGATCAAACACTAAATAAAACCATTTCTTACCGACATGAGAAATGTATTCCAAATGTACTGACCAGACAGAAGAAGCCAATATTGTAACATATTCAGTTGCAATTATCAATCGTAAGTTCATACTTCAAAATGAGCTAATTTGATATACCTTCCAACAAAACATATGATTATATGTGTTTATACATTCATTCAGCACATTGTTTCACAAAGAACTATAATATTAATATTTTAAGAATAAGACTTTTGTCATCCACTATTATACGGCACATGATAATATCTAAATAGACTGACACCGAATGAAACTTAATTAATGTATATCTACTAAGCAGGAACTAAATGAATCCTAAATCTATTGACCAGACAATAAATTAATCGTAATTGACTGACCAGACACTAAATTGAAAACAAATCCAGCCTAAACTACTGACCAGACACTAGATTAATCATAAATGTAATGAGCATACATCAAATAATACAAAATCATGATAACATGATATAACTTCTTTGTCGTATTTCTTTTAACAGCACAACAGCATGCTTCAACAATTATATTGAAGGTAAAAAAAATTTTTTTTTAATGATTTTGGCAATCCATATTGAGTGTATGAATGTATGAAAATGTATATAATTCGACAATTTTATTTATCATTGTAACTATGCTATTTGTAACTATATAACTATAATGGAAATGGTATGTATCCGTTTTCTGGTGAATACATAGTTTCTTATTATTTAATCTTAAAAATAGTTATATTCATCACTGGCACTGGAGAGTAATGTTATACTTTAACTCCAAGAGACGATCATGCTATTCCAATATCATACAAGCGACAGTTTAATTCTGTTCAGTTCTGTTGATACTACCCGGTGTATTCATGAGTTTTGTTGATACATGATTTGTGTTGATACTAACCGGTGTCCTCGTGATTTGTGTTAAAACTACCCAATGTCTTCATGATTTGTGTTGAAACTACTCAGTGTCTTCATGATTTGTGTTGATACTAACCGGTGTTTTCATGATTTGTGTTGATATTACCCAGTGTCTTCATGATTTGTGTTGAAACTACCCGGTGTCTGCATGCTTTGTGTTGATACTATCCAGTGTCTTCATGATTTGTATTAATACTACCCGGTGTTTTCATGATTGTGTTCATGTATGTCCTTTATACTACAGGTAATTCCCGGGACATTAAGGTCTGGAATCTATATAATTAAACTATTGGCTGTCAATGAGAAAACGGGAGTCGTCACATGTAAAAATGAAACTCGTGTATATGCAACATCTCAGTCTAGTACCACAATGGTTCAGACAAATAAAGCAGTCTACAAAAGAGGCGAAATTGGTATGACACTGTTTTAACTTCCATTCACAATACAGCTACTAAACACATTTAAGAAATACTGTTTAAAAAACTATGAGATATGGTGTTAGCAATAAAATTTGAATAGCCAATGTGAACTCATATTTCAATGTGTTGAATTATTTTAATTGTATTTGTGTAAACAATAATAAAACATTACAGTGTTTTCTGTTAAAGAGTTTGTTATAATCATTGTCGTGATTGTAAAGAAATTGCTTGGCATTTAACAAACTAGCTATTGTTATATGCTTTTTACCGGTGCGTTTTAAATGACTTGATATTGTTTGTTGAATTTTAAACAAACATGAATATATTTTTTCTCTAGGTTGAATTCCTAGCAAGCAACTGTGACCCTACATAGGTATACGCGTATATCAGTGTGCGTTTCTTTTTCAGTGGAATATCGTCTATTTACAATTGATGCCGCCTTGAACATAAGGAATCCTCCCTTAAACGTAAAGATAATCGTACGTACCAGCACTAGAGGTGCTTCCGGGTTTATAAACATAATTAGGTTGCTTAGTCAGAGTCAATAGCTATATAACAATGTCTAAAACTAGTTTGCTGTATGCGTTTTTTATAAATAAGCTACAGTTTGCAATTATTAATTGTTGACAATTTCACTGTTGCAAGAAAATGAAAGTATTAACAATAATTCTAAATATTTCCAATTATAAATTAAAAGGTGTCATTGAAATACTAGAAAAAAATAAATGACAAAAACTTAAAATAGCATGTTATCTCGTGATTTTAGTGTTTATTCGATGAAATGTATAATCACAGAATCTTGTATTCGATGTAAGATACACACCATTCATGATTAATATATCTTAAAGATCGTACCATTTATTTTGCTCTATACGGTATGAACATTCGACGCCTACACGCATACTATAACCTTAAATAATTTGTGTAACTTTTGTAGTCCGAATAATACATTAGACACTGCCCAGAACTGTAGATTATACTCTGTTTAGCACTAAGCTGTTGCTTACATTGAAACATTTCGTATATCAGGATCCAAACGGTAAGACAATTGACGAGCACATTGGTGTGGGAAGCATTATGGGATTCCAAGATAAGTTACAGTTATCAGATATATCACCATTTGGAACCTGGAAAATACAAACTAACAAGCAGGTATACATTGACTTATCTATATTTAGATTGGTGACGTCACTCATTTATGCACCTATATATAGATTTTCGTTTTCCCATGAACATTAATGTTAAGTTTCGAATATATTTTAAACATGTTATAACATAACAAATGTTAACGAGATATTACTAATGCGGTCCTCGTTTCTACTGAGGCAATTCAGTTTAACTGTGCTCTAGTAAGCGGATGCAATAAATAATTACTGGTATAAGAAGCTTGATAATTGATTGATAATGCAGGTTGGTAATGACTGAGAGTAATAATAATTTAAATATAATATATGGACGTCATTTGTTGAATATTCATTAGATATACAATCATATATGTTCGGTGTTCATTTACTTTGCAGGCAGTCCATGTAAGATCATGTCTCGAAAATCTTCTAACAAATGAAATTGAATCTTTAAATACACCCACCGTCTCAAAGTCAAACCAACAAATACATATGATTTGACTATTATATACACTATATATCTATAAACCTCTTCATGCAATCAACTGTAGTTTAGTTACTTTTAGGTTACAGAATGCATGCAATATCAAATGTTTATGCATTTTTAATATTATAATTTCTACCGACAGGCTTGAACAAAAGTATTACTGTCTCAAATTCATAACGTAATTACCTATTCATTGCCATTTAAACCATAAAACGATGCCTATCACAGGCTCGCTCTTGTTACCAAATCTGCGAAAGTAAAATAATATTTCTTATTTTTTTATTATTTCTCAGCAAAATGCCAGTAATATCCCTGAAATAGTTGACTTTGAAGTCACAGAATACAGTAAGTTATCCTCAGTCAATATATTGATTAGAGTAGATGTTTAAACAATTAATGATACTAATTTCTATTTATATTCGTTGTGAAAATAAGAAAACAATTAATTCCAATAGTTGAAAGATACTGCAGTGTTTGGAAATCAGTATTGCAAATGACAGAAGAAGTATGTCTTTAAGTTCAATTTAACATCTTGAAATAAATAACAGATCATCATCGTTGAGAATAACGAATAAACATAAAATACAGACATGTTGCTTATGGTTACTACATGTATTACAATTAACATAGTATCAATTAAAATGTATTCTCATTTTAACAGATTCTCATTTATGTTTAATAGTGCCAGAGAACGAGGTGAAGGTCATACTGTCTTCCTTTATGACTCCCGCTGATACATCTTTAATTGGAACAGTAAAATCCGTGTAAGTGTTAATTGAGTTTTATTTTTATCTAGTTTTGCCTGTATATTAATCAAAATACCGTTATTTATATAGTATTGCTTGACGAAATACTATTATCACTAGATTTTGCAATATGAATTTGTTTTAAACCACTCTCACTAAATTAAATATTGATTTAAAACTTTGTGTAAACTTCACAGTGCATGCATTGTAAATGTTTGTAAATGACGATGAGCTACGATGCTCAAGTCTAAAATACAATTTCTGTTCTATTCTGTATTTATTAAAAATGTATATAAATTAGTTAAATTTCAACGTTTTTTTCAATATGATTACAATACGTAAAATTATTTTAAAGTTTAGATGGTTTGGTAAATTCAATTACAGAGATAGATCTGGCATGCCAGTTAAAGGGACAGTCGTCATTGCGGTCAGCAGAAGATACAGAGATGGAATTCCAGACGAAACTGCCTTTTAAATGGAAATACCGGTTAACTGAACTTTTATTTATTTTTACTCTTCACAGTTTCTGAAAATCATATATAATTCTAAACTTTAATGATTAGATGGTATTGTATTTTATTAGGTAGTTTGCCACATTGTCTTAAACTGTTAATTGTTTTAGTTTAATATAGGTCAAGATTTTCATGTGTGTTTTACTTATTTGTCCTTATGTCATGTGTGATTCCTTGTTTTTAAATTATGTATACTCTTTTACATAATATTTTGAGAGTTTGAAAGAAAATGTTTTACTTTGATGGGTAATTGTTTTTTATTTTGTGCTATACAATTTTTGAGATGTGTTTATCGTAATTAGATATATACTTAAATATGTTTTCAGACAAATGGAGATGCACATTTCGATATTCCTAGATATGCATTGATGACATTATCTCAGAAACGTAATCACTTGGTATTTCTGGTGCAAGCCAATGTGACCGACGCAACAACGGGGATCACTGCCAGTGATCAGGCCTTGATTCCTTACTATGAGCATCCGCATGAGATCGAGTTTTCTCCTTACATGCAGGAAACGTTTAAGCCGAATTTAAACCCGTTTACTGTTGTGGTAAGAGACAAAAGTACAACAATTACTATCAAATATGCTTCGGTAACAAATAGTATAAAGCTGAGTCTGCTCTTTCATTGGCTTAAGTTTTATTTAAACACTGAAAAGCCGAAACTGAGGTTTGACTTGTTATTTATTAATTAGTTCATCAATTTCAATCAAACCATATGTAACTTGACTGGAACAAGTCTCAAATCATAATTATCCTGGATGTCTTTCTTAGATTCAAGATTTTAGACACCCAAGTGTATATCTAGGCATTTACTTACTGCATTCTTTAAATTTCATTAATATGAAGAAGTTTTAGACAGAATACGTTTATAACAGAATAGTTTGATTTGTAAAACTCATTTCAAAATTGCATTGTCTCCCTGCAATTCAGTTTTGCCACCAAATGAGTATGTATTAAATGTTAATTCGTACTTTGTTCACATACTGCGTATAGTATGTATACTTTATTAGATTTACTTCAGTTTCCTCTTACAAACTTACATTTATCATAGCTTTAAAACATATTTAAATATCGGCATTATACAACATATGGTTGTAAAGTATTTGGCAAACTAGCATAATACATGATTTCACCAACCTAATTGTATCGTTTTTAACAAGGTGAAGGTAAAAAATCACTACGGCCAGCCACCGCGTCTTCCAACTGAAGATATGAAAATTACCGTCAGTTACTTTAGCGACAAATCTACGAAAGAAAATTTACAACATGGCAATGCTTTTGTGAAAAAAACTACAGTACATCAGTTAAACGAAGATGGAACCGTTGTCATGGACATAACGATACCAAACATAACTGTGGTTGCTGCAATAAAGGTGAGGTGGTGCAGAAGAGTCAGCACCCGTTAACCAGGCTTAAGTTTCCTAGTGGGTTGCAGGTTTGGTACTTACCGCTCTAACACAATGAGTCAATTTGTCACAACATGTATTGTATTCATTATGACAATTTCATATATTGAGTATGTTTATGACTTTCTGTCAGTGACAATTTTTTTCCAGACTCCCAGATATCCTGTTATACATAGATCTATGTTATTTTCAAATTTAATGCTAGAAACTACAGGCATAATGCCCACTACTCCACTTGTTACTGGAGCATTCAATGAATTAAGAAACATTATCAATGTTCGACTCGATATACAGTGTCATAATCGAATAAACAAAGCATTGGCATTATTCTTGTTATCGTCATCCAATGAACTGAATGATATTTTAAGTTGTTACCTAGATATGTAAAACTTTAAACATAGAGCCATATAAAATATAAGTTTTCCGAAAGCAAAGTGCAATGCGATTCGTTCATCGTTTATTTCTATTTTTATTTTAGACATACCGACATTGTACTTTAATGTTCATTAGAGGAATGCCTTTGATACATTCAATACATTTTTGTTCTGTATGTGACAATGAGTATTCTTATTTTGGTATGTCATTTCGATAATCACCACCAATCGTACGCGTATAACAATAAGATTGATTTAACCTTGTATAACATAACTAATTTATTTGCTTCTGAAAGGCTGTGTATGGTGGTCAGTCTGTTTACAAGACAATTAGACGCTTTAATGTTGGAGATAGTGTGTATTTGAAAGCGGATATGACCAGTGCAGGACCATTGAACGTAAGACTTTATATTGTGTTAGATTGAATTTTGATATGCGTTGTAGGCTAAGGCTATGACATACAAAAACAAGTTTATTTTGTTAATATCTATCTTAACACATGTAGCAAGTAGTTTTATAATTACATAACTGTGTAAAGACATTATCTTACGAACACAGGCTTCGATAGTATTTAACTATATATCAAGACTTTACAGCGGATCACAACAACTGCCTATTGCATTTCAATTATTCCAAATGGAAATATTTATGCCAAATACAAATATCTATGTTGGTTATGTTACCCATTGGTAATTATTAGTCCACTTTGTAGTATATATTCGTTACAGGTAGGTGCTGATACTACAGTAGAAGTGACAATAACTAGTCTGAAATCTAGAGAAACAGTCTATTACATTGTGAGTATGACAAAGTTCGACAATGTGAGCTTACGGTAATTTACAAGTCTCAAGCGCTTAAAATAAACTTGAGCGTACATTAATTTGTTTTATGCAATTACATACGAAGTAATACGATCTTACGTTCATAAATTTTACATAAATATGTACACATGTACATGTACAAGTACACATATATATAACGTGTTTTCACTATATTCATATATTAAAGAACAGTAACTGTTCTACTTTTGCATTAATATTATTTTTAAAATGTTCCAAAATAATTAAATGCCAACCTTTAAACTTGCAGTGGTATACATTTAATGTGTGTATCAGAAAATGCAAATATAAGTATACGGAAATAAACATTTTTATGCAAATAACTCGAGATAACTCAAGATAAAGACATACTGGAACATGACTAATTTATCAATTTGCAATCAGGAATTATATCCAAGGTGATAAATATTAGTCGCATGTCATTTGAAACAATACGATTGAGTGAAAGAGAAGCTTATATGTTTGGAGGTTTTCATTTATAGTTGTTTTATTTAGGTTATTACAATTAATGAATTCATCGCCGGAATATAAATATCTTAATACTAAAAAGTATTCCCAAAAAAAGTCAGCTGTAATTGACTTGAAATATTCGTATTTCTTTTATCAGATCGTGGCAAAAGGACTGATAATACAAACTGGAGAAATAGTTTTAACTAGTCCATCCATGAAAGGCAAAGTGAAGTTTGAAATAACACGTGAAATGGTCCCGTCAGCCAGGTTCATAGCTTACAATTTAAGAACTGGTGATAAAAAGGTTGTGGTGGACGGTCTCAACTTTGTTATAGAGGATATGTTTGAGAACAAGGTAGGGTATATTCAATGTCACAGTGCGTATCAATGTATTGAATTATCTATTTTGTATTAAAGCATTGTTAGCTTAAACTGGCAGTTAATTCATCTCTGCTAGTTATTCACCTTGTAGATAATAATTTTACTTAAAAAGTATATTTTTCCTTTTTCTAAAATCTTTATATTTTGAGAAATGGTATCCAGCATGAATAATTTGTTTGAAATAGAGCGTAGTTGGTGATTGTCAAAATGCAACAGTACATATATATATACTTTGTCTTAACTTTACTGTGCACTTAAACCCGGCTTTGTATCCACAAATCATCTCAACGTTACTGTGTGTTTAAACCAGGCTTTGTATCCACAAAACATCTTAACGTTACTGTGTACTCAAACCAGGCTTTGTATCCACAAAACATCTCAACGTTACTGTGTGCTTAAACCAGGCTTTGTATCCACAAAACATCTAAACGTTACTGTGTTCTCAAACCAGGCTTTGTATCCACAACACATCTAAACGTTACTGTGTATTTAAACCCGGCTTTGTATACACAAAAATCTCACCGTTACTGTGTACTTAAACCGGGCTTTGTATCCACAAAACATCTAAGTGTTACTGTGTATTTAAACCTGGGCTTTATATCCTCCAAACATGTCAACTTTACTGTGTACTCAAACCGGCCTTTGTATCCTCAAAACATCTCTTATTGTGTATTTAAACCAGACTTTATATCTAAATAAAATCTCAACTGAAGTGCATGTTTCAATTTTGTTTGGCATAAATATTCAGGATTAGTCACTGACAATGTATTCGTGGTCATGCAAACGCTTTATTGTTAGAACATATTAAATGTAAATGTATTCTTAAGTTTGTTTTGTGAATCTGAAAATATCAATTGATGATGGAATATGTACAATTTTAAAGTTTCTAAATCTAATTAAAAAGGTCAAAATTGAGTTGGATCAGAGAGCATCTGTACTAAATACGATATCTAAGATTAACGTCCGTGTAACTGCCGATGCAAGTTCCCTGATCAATGTATTAGTGGAGGATAAAAACGCTCTTCCTCTTCAAAACAAGAACGACATAACACCGTCCAGGGTATGTATGACATGTGGTGTATATTAATCCACATAGAACTGTGAAAACGCAATATAAATGTTTACGTTTTAGACTTAATGGTCATTTGCCTTGTCAATCGAATGGAATGAAAATATAACAAATTTAATGTTATTTTGATAATAAAATCAATGAATATTGAATACAGCAACTTACAGACTGCATGACAGTTTTAAAAATTGACCTAACGTAGGAACGACTACCGCTCCGCCCACTGACTTTGTGTCATTTTTTGTCTAAGTAAAACAATAAAGTATTTACCGATAAGCTTGTCTAAGGAAAATGTCGGCATAGCAACCAATATTGATCGCTGATTGACAACCCGCGTTAGGTCAATTACCAAGAATTGGCATTGTTATACTTTCTGTTTGATTTGTTTCAATCATGACGCATGTTCAATATTAAGTGAAGGTTGCTCCATATTTCATAACCCCTTACGAATGGACTCAATAAAACTGTTATTTTCTTTTCTTGGTTGCGTTTTGTTTTTCTTAGTGGTCCTTTATCTAACATTCATTAGTAATTTTACGTAGTTTCTGGCTGCCGTATGACTTTGCCTCGTATGTTGAACGGTAATTTTCATTCAGTAATGTTAGGAGCTAAAGTGCCATGTAAGACGTTTCTATGAGTGCTACATATTTCATTTATTTCATGACCAGTTTAGTAATAATATCTCTTTAAAGATCCTTTAGAAGTATACAATCTCGGTGACATTTTGTTTTACTATGGAATCCTTTTTATCGTATATTTTTACTGAATTCTATATATCTTTCTACATTCTCTTTGGTTTAGCAATTTGTACATGCAACATTGAAATCTCGTTAGATAACAGTTTGTTTTTAAATTCTGATACTGATGTGTGATCCATTCAAGGTCAAGGACGCATTACGCCAGTTTGGTGACACACCTTTGTTTGATAGTGAATGGGACCATTCTGTATCAAGACCCATTGTGGCAGACGATTCGTTCCATATATTTGAAGTAAGAAACTATTCCAAACAATCTTCCTTTTAATAGAGTTAAAATCAGATATTTAATGTGAACAACATCTATCTGTACGATCGTTGTTTTCGTTCAAAAACTTGGGGGTTTTCTGAGAAAGAATGCCTTTTTTATAGAGTTTAAACCAGCGGTTTAATGTTAACAACATCTAACTGTACGGTCGCTGTTTTCGTTCAATAACTCGAAGGTTTTCAGTGAAAGACCGCTTTAATCACAATTGATATTTCAAATATTACGGTCACTCGTTCCCACATTAAATATGTATGGTACCTGACTGAGAGTTGGACTTTTTAACTTAACAACCAGCGATCCTCCATGGCAGACTGGTTTTAGGCACTATCTCTTACTTCTTACCTAAAAGGTCGTGGGTTCGAGCCTAGCTTGGTACAAAAATTGTAAGTGAGAAAGTTTGCCAATAACTTGCGAATTTGCAGCGGTTTCGCTCAGCTTCCATATGGTGTTTTCTTCAACAACTGGACATGTCACATGTAGCCTAGAATGTGGTTTTTAAATAAACATAGCTTAAAAATGAAGAAACATCTTATTACCGTTAAATAATATGAATAATTTCCTACTATATTCGCAATTATATTATTTTAATAGTATTTAAATTAAATAAATAAAACCGTATCAGTTTAAAAATATTTAAACATTTAAGAACATAATTTATCATATTTAAGCAAGCATTTATATAAAACAATATTAATGTACATGTATATTCCTTTTTATTAATGATATTCATTTTTGAAAACAATCTTACGATATTTTGTTATAGAATGCCGGTCTAAGGTTCCTCACCGACATGAACATTTTCAAGTCTGGCAACGGAAAATGTAAGTAAAGCAAGTTTGAAAGTAATCGAATACTTCAATAAAACATATAAAGCGACTCCTGCATTTCACGTTAAGACAGAATCATACGCATCTTCGACAACACGCCTACATGATTTAACAAGAATATCATATTGTTCGAAATTAAACGTTATACTTTATATGTATCTGGTAACGAACCCTTTATTTTAAATACTACAATTATACTGAATAGGATTGCATTGTATGTGTCTGGTGTTGTACATAACAATATATTCGGCTTTAGCAACATCAATAAAACATACATCTGATATATCGAATTTTGAATTTGTAAGAGAGAGTCTGGCTGTGTTACTCATATTTTCTCGGTCTCGTTTTATAGCGTGATAGATAGGAAAGCTTGGTACACCCGTCAACCAAGTTTGATCAAGTCCCCGGTGGCGGTTTTGCTTCTGATGGACATGCATTTTGCTATTTGTGTATGTTGATAGGGAAAAAAAACAAAACAAAGAAATTTCAAATAATATAGATATGATTTTTTTTATGGATGTATAGAATATAATCTATTTAAAATAGATTATGAAGATATTCCAGTCTTAAGATACTACAAAATTAAAGACTTCATTGCGTCAAACACTTTTTTTCCATTTCAGCAAACAATGGACAGGCATCCGGAGTGAATAGAACTGACAGTGTTATGGGTGTTGTTGAGACACGAAATGATTTCTCAAAGACATTGGTCTGGTACTCTCAAATTGCACGGTATGTTTCTTATACTAAGTTGTAATCAGTTTTAGTATTTGAGACTATTTATACTAGTCATTTTCCCAATTATTAGTGTCAAACATGTGCCTACATAATATAAAACTAATGCTGCTGACACTTGATATAAAATCAAGAGGTCAAAATTTAATATACTGAAGGAACCAGCTAACCCGCCCCCTGACATTTATGTTATTGTTTTTTGTCCACTGAACGGAACAGCTAACCCGCACCCTGACATTTTATATTGTTGTTTTTTGTAAACTGTACCGAACAGCTAACATACCTCCTGACATTTTTTTTTTTTTTTGTCAACTGAACGAACAGCTAACCCGTCCCCTGACATTTTATGTTGTTGTTATTTTCAACTGAAGGAACCAGCTAGCTCGTCACCTGACATTTTGTGTATTTTCTTAAAAGCAATTTAGACTTTAATAAAAAGAGGCATAATGGTAATAATGACCAAGTTTTAATTGTTAAATTCGACTAAAACTTAATTGATTTCATAATTAATGAAATGGTAACCTACTCAATATAGATAATAGAAAACAAAAAAGCGGGTTACTTGTTCTAGTTATGGACATTGAAGACAATTTAAAATTCTTCTTCTATATTTACACACGAAACTTAATGACATTCTCTGACAAGAAGTGGATATGCGTTCCTGTCTGGTGATTGAGTAAAGATTTGTGTTTTTTCGGCCTGCTTTGTTACAACGACTCCTACATCCTGCAATTTCCATCCGAATATGGTGAAATTTCATGAACATTTTCAGTTAACAACTGTCGAAATCGAAAAAAATATACCTCTGATAATTTCAATTATAGTTACATTTATTATTACAGTAATGGAACAATTACTATCTCTGAAACCATCCCTGATACCATTACGAATTATGTTGTCAGTGTATACGCCCTAAACAAGGAAACGGGACTAGGAATAGCACGTGTTACCTCAACTGTAAGCGAAACCTTGTTATTAAAACCGTTAAAAGACATGCTCAGATTAAATTTATATTTGACAGTATGCACATGTATTTCATACGTCGACAGTTCCACGATAGATTCAATAGACATGACGTACCATATGACTGAATGCAGATGGTCCGTTAAACGTATATTATGTATTTTATTTTATATCAACACAATATCTTAAATCTTGACAGTTCATCTTCACTTTAAAATGTACTTGAATTTATAAATACCAAGATGTAATTGAAATACATGTTTAATTGTTTTTAAATTGTGATACGGTTTCACATTTTTAATTTTTCCATCGAGATTTCTCAAATGATATAAATGATGTGAATTAGAAAAAATAATTAAAGATTGAATGTTTATTACGCTAACACATCCTAAAACGACGCATAATACAATACTTTTCAATTTCAGGGTTAATAAAGATGGTAATCCTGAGACTATTAAAGAACTTCTTGAGATGAATTATTGAACACGGAAATACACCCATATATCGATTTTGTGAATTAAAATACATGTCTGATATTTTTTTAGACAGTATTTTACCTTTTCCTGACAAAAGTAACTCTGGATGCCATGCAGAAAATTTAACCAAACGCTGAATAATGTTCGCAAATTAAAGAATAAACTCGTATCATACTAATAATGACATCAATCCATGTCAATACACTAATTAAGTGGTGAACACTTTGTCTAATTCAGATGGTAATGATAAAAGACGTGTAAGGATAATTTATAAAGAGCTTACATACATACATGTTAGGGTAACTGATAAGCAACTTACAAACGTGTTATGGTGACTGATCATTTGAAACAACTAATATACATGTTAGAGTAATTGATAAACAAGTAACAAACATGTAAGGATGACTGATAAGCAACTAACAAACACGGTAGATCACTGATATACAACTGACATTTACGCTAGGTTAACTAATAAATAAAGAATACCATGTTAGTGTCTGATAAAGTTGATAATATTAGAAATTTACTTGGTATTCTATTTATTATGTCAATATTTCTAGTTTTTTTGTTTTGTTTTTTAAGTAGGGTTATAGGTAGTTTCATCTAGGTCAAAATTTATTATAATACATAATGAGGTCATGTGCCTGATAAACTTGTATTGACATGATATACCTATTTTTATCAGGCAGGCAGTTTATCAACAGAAATTAATGCATCGAAATAATAAATAACAAACAGATACCAATATCAACACCATTTTCTTATGTACCCCTACGCGGCCTATTTAAATCCCATCAACATAAAACATACAGGGGGAAACACAGTTGTCCATGGTTAGTCCTTTATACATGCACGTTTTTTCCCTTATAAATGAAACCATCATATGTATTGATATCTATTTATTTATGTGTTAGCCATGTCATTAACGTTTTTACTGATCTGAACCGTATTTTTTGATAAAATAGAAAAATTAATAGTCCACGGCCATGTCACGTTGGAAACACCGAGTCCCGTCCAATTACGGAAGTTAAGCAACGGCGAATACGGTTAACACTAGGATGGGTGACTTCCTGGGATACACACCCATAACAGATACTGTAGGCTTAAAAGAAAATAAAGTAGACTGCGTGATATAGCGGGCCAAGGATTGGAGGTCTGTCGATTCGACCCTCATTACGTTTACGTGTGATGTCCTGGAGTAAGATATATTTCCGCATATGTTAAGTACTGGTTCTACCCAGGAAGACTTCGAGCGTGATTTGCATATAAGGTTACAATAATTTGTTCCATAATTGAAGTAAAATAAATTAGTTGAAATCAGAAAATAATAATTCAAACTTTAATATTAGTTAAATAATAATGCAACATCTTTGAAAAATGGCGGTAACCTATTAATACTAAAAAACTAGTAAACGTGATGTGACAATGAAAATTAATACAATTGTAAAGTTTAACACCATTTATTGTAGAGTAATCACCATTTACTTTAAAACGTGAATAATGACGCTGTTAATTACTTTACATGATCACATAGAGTATAACAATACTAAAGAACACCAACTTGAAAAGATAATAATAATAAAAAAGTCTACGAAATACAATAAAAACAACAACAAAGACAAGACAATAAAAGACACACACAACGAACACATTATAACTGTCAATAAATCAACTTAATGAAAACAAAATGTGTGCCTATAACAATAACGTTAAAATCATTTTTAGTCTAATAATTTCTACTACTCAAATATAGAATTTTTTAAAATTTGAATGATATACATGTTCTTCTTTATTTTCTTTTTCGAACATATTTATGTAACTTACAGTCAGGCCAACTGTTAAACATATTCATAAAGTAAATTAACTCTTTTTTATATTAACAAATTTCATATTTTGGATAAGAACTCCATAAGATCTAATCTTTCGTTCTGGTCCTTTTTATATTATGTACACATATATTGTATTGTTGTAATATACAAAAACTATGTTTAAACTAATAATCTAAATATCATAAAAGCAGAAAATGCTTCTCTTATTGTGAAAGATAACATTAATTATATGATTTATAATAATGAATGTTTAATATATTGTATCAGACATTAAAGTAAAAGAGTTTATTGCAGTGTTAATTTTAAAACAATACTATTTTATAACTTAATATAATGAGATCAAAAAATTTTTTGTCGGTATATTCACGCAAGTTGAACTATAATACAAAATAAGAATTCGATATGTTTTCAAACTTCACTATGTAGAGTAACTGCAGCTTATATTTGGATTTATTCTATAGTCGACTGAAAGTTATTGTCCCTTGATAAAAAACAGCATAACATGCAATTTTCTTGAAAGTTAAGAAGTGGTAAATTACCTCCCTTTACATTGAAACAAGAACGTATTAGAATGACAGAAATTACCAGAATGAAAGTAAGTATATTCTAGTCAATCACCGATTCTGCCTTTTAAAAACAAAAAATTCAATTAAAAGCTGTGTCTTCAAAATATCATTTCCATATCAAGGCACACATCCTACTTTAAATGTATTTTAACAGTCTGGACTTTTAGTTTTCAGTAAAGGTTTCTATCATAGTGTATCCTTCACTGCGTTGTGTATTTGCATTTGAATTTAGTTTAAAATCCACACATGTTTCGAGGCAGATACAACGATTCACTGTAAAATGGAAGGCATTGTGCAGTGACTATCACAATCAAAGCACAATTGAATATAATTACACGAATGTACATAATTGGATTACTACAATAATAAATTAGATTAAATATTATATTATAACCTTGTTTTACTAATTGCTTGCTAAAATACATAATTCACAAATTGTTATTATATTAATGGGTGGTGACATCATTCACGAAAATAATGTTATATCTTAACTGTAAATTAGTACACGCAAAAGACGTAATAAGATCATAAGATCATACCTCGTCAATTAAACAATGTATTATTTAAAGATTTTTTAGTAAAATACCAAAAAAGAAACATAGTAATAAAACTAGCAACAAATCAAGTGTGCCAATCTAGCGATCAAAATTTGAACTAGAAATGTTATGGAGTTTCTTCAGTTACTATTAACTTAGTCCACATCTATACATGTTAATTTGAAAAAACGCCATAGAAATAATTTTAAATGATATAAAACATATTGCAAATTACAAAGTACTATCCTAAAACTAGCTACAAAATACAGATATATGTCTTTTTATACAGATTTTAATGCACTTACATCAAAATATTTTCAATGAATGCGCAGTTATACAGTAATGTACAGTGACTATGAAACATAGTTTTCAAAAATCAATGGTCATAGTTTCATCAACGTTCTGTTTGTTTGATTTGTAGTTTTCGATTAATTGAGGATGGTGTACCATTCAATTAAATGACTTTTCGTCTGCTGGATATTTTAACAACCACCCACCATCACCCAGTCACTTTTATAGTAGCGTTTATTTGGATATTATTTGTGATATAATGCATGTATAAAAACGTTCTCTCTTGTTTGTCGAACTGACATCTTTATTAAATAATATGTTACACATCCATGTTTACAAGTTCATTTTGTTATGATTTAGTTTTGAAAAAAAATATACAAAGACTGTTTTTAAGTTAATCACTACGAGGAGTAGAATACGACGCAAACAGCGAATGCGCTTTCAAGTGTTCAATACATTATAATCATTTAAAGATATGGAACGTATTTCATGTCAGGCCATATGAATTTTTCCCGTAACTATGACATTACGAGGAAATAATATTGGATAGACACAAAGCAATATTTATATTTGGATGTTTCTACCCAAGAAAATCAAAGTTTGCATTGAGCACCTGTCCTGTTTTTACTACTCTAGCCTCTAGTCCGAGTTCGGTATCACCGTACATCATTTGGACCAATACCTGTTTCTCATCATAGCGTTCGATATTTGAAAGGTCAACAACAAGGTTACCAAGATTCGAGCAACCGATTTCATCAACGTATATAGGTGTATTATCTTCGGACGTGTAAATTTGCAAACTCATTTGAGAAGCATTTGCTGAAACAGGATAATAAGACTTCTCGCCGAATTTCATCCCAACTTCAACCTCCTCTCCTATTTCAACATGCTTGTCAAAGCAGTTGTCACATTTAGCTTTGCCGTTAATAAAAACTTTTTTGGCATCTTGGTGTACTTCTGGATCAAAGTCTCGATAGACTGCGATTCCATACGTGTATCTTGAAACACGTGATGTGATTGCTTTCGGATTGTGTCCAAATATAACAGCACCCTTCAATACTGCAAGACCAGCTTCTGCTGGAATGACAATGCTCTTATCTGGGAACTCACTTTTGATGCTATGTTGCAAAATTTTCGATTCTGAAAAGCCACCCACCATAAGTATAACGTTTGTTCCATTGACAGCCATCTCGGAAAAGACGTCTTTGAGATGTGATACAATTTGATTGCACGTCTCTGTAAATAGACTCTTGATTTGATTGGCCTCAATACGAAGCTTGTCACCGGTGAAGGTTAGCTTGTCTTTAAGATCCTGCTTAGTTAACATACTGCGTCTTAAAGAGAAAAAACATGATTTATATAGCCACTAGTCAATATCAAAGTAAAACTTTGCTTTCGTCATTTTTCTTTATATAATTGATAGTATGTCTTCATAACTATAATATATGTGTTGTTGTTGTTTAGCATGTTTTAAATGGATCAATAAAATATACATGGAAACACATACCGCAAACAGAAAACAAAATATAAGACTGTTCATTAGGATTAATGGAATATGCAACACCATAGTGTCCCTAAATCCTTATTGAGGCTATGTTGATCTGGGATCGTATTTACCAACCATTCTTGAAAATCAGCTTGAAAAGTCAAATTTCAACCTTAGATATTTAGTTTACCATGTCAGATAGAATAAATGTCTGAGATAATTTGGCTATATATTAGGTGTCCCTACTAGCTTGCAAATTTTGGTCTCAAATGTGATCTCTTAATGTGCTTTTCAAAATTAATTCTTAAGTTTAAGTCTGAGAATATTCTTAAGAATGGTTTGTGAATACTACTGCTGGTTCAAAACAAACTGAATAAGTTAAAATATTCGACGATATTTTACGGCCATCATTAAACTTACCTCACTCTCATTCACACGAGATTAATGATAATGAAATTTTTATTTTCGAAGAAATTAAATAAAATCGATGATCCAAAAAATACTACCTCAGGTCCTGACCATTTATTGTGCTGTAAGTCTCGTGGAGCGAAAGCGGGATTTTGAACGTGATCTTCTGATCTAGGTCTGGAGTTAGCGTTCCTTTCTTAATCTCAAACTCACGAAGTAGTTCCAGATAGTCATCAGTGTGATTCCTGTCGAGTTATATTTAAAAAATGTATACTTATACTACTATAGTATTGCAAACAACAATAATAACAAACTTTCATTTGAAGAAAAAACATTTTATATGAATATATATCATATATACATGACATTGTATTACATTAAATAAATACGTATGAAACGAAATTAATTGAAATTTAATAAATGAAGAAAACTGTAACTTTGTACAGATACTTAATGCAATGCCAATATTTACAAGACAATTTTTATAATGTATTACACTGCAATGGGACTGTAGGTATCACCAACGACCTGTTTAAATAACAAATATCAGTTAAATTGTATATACAAGCGTCTAAACGAATAAAACATAACTTTAAATAATTAAGATCACACATACTTCTTAAACACTTCCATCGTTTCCAGTCCTATTATTTCAGTCAGAAAGCTGAAGAATGTTTCGTCTATTCGTGAACCTCCCCATGGACCCCCATTGGCCTTGTACAGCTCGCGCACAGTTTGGTCTCGCTGTGTCTCGTGAACTGTTATATCTACCGTGCCGCCTTATTAGCAATTACAAATGTTGCAGTATTGAAATGTACAGATATATTACAATTTCCTCCAAGCATTGCAAATGACCAACAGTCATATAAACATTATGTTAAACAAGCAACACCTCACTATTAGACTTTAACAAAACAAGAAATGAATAGGTTTAATTTCTACCAAATTTTAGAATGTTAAATATAAACTATCTCAGACTTACATTAATTAGATGGGTGATGATTATAGAAATTTAAAACAATTATCAATATACATAATGTTTATGCATTTAAAGACTTTTACATCAACAAAATAAACCTTAACGACGTTATTTTGAATCAGGTGTACATGCAAAAATGAATCTGTCGTTGAAAAGTCACATCAATAAAAATAATGGCAAAAGCAATGGATAAAATCAAACATGAATTCAAACATGAAATAGTACCTCCACAATCCAATACTAGATATCTGGTTCCCGATGAAAAACAGGAAATACTTCCCCCGTGAGTGGCTTCGACCTTGTTTACTGGTAAATATTTACAAAACAGAGACGCAGCCTCGGGTTCCAGTGCCAGAGAAAGACACTCTGTATGTATACCAGCCTTTGTGAAGCATAGAATCGAATACCATATGTTTTTATTTACTGATAGTTTTGAGCACTGGGTCTATTCAATGTGACTCAAATATAATGATAATACTACAATTTGTGATGAGTCAGTTTTGGTTGCGTTCGTACTATGCTTTTAAATGGTTTCCTTTGTCAGTCAGCATAGTATTAACAATGTTGTTATTTAAATGAATCATCGTACGCTATATTGAATACTTTTATATTACAGATATGAATAACCTAAGTAAATGATTCAGAATCTCACATTGGACATACTTTTTAAATAATAAAATTAAAAGAACATTTTTGCAATGAAAAAGAGTTTAAGAAATTAAGTCATAAGAAACAACTGTGTCGATTAAATTTACTAAATACATTTAATTGATGAAGTTATCTAATAAGTTGATTATTGTATTCAAATAATTAAATTTATTAGCTAAGTAATGTAATTGCTAGTTGATTAATGTGATCATTTGTTGATTAATGTAATTATTAGTTAATTAAAGCAATTACATTAATGGCGGCCTCTCTCATGAATTGTTTAGCTGTATCATCCCAGATAGCGGGGACTGTCAGGATCCAGTACACATCTTCCTCTACATCTAGGCCACATCTTCTATCAATCAGGGAGGCGACCATGTGTTCTTTCAGGAAGCGAATACATTCTGTGAACACGGTCATTGCTGACATTGTCTTGCCTGTGTTATCTTTCAATTGTATTGTTCTACTGAGCTCCTGTTATTACAATAGTAGTTTGAAAATAAAACATTGTAAACAACACGTTGTAAAGAATTGAATATGATTATAAAAATACATTTTATATCAAGCTAGACTATAAATATCAAAGTTGCATCGAGTGAACACCACTTGTCAGAAAACGATATCTGTGTTTCCTCTACTTTAAATTTCCAGACAGAATGATCCAAAACGTACATCAGTTGCTGGTACAGATAGGAATAGCGTGACGTGGTTTAGGTATAAGTTAGAACTTAAAATTGGGAAGAGGGTCCTTTTCAAGATCACTCACCTCTCACCGCTTTGATCGTAGATTCGAGTCCCGCTCGCTCCAAAAACTGCATGTGAGAAAGTTTGCCAGTTACTTCAGGTAGGACGGTGGTTCTACTCAGATTCTTTCTGAGCTCTTCCTTCACCAGTAAAACTTGATATATCATATATAACATTATAAGCGTTGAAAATAGCTGTACACTTAATTCAAAAAAAAAAAAAGGAAATGCGAAGTCAAGTATGTTTATCATTCTGCTTTCAGATTTAAAACGAATTTATTAAACGTCAAATAAATAAATAGTAATACACACTTTGTTTTCGTATAGCAACATTTTGAAACGCTTGAAGAAGAACCAATCAGAATGTTCCCCATCCACAGCTAGATCGGCATATTTATCTTCCGCTTCGAATCCAAAACTATGAAACTGTTGACGGGGGTCAAACAGGATACATGTTGGCGTTTTCAGTGACACTGTCCTTCCTGACCCAGCTCTCCATTGATTGGCTGATATATTTAGCGGATCTTGCAGAAAATCCGACCGAAAGGAGAACGCATATCCGGAATATGTCGTTCCGAAATCGATGGCGGCAACTTGCACCCTCTCTTTCAAAGCTCTAGAAATTACGGGAACCTGTGCCATAATGTCACTTGTTCAAACCTGAAAGTGAGTTGCGCCATTTAGTTCTTCGTGTTAGTGATTAATTTTCGACAAAGTGCTCTCATATTTCTTGAAACCGAAAAAACACTATTCAATCAATTTCATGTTATATATCACCTGTTTAACTTTAGTAGTTGTAGTTGTTATATGTTTAGAATTGTTTCAACAAATTGTTAGTCACGGTGGTGTCTACTGAGTATTCTAAGCGCTGCTGTATTGGACTATTATGTATTCCCCACCCTGACACGTTAGAGCTATCCTGAAAATACTGAGCACCAAGAGAGAAAGCTCTTAGTACTATTTTTTAAAGTATTGAACCTGGCCTTGGATCGATCCTACGACTTTCCCCATTCGAAGCGGACGCTTAACCACTGAATCACCGCTGCAATAGTTCGGGTTGATGTTCTCATTGTATCAAGTTTAATGTAAATTTACTAATACTTGTAACTTGAACTAAACTAGATATAACATTAACGTATTGCAAGATAGGCATGTGTAAAAATCAATACATGATTACACTTAATCCCTTATACGAGTAATGGTATTTTGTTAGTGTGCCCGATAAACATACGAGAACGATTAACTTACATCCTCAAATATCTTATATAAAGATTAATTCCTATACAAATTGCTGATCATAAAGTGACACGAAAATATTTCTTCCAAGAAAGTTTTAAGAACAACACACCAGACAAGATAAAAACCTAGTGTTAGCTAAGTGTCAAATGTTCAACATAGATTTGCAATATACTTCCTTGTAAAGATACGCTGTAGCGTTGATATGTACGTTTAAGTGTGTATGTTAATCTCTGTAAGTTGCCAACGTTAAATTGATCCGTACGAAAAATAATAAACGTATGATAAACTGATATGACTGTGTACATATCAAGATAACGTACCAATAACAGTAAGTAAAGCGTACCTATAAACATCAGTAAAATGTACTAATAAATGTCGAATCTATCTCAAATAAGTAGAGAAGGTTCAGTGTACAGCAAAACGAATAGAACAAACACAAAACAGTAGTTGTATACATTCAGATGGTTATTAACCTAAATTAAGAATCAATTATATATTACTTTATTTTGAATACTTTGATTAAATGAAATGTTGATCATCAGGTTTAGGAACAGGGAAACTTTCGTTTTATAAACTTTAAACTTTATTTTACATCAATTGTGAAATATGTACTTATAAATAACTCATCATGACCTTCTAACGTAGAACATAAACTAAGCAAATAAGGATGAAGTGTTTATTCAAGGAAACCTGACATAGCCTTGGCAGGGGGGGGGGGGGGGGGTCGAACCCATGATGACAGTGGTCGTGAATCGAACTCGTGACTCTTCTAGGTTCCTATGCTCTACCACCAGATCACACGCTACGCTCGACGAATCTCGGATTTGACCACTCCCCCCCCCCCCCGCGATGTGTTATTTCAGGGAATGCTTTGATCGTATTTACCTATACCTTATTTACATCCTCTTTCGTTTTCAAAAATTCACCCAAAACAAATGAAGAATTAAGCAATATGGCCATAAATTAACAATAAATGTTTAAGCTAATAATAACATACCTGTTACGTTGACTTTTAACTTGTAATAAAGTTTTTTGCAGCTATTGTAAGTTTAAGACGTACAAGATCATAGTAGTGTCCCAGTTGCACGGTAGTAGACCGCGTTAAATCATTTCGGTGAATTGATATACATAGAGGTTGTCCAAATTCAATCGATAAAGTAGGGTGATAGTGGCGTATCGTTCTGTATGCTTGTTTATGATATAGTACAGTACATATCTGAGAACCTTCCCTACCAGATAGTCCTGGTATTCAAATAGAAACTAGCATTCTTATTAAAAGCAGGGGCGTAGCTTAAATGAAAACTATGTGTAGACACAGTTGCACATTTGGGGGTTAGGGGGTAGGTTGTGGGATGAGTGGGAGAGGGAGGGGATGGAGACTGCTATAAGTGCGTTTAGGCGTGTATTTCTCATGTTTTTAGAGGCCTGGCTGTCCGTAATATTAACCTTGAATTCACTGTTTTATAACCAAATAAGATAATAATACATGTAATGTTTTAAATTTTGTTCTCTTTCATAAAGGGAAAATTAAATACTAGCCTTCTGTCTCATGGTTTCAAGTGGCTACTATTTCCACACAACAGGTGTTACAATGTTTTAAGTTTACCATCCTATTCCCTTAGACTTCGATTTTTATTGCCTTTTTTTCTTTTTCGATCGTCAGAAAATAAGTTTAGGCACGTACCTACAGCGCCTATAGAAAGCACACCTGAAAAAAACTTATTGTTTCTTACAACACTTAAAGATTGCGACTACATCCACTTAAATTCAATAAATTTGCAATGTTTCGTACGTGAATCTGCGGACGAACGATGAGTTAAAATAGGCGAATAAATATTAAAGTATAGAGATACAATGTATGATGACCTTGGTTTAGATTATATTGGTTTTAAACTATTAGACTATAAGGGATCATTTGTAATACAGTGTACTTGATTGTATTTACGATCACGCGTATGAGGAAGAAGACTTGATTGATAGCTTGTTTATGATATAACAACAGCGGATCAAGGACTTGATGTGAAGGGGTCCGTAAATAGTCTCACATGTTAAATATGTGTAGACGATATTACTTAAGAACGAACAACACATAATATTCACAAACCACGATAATTTTAGATAAACTAAATCGGTAAGATAACATTTTCAGTTTAATTAGTTGTCCTATACTGTAAGTATAGAGATACAATGTATGATGACCTTGGTTTAGATTATATTGGTTTTAAACTATTAGACTATAAGGGATCATTTGTAATACAGTGTACTTGATTGTATTTACGATCACGCGTATGAGGAAGAAGACTTGATTGATAGCTTGTTTATGATATAACAACAGCGGATCAAGGACTTGATGTGAAGGGGTCCGTAAATAGTCTCACATGTTCAATCTGTGTAGACGATATTACTTAAGAACGAACAACACATAATATTCACAAACCACGATAATTTTAGATAAACTAAATCGGTAAGATAACATTTTCAGTTTAATTAGTTGTCCTATACTGTAAGTATGTATACTTGTATAACAAATGCGACATGGCAGTCGTTAAAAACAGTCGACGAAGGCGATATCGCAATACTTTTGGTATAATCGCTAATCGAAGAAACAACCCGGATGAGTTATATGTAGATTAGTATTGATATTTTAATCTATATTTAATCTGTATCAGTTTATGACATTAAACGTTATTCTAAGAAAGACTCGGGATAAATAGTATTTGGAGATTTTGTATTTGGTCTCGCTTAGCTTAGTCTGGCTATTGGTTCCGGGTCTTGAGTTCGAATCTCGGCCCGTCTACAATATTCGTGTTGATTGATATACGACATTGCACCTCATTGTCATTCGTCTTTCGCCGATGACTCAAGTGAGAAAGTAATCAGTTATTTCTTAAATATTTACGTGACAAAGAAAAATGGACATATGACAAAGAAAATACTTATAATGAAAATTAAAACACAAACACGCTTGTAATGAATATTTATACCATTTGGTTAAGCTGTGCTTTATTTCTTATGTCGGATCTAACATCATTGCAGACGTTTTTAAAATGATAAAACATACAAAGACAGTTTCTACAAGATGAATCAGGTTTCGTTTAAGGAGTCAACAGTTGCATTTAGCTCCATTCCAGTCTTCACAGCGCTTATTTTAAGTTACGTTTCTCCGTACATTAATTTAACTATGATATCCTGTTCATCATGGCCGTTGGTACCGTTTACATCAATCATGAGACGCCCAATGTCTGTACATCCTGGTTCGTCTACATGAGTCGGGTTCTGTTTGTCACATTTATAGACAGACATAACAATGAGAGTGTGTTCTCTTATATAAGGGTATATACAGTTACTTAGATTGTCATCAAACTCAAATTCAGATTTCACTCGTTTTCCTATCTCAATATGCGTTTGAATGCAGTTATCAAATCGATAGGTGTTTTCTGTCTCAGTGTCATTTTTGTTACCATTATTGATACCTGTTGCAATTGTAGAATTTTTAGCTAATCCGTATATGAATCTTGAAACACGATATTTGATTGCATTTTTATTATAATAATATACAGCGGTTCCCTTCATAACACCCGTTTCTGAATCTGGAAGGGTCATTATAAACTTAAAAGAATCAATATTCATTATGACCTGTGTCAAAACATCCAAATCGAAATAGCAACCTATCACCAATATTGAGTTTATGTCCTCGATAACAATTTCAGAGAAAGACTCATTTAGATGTGATTCAGTTGCATCGCTTATGAGCAAGGTCATTTGACTAACCATTTCAGCGTGAATATGAAGTTCGTCTTTAATTAGTCATACGTTGTCTTCAAGGCTCGCGTTGTTTTGTATACTTGGAATATTTAATACAGTTTACAATTATTACATACTGTTGTACATTTGTATTTATTAATTTTTTTCCGTTTAACAGTGAAATGTTGAACTTAAGTGAAATAAATCAATGGATATCAATGTTCGCTTCAGTGAAACATCAGATAAATTACATTTGTTAACACCACGATTGACATACTATGTAGTCAACAAGACCTCACGATCATACCAATTCATTGCCAGTAACTTATTCATTTTACTTCGATTTTGAAGCAAGTTACTACAAATCACACTCGAAGTCTTCCTGTGTATAACTAGTACTAAGCATATGCAACAAATGTGTCTTTGTCAAGGACGCCACACATAACCGTGGTAGAGTATCGAACCCACGTCCCTCCGATCCTGGGTTAAATGTTGTACCACTGGACCACCGGCTCAGTTAAGTTCTCTTATTTATTGCTCACTCGAATACCTAAATAATATACTTCATTGTAGTCAACAATTATGTTTTATGTCATTGCTAGATGACAGAACAGAATTTTATTCAATATAACTTGAACATGTACAGTCCATCGTTATTTACACATACAATACAAACACACAACAATACAAGGGTAAACAAAAACATGATGCATCATATAAGTACATATCATATAATTAGAAATCATATAATTACATTTCATACAATGTCAATGCAAATTAATCAGTAATTATTAAATTATTTGACTTTTTCTTCAATGGCTTTGTTTAAAATACAGTTAATTTATTTAAAATACTTAGTTTGCACTAAAAAGACAAAAGATTTATTCATTTACTCAGACAATGATAAACATATATAGGTACGTACTGAATTTTTAATAATTCATAGAAATATATGAAAGTGGCATAAACGATATATGTATTGCGCATAAAACTAGTCAACTTTGAATATGAATACCCTGACATATGAAGACAAATATTTTTTTACCTTATGTCCAGACCAAGGAGAGAGGCAGGTAATTTAACAACCAAATCCCTATCTTGTCTAACATGTAGTACAGTATATCCAATATCTCATTAAGAAGATTAATGCAGTCGAAAGGATTCTCCCTGTTGATTAATTTGAAATGTACAAATTTAATGAATGAAATGTTCAAATTATTGATGAAATATACAAATTTAATGAATGAAAGGTACAAATTTGATGAATAAAATATACAAAATAATGAATGAAAGGTACAAATTTAATGAATAAAATATACAAATTTATTCAACGAAATTAGTATTTTGTATTATATGAATATTCAACAACTAATGTCCATGCCTTAAATTGATATTCAAACTTCACTTGTACTTGGCTATACTTGGGTAATAATGCACTTATTATGACATTTTCACGTTATAGTTATCACACATATATCTGAATCTATGAATGTTTATATATTGTTTATGTACCCATAAAATATAAACCCGATCAATTTACACAGTTTAAAGAATTATATCAGGAATTAGTCTGTGAACGCATGAGCCGAACATAATAGCAAAAATTCAAATATGAACATATCAAAGACTTACTTTGGAATGCGATTGCCTTGTACATATAATGTTTAGTGAAGTTTCACGTTTCCAACAATCCTATTTAAATCACTAATGAATTGGTTGAATACTAACTGGACAAATGTCAAGTTTCGAACCTTAACCAAAGAACAGAGCTGACAAAATAAGCTGTTGCCAGACTGAGTGTAACCAGCATGCCGATTACTCCAATAATTTAGGCTATAATGTTTAATGAAGTTTCACTTTCCCCACAATCCTATTTACATCACTTATGAATAGGTTGAATACTAGGTGGACAAAGGTCAAGTTTCGTACCTAAACTAAAGAACAGAGCTGGCAAAATAAGCTGTTGCCAGACTGAGTGTAACCAGCATGCCGATTACTCCAACAATTAACGTTATAATATTTAATGAAGTTTCAATTTTCCCACAATCCTATACACATCACTCATGAGAAGATTGAATATTAAGAGGAAAAGTTAAAGTTTCGTACCTTAACAAAAGAACAGAGCTGACAAAATAAGCTGTTGCCAATATTACCACCATACCGATTACTCTAAGCTATAGCGATGCAACAAACAGATGTAATGCCATACAAATGTCTTAATTTTTTTCCATGTCATCCCGTCCTTTGACGTAGGTAATGAGATTAAGTACATGGTCGCCTAATTTCTTTATAGTCAAAGGTCCACTGAGGTCCTTATACCTCATGTACTGTTATATCTAGTGTAATGTATAGGATATCAAAGTTTAATTATTTACGTTTTTTTAATTAAATCAACTTTTGTTTGTTAACAGGTGAGACTTGTTACTACGTTGTTTACAATGCTAAAGCCATTTAAGGTGAATGTAATGTCACAGCCATTTTAAAAATCAGATTTCTTAAAATTGCCAAATCTTGATTTTATTTGTTGTAGAAAACTATCAAAGTTGGCCATGTTTACAATATTGATGCAGTTCAAGTATACAATTTTGATTATAATTTATTATCATTTACAATAATAATGACTGAAATATATATTGTTGTTTTTGTCTTTCAAAAAACACATTTAACTAAATATGCATCTACACTTGAACTGCATCAATATAGCATATATGGCTAAGTGTATTATTTAGATTTACTGTAAGTGTTCTTGTTCCTATTTGGAGTTTGAAAAGTATTACACGTGTATTTGCAACTTACCATTTGACTATGTCTTTCATTTAA
Organism: Panopea generosa; assembly: GCA_029582155.1. Taxonomy (NCBI): domain Eukaryota; kingdom Metazoa; phylum Mollusca; class Bivalvia; order Adapedonta; family Hiatellidae; genus Panopea; species Panopea generosa. Next base: position 12,321,873 of record CM055896.1, on the reverse strand, counting down.
TTCGAACACAGGTATTTTTAGTTCATAATTACTATACACGTATAAAGTTTTTTTATTCAGATCTAGATCTGCATTAAAACATTTTTTCGGAACATGCCCCTGTGATTCGACACGTGATATAGATGAAATATTTACCTTTTTGCCAGTTGGTGACGATAAACATACAAGTTACATGTTCGCAAAATGCGCTGACCCTGTAGCCATTTTGAATGAAAGTGAAAGACGCTGATCGGCCGTCGGTGAAACGATAATCTTGTGTCAACAGAATTTCTGTCACAATATGCTATAATTTTAATTAAAGGGAGACAACTCTTACGATATTTTCATAGGTATGGTATAAAACCCGGTAACCGGGGACCATCGTCGAAATGGACGAATGTCGGATTATGGTTACGGAAAAATGACGAAGATTGCATGGTTTATGTTTTTTACACTTGTGTCCAACCGGGAACGTCACCGGTTGGAAGGTTTATATTTATATGAGTGTCCCCAGTTGACACCTATTACAAACTAATAATTACATTTATCAACATATGTTTACAATAATAAATTAATAATTACATTACTCAACTAATAATTTCATGTATTTAGTAAATTTAATCGATAAAGTTGCTTTCTATGACTCAATTTTTTTTCATTGCCATAATGTACTTTAATTTTTATTATTTAAAAAATATGTTCAGTTTGAGATTCTGAATCATTTACTTAGGTTATTCACATCTGTACTATAAAAGTATTTAAAAAAAAGTACTATGATTCATTTAAATATCAACATTGTTTGTAATTTGCTGCCTGACAAAGGAAACCATTTAAAAGCATAGTACGTACGTAAAAAAATTTGATTATATTGTATCACCCTTATCACAAGTTGTAGTATTATCATAATATGCGAGTCACATTGAATAGGCCCAGTAAACTACCAGTAAATAATAACGTATGGTATTCACAGAGGCTGGTATACGTACAGAGTGTCTTTCTTTGGCACTGAAACCCGAAGCTGCGTCTATGTTTTGTAAATATTTACCAGTAAACAAGGTCACTCACGGGGGAAGTATTTCCTGTTTTTATCCGGGAACCAGATATCTAGTATTTGATTGTGGAGGTACTATTTCAGTTTGAATTCATGTTTTATTTAATCCATTACCTTTGCCATTATTTTTAATGATGTGACTTTTCAACGCCATGTGTCATTTTTGCATGTACACCAGTTTCACAAAAAACGTCGTTAAGGTTCATTTTATTGATGTTAAGGTTTTTAAATGCGTATATGTAATGTATATTGATAATTGTTTTATATTTCTTTAACGTATAACCATTACCCATCTAATTAATGTAAGTCTGAGATGTACAAGGCCAATGGGTGTCCATGGGGAGGTACAAGAATAGACGAAACATTCCTCAGCTTACTGACTGAAATAATTGAACCAATCACCATGAAAGTGTTTCAGAAGTATGTGTTATCTTAATCATTTAAAGTTATGTTTTATTCTTTTAGACGATTGTATGTACAATTTAACTAATATGTGTTATTTAAACAGGCGTTGTTGATACCTAAAATCCCATTGCAGTGTCAAACATTATAAAAATTGTCTTGTAAATATTGTCATTGCATTAAGTAACTGTACAAAGTTACAGTTCCCTTCATTTATTATATCTAAATTAATTTCGATTCATACATTTTTATTTAAAGTTATATATATATGATATGAAAATTATATTCATATCAAATATTTTTTCTTTAAATTAAAGTTTGTTATTATTTATTGCAATATTAGTAGTACCGGAAAGTTTGATAGTAGTATAAGTATACATTTTTATACATAACTTGACAGGAATTAAATAGCACTCATTATTAAGCTTGTGTTATTGAGAATGAAGGAAGCTAAATGACGGCCGTAAAATATCGTCGCGTATTTTAACTTATTTTTTATGATTTTTGGTTCCTTACAATCATGTAGCAGTTTGCGAAGAAACAGACCCGTATACATGCATGAAACTCTGTATAAATCGGGAACGAGGGACAATACGGTGTTGCCTATTCCACTTATCTGTGTCTCCAGAATAACATTTTTAATAGTGTATACGTTGTTAATCAGTTTAAAACATGTCATACGACGACATAACATATATTATAGTTATACATACAATCTATCAATAATTAATTTTATAGAAAAAAAAACGAAAGCATTATATCAATTTGATTTTGATCTGTATTAACATCTTTTTTGTTTAGACTCAGTGTGTTGGCGAAAAAGGATCTTAAAGGCAAGCTGACCTTCACCGGCGACAAGCTTCGTATTGAGGCCAATCAAATCAAAAATCTTTTCACCACAAAGATGTGCAATCAAATTGTTTCAAACCTCAATTGCGTCTTTTCTGAGAGTGCGGTCCTGGGAACGAATATTATACTGATGGTTCGTGTTTTTTCAGTCGAATATTCTGCAACACAGCATTAAAAGCGAGTTCGCAGATAAGAGTATCGTCATTCCAGCAGAAGCCGGTCTTACAGTTTTGAAGGGTGCTTTTTTATTTGGACACAATCCGAAAACAGTCACATCACGTGTTTCCAGATACACGTATGGAATTGAAATCTACAAAAACTTTGATCAGGAAGTACACCAAGTTGCAAAAGGGTTGAAATAGGAGATGAGGTCGAAGTTGGGATGAAATTCAGGGAGAAGACCTTTTACCCTATTTCAGCAAATGCTACTGAAATGAATTAGCGAATTTGTACGTCTGAACAAAAAGATCCGCAATACGTTGATGAAATCGGTTGCTCGAATCTTGGTTACCTTGACGTTGATCTTTCAGATATCAAACTCTATGATGAGAGGCAGGTCTGAGTCAAAATGATTTACTGTGATACCGAGCTCGGACTTAAAGTTACAGTAGTAAAGACGGCAGGTGCTCAGCGACACCTTTGATTTCCTTGGATAAAAACAAACATACATGTCATGAATTATAAGTATTGCTTTGTGTCTATCCAATATTATTTCTTCATAATGTCATAGTTACGGAAAATAATGTTATGGCCTGACATGAAATACGTTCAAATTTATTTTATAACAGTTTATAATGTATCAAACACTTGCACAAAGTGCATTCGCAGTTTGCATCGCATTCTTCTCCTCATCGTGATTAAAATGAACTTGTAACTATGGATGTGTAAGGTATTATTTATTGGAGATGTCAGTTTGACAAGCAAGAAAGTTACTGATGTTACATTAAATCACAAGTTATGTCCAAATGAGTGCTGCTATAAAAGTGACTGGGTGATGGCGGTGGTTGTTAGAATATCCAGCAGACGACAAGTCGTTTAATTAAATGGTACTTCATTCTCAATCAATCGAAAACTTCTAATCAAACAAACAGAACGTTGATGAAACTATGACTATTGATTTTTGAAAACGATGCTTCACTATCGCTGTGCATTACTGCATAACAGTGCATACACATTGAAAATGTTTTGATGTAAGTGCATTAAAATCGGTATAAAATGACATGTATTTCTATTTTGCATTTAGTCGGATAGCGATTTGCAATCTGTTTTATATTACATGTACTTAAAGATTATTTGTATGGCGTTGACATTAACGTGACTGTGCAGATGTGTTTTTACCAGTTGTGGACTTCGTTGTAAATGACTGAAAAACTTCAACAACATATCTTGTTCAAATTTGGATCGCTATATCGGCACTCTTGAATTGTTGTCAGTTTTATTAAGCATTTTGTTTGGTATTTTACTAAAAGTCTTTAAATAATCCATTGTTTAATCGACTAAGTATGATCTTATGAAGTCATTTGCATGTACTTATTAACAATTTATATATAATATTGTTTTCGGGAGGGATGTCACGACCCCTTAATGTAATATTAATTTGTAAATCATGTATTTTAGCTAGACCTTATTAACACAAAGTTATATTATAATATTTAATTTAATTTATTCTAGTTGTAACTCAATTATGTACATTCGTGTAATAATATGTAAGTTTGCTTTAATTGTGATAATCATTGCACAATGCCTTCAATTTTACAGATGTATCTGCTACGAAACATGTGTGGATTTAAACTAAATTCAAATGCCAATACACAACACAGTGAATTATACACTATGATAGAAACCTTTACTGAAAACTAAAAGCTTAGACAGTTAACATACCATAGGGGACATTTAAAGCCAAATGTGTGCCTGGATATAATGATATTTTGAAGACGCAGTCTGAAATTGAATTTGTTTTTTTTTAACGAACAGAATTGGCGGTTAAATAAAGTATACAAACTTTCATTCTGGTTATATTCGTCATCCTTAACCGTTCTTATTTCAATGTAAAGGGAGGTAATTTACCGACTTCTTAACTTTCAAGAAGGAATGCATGTAATGCTGTTATACATAAAGGGGCTATAACTTTCAGTCAGTCTATAGAATAAATACAAAAATCAGATGCAGTTACTCTACATAGTTAAGTTTGAAAAAAATATCGATTACTTATATTGCATTATAGTTCAACTTGCATGCAAGTACCGACTAAACTGTTATATCTCAGTATATTAAGTTGTAAAATATTATTGATTTATAATCAATACTACGATAAACACAAGTAACTTACTTTTCACTTTAATGTCTGATACAATGAAATAAACAATCATTATTACAAATCATATAATCAACGTTTACATTTGCAATAAGGGATCATTTTCAGCTTATATGATATTTTATTTCTTAGTTTAAACATATATTTAGTTCGTATATTTCAACAATACAAAATGTGTGTACAATGTATAAAAATGATCAGAACGAAAGATTAGATCCTATGGAGTTCTTATCCAAAATGTGAAATTTGTCAATATAAAAATAACGTTAATTTATTTTATGAATATGTTAAACAGTTGGCCGGACTTTAAGTTACAATAAAGTGATTGAAAAAGAAAATAAGAAAGTATATCATTTAAAATTAATTTGTGAAGAAAAAATTATTAGAGTAAAAATGATTTTTACATAAATGTTATAGGCAAATAGTTTTTTTTCAAATTAAGTTGGTTTATTAACAGTTTCATGTATTTGTCGTGTGTGTCTTTTATTGTTGTTTTTTAGGTCTATTTGTGTGTGGGGTTTTTTATTCTTCTTTTCTTGTATTTTGTAAATTTCTTAATTATTATAATCATTTCAGTTTTTTTAGTATTGTTATACTGTATGTAGTCATGTAAAGTAATTAACAGGGTCATTATTCAAGATTTAAAAATATATGTCTGTTAGTTGTTTATTAGTCACACTTACATGTCTGTTATTTGTTTATTAGTTACCCTAACATGTATGATTGTTGTTTATGAGTCACTCTAACATGTTTGTAAGTTGTTTATTAGTTACCCTAACATGCATGTTAGTTGTTTATCAGTCACCCTAACATGTTTGTTAGCTGTTTATCAGTCACTCTAACATGTTTGTAAGTTGTTTATCAGTTACCCTAATATGTTTGTTCGTTGTTCAATAGTTAACCTAACATGTATGTTAGTTGTTTATCAGTCACCCTAACATGCATGATTGTAAGTTGTTTATCAGTTATCCTAACACATATGTTAGTTTTTGATCAGTTATTCTAATATGTCTTTAATTTATAATTACCATTTATGTTAGTTCAAAATGTTCACCACAAAACCAGTGTATTGACATGGATTGATGTCATTATAAGTATAATACGAGCATATTCTTTAATTTTCGACCATTATTCAGCGTTTGGTTAAATTTTCTGTACGGCATCCTGTGAGAAATGTAGGAACATATTGTTAACAGTTACTTTTGTCAGTGTCAGGAAAAGGTAAAACAGAGTCTGAGGAAATATCGGATATGTATTTTAATTCACAAAATCGATATATGGGTGCACTTCCGAGGTCGATAATTCATCTCAAGAAGTTCTTTATTAGCCTCAGGTTTATCATCTCTATTTACCCTGAAATTGAAAAGTATTGTTTATATTATGCCTCGTTTTAGAATACGTTAATATAGCGTTATTTACATTGGATCTTAAACTATTGTTTCTAATTCACAGCATTCATATCATTCGAGAAATCTTGAAGAAAATGATAAACGTGAAACCGTGTCACAATTTAAAAGCAATTAAACTTATATCTTCATTTACATCTTGGTACGTGTATTTATAAATTCAAGTACATTTGGTAGTGACGATGAACTGCCAAGATTTAAGATTTTGTGTTGGTATCAAGTAAAAACATATGATAGGATGATATTGTTAAACATAAATTTAATCTGAGCATGTCTTTTACCGGTTTTGATAATGTGGGTTTTGCTTTCAGTTGAGGTAACACGTGCTATTCCAAGTCCCGTTTCCTTGTTGAGGGCGTATACACTGACAACATACTTCGTAATGGTATCAGGGATGGTTTCAGAGATAGTAATTGTTCCATTGCTGTAATTATAAATGTAACTATTAATAGAAACGACCAGATGTATATTATTTTCGATTTCGACAATTGTTTACTGAAAATTTTCATGAAATTTCACCACATTCGGATGAAAAATGCAGGAGTTGTAACAATGAAGGCCGAGAAAACACAACTCTGTAAGCAATCACCAGACGAAAACGCATCTCCACCTCTTGTCAGCGAATGTCATTACGTTTCGTGTGTAAATGTAGAATACGAATTTTAAATTGTCTTCAATGTCCCTGATAAGAACAGCTACCAACTTATTTTGTGTTTCTATTATCTTTGTCAAAATATTAAGTAGGTTACCATTTCCATAATTATGAAATCATTCCAGTTTCAGTCGAATTTAACATTTAAGACCTGGTCATTGTTATCATAATGCTCCTTTTTATTGAAATCTAAATTGCATTTAAGAAAATACACAAAATGTCAGGAGACCAGCTAGCTGGTTCCTTCAGTTGACAAAAAACAACAACATAAAATGTCAGGGGCGGATTAGCTGTTCCGTTCATTATATTAAAGTTTGTCCTCTTGATTTTATATTTTGTGTCCGCAACATTAGTATTATCTACTGTAGGCACATGTTTGACTCATATAATTGGGAAAGTGACTGGTATAAATAGTCTCTTATACTAAAACTGATTACAACATAACATAATAAACTTACGGTGCAATTTTAGAGTACCAGACCAATGTCTTTGAGAAATTATTTCGTGTCTCAACAATACCCATAACACTGTCAATTCTATTTACTCTGGATGACTGTCCATTGTTTGCTGAAATTGAAATAGAGTGCTTGACACGTTGAACTCTTTAAATTTGTAGTATTTTAAGACTGGAATATCTCCATAAAATAATTAAATGGTTTATATTCTATATATCCATACAAAATTCATATCTATATTAATTGATAATTCTTTGTTTTGTTTTTTCCCTATCAACATACAAAAATAGGAAAATGCACGTCTATCAGAAGCAAAAACCCCATCGGAAACATGATCAAACTTGGTTGACGGGTGTACCAAGCTTTCCTATCTATCACGCTATAAAACGAGACCGAGAAAATAAGAGTAGCACAGCCAGACTCTCTCTTACAAATTCAAAATTCGATATATTAGATGTGTATTTTATTGATGGTGCTTAAGACGAATATAGTGTTATGTACGACACAAGACATATACAATGCAATCCTATTCAGTATAATTGTAGTATTTGAAATAAAGGATTCGTTACCAGATACAAATAAAGTGTAACGTTTAATTTCGAACAATATGATATTCTTGTTAAATCTTGTACGCTTGTTGTCGAAGATGCATATGATTCTGTCTTAACGTGAAATGCAGGAGTCGCTTTATATGTTTTATTGTAAGTATATAGTTTGATAAGTATTCGATTACTTTCAAACTTGCTTTACTTACATTTTCCGTTGTCAGACTTGAAAATGTGCATGTCGGTGAGGAACTTTAGGTCGGCTTTCTATAACAAAATATCGTAAGATTGTTTTTAAAAATAAATATCATTAATAAAAAGGAATATACATGTACATTAATATTGTTTAATATAAATGCTTAAATGCTTGCTTAAATATAATAAATTATGCTATGTTTTCTTAAATGTTAAAATATTTTTAGATTGAAATGTTATTATTTTTTTAAAATACTATTAAAATAATATAATTGCGAATGCAGTAGGAAATTATTCATGTTATTTAACGATAATAAGGTGTTTCTTCATTTTAAGGCTATGTTTAATTAAAACAGTATGATTGGCCACCACATACTAGGCTACATGTGACATGTCCAGTTGTTGAAGAAAACACCATATGTAAGCTAAGCGAAACCGCCGCAAATCCGCAAGTTACTGGCAAACTTTCTCACTTACAATTTTTGTACCAAGCTAGGCTCGAATCCACGACCTTTTAGGTAGGAAGTAAGAGATAGTGCCTTTAACCAGTCGGCCACTAAGGATCGCTGGTTGTTAAGTTAAAAAGTCCAACTCCCAGTCAGGTACCATACACATTTAACGTGGGAACGAGTGACCGTAATATTTGAAATAAAAATTGTGATTAAAACGGTCTTTCCCTGAAAACCTTCGAGTTATTGAACGGAAACAACCGACCGTACAGTTAAATGTTGTTAACATTAAACCGCTGGTTTAAACTCTATAAAAAATGCATTCTTTCTCTGAAAACCTCCGAGTTTTTGAACGAAAACAACGATCGTACACTGTCAGATAGATGTTGTTCACAATAAATTTCTTATTTAAACTCTATTCAAAGGAAGATTGTTTGGAATAGCTTCTTACTTCAAATATATGGAACGAATCGTCTGCCACAATGGGTCTTGATACAGAATGGTCCCATTCACTATCAAACAATGGTGTGTCACCAAACTGGCGCAGTGCGGCCTTGACCTTGAATGGATTACAGCATCAGTATCAAAATTTAAATACAAACTGTTATATAACGAGATTTCAATGTTGCATGTACAAATTGCTAAACCAGAGAGAATGTGGAAAGATATATAGAATTCAATAAAAATATACGATAAAAAGGATTTCATAGTAAAACAAAATGTCACCGAGATTATTTACCTCTAAAGTTTTTTTTAAAGAGATATTATAATTGAATCTGGTCATAAAATAAATGAAATATGTAGCACTCCTAGAAAGGGCTTACATGGAACTTTAGCTCCAAACATTACTGAATAAAAATTATCGTTACACATACAAGGCAAAGTCATACGGCGGCCAGAAAACACGTAAAATTACTAATGCTTATCAGATAAAAGGACCCCTTAAAAACAATACGCAACCATGAAAAGAAAATAACAGTTTTATTGTATGCATTCGTCTAGGATTATGAAATATAGAGCAACCTTCACTTAATATTGAACGTGCGTCACGACTGAAACAAATCATATAGAAATTATAACAATGCCAATTCATGGTAATTGACCTAACGATGGAATGTCATTAAGCGATCAATATTGGCTGCTACGCCGACATTTTCTTAGACAAGCTTATGAGTAAACACTTTATTGTATTACTTAGACAAAAAATGCCACAAAGCCAGTGGGCGGAACGGTAGTTGTTCTAACGTCAGGTCCATTGTTTAAACTGCCATGCAGTCTGTAAGTTGCTGTATTCAATATTCATTTATTTTATTATCAAAATAACATTCAACTGGTTATATTTTCATTCCATTCGACTGACAAGGCAAATGACCATTAAGTCTGAAACGTAAACATTTACATTGCGTTTTATTTGGGCTGATATACACCACATGTCATACATACCCTGGACGGTGTTATGTCGTTGCTGTTTTGAAGAGGAAGTGCGCTTTTGTCCTCCACTAATACATTGATCAGGGAACCTGCATCGGCAGTTACACGGACGTTAATCTTAGATATTGGTTTTAGTACAGATGTTCTCTGATCCAACTCAATTTTGACCTTTTTAATTAGATTTAGAAGCTTTAAAATTGTACATATTCCATCATCAATTAATATGTTCAGCATTCACAAAACAAACTTAAGAATACCATTTACATTTAATATGTTCTAACAATAAAGCGTTTGCGTGACCACGAAGACTTTGTCAGTGATATTGAAACTAATCCTGAATATTTATGCCAAGCAAAATTGAAACATGCTCTTCAGTTGAGATTTTATTTAGATAAAAAGTCTGGTTTAAATACACAATAAGAGAGGATACGAAGACCTATTTAAGTACACAGTAACGTTGAGATGTTTGGAGGATATAAAGCCCAGTTTGAATACACAGTAACGTTAAGATGTTTTGAGGATACAAATACCGGTTTGAATACACAGTAACACTGAGATGTTTTGAGGATATAAAGCCCGGTTTAAGTACACAGCAACGGTGAGATTTTTTGTGTATACAAAGCCGGGTTTGAGTACACAGTAACGTTAAGGTGTTTTGTGGATACAAAGCCTGGTTTGAGTACACAGTAACGTTAAGGTATTTTGTGGATACAAAGCCTAGTTTGAGTACACAGTAACGTTTAGATGTTTTGTGAATACAAAGCCTAGTTTAAGCACACTGTTACGTTGAGATTTTTTGTGGATACAAAACCGGGTTTAATTACACAGTAAAGTTAAGATGTGTTGTGAATACAAAGTATATATATATATATATATATATATATATATATATATATATATATATATATATATATAAATATATATATATATATATGTATTGTTGTATTTTCACAATCACCAACTACTTTATATTTCAAAGAAATTATTCATGCTGGATACCATTTTCAAAATATAAAGATTTTAGAAGAGACAAATGTACTTTTTAAATAAAATTATTATCTACAATGTGAATAACAAGCAGAGATAAATTAACTGCCAGTTTAAGCTAACAATGCTTTAATACAAAATAGATAATTCAATAAATTTATACGCTCTGTGATATTGGATATACTCTACCTTGTTCTCAAACATATCCTCTATAGCAAAGTTGAGACCGTCCACCACAACCTTTTTATCACCAGTTCTTAAATTGTAATCTATGAACCTGGCTGACGGGACCATTTCACGTGTTATTTCAAACTTCACTTTGCCTTTCTTGGATGGACCAGTTAAAACTATTTCTCCAGTTTTTATTATCAGTCCTTTTGCCATGATCTGACAAAATAATATGAATATTTCAAGTCAATTACAGTTGACTCTTTTTGGGGAATATTTTTTGGTATTAAGATATTTATATTTCGGCGATGAATTCATTAATTGTAATAACCTAAATAAAACAAATTTAAATGAAAACTAATACGCGATTAATATTTATCATCTTGGATATAAATCCTGATTGCAAATTGATAAATTAGTCATGTTCCAGTTTGTCTTTATCTTGAGTTATCTTGAGTTATCTGCCTATAACAACTGTTTTTTTTTTCTTATACTTAAATTAGCATTTTCTAAATACACATTAAATGCATACCACTACAAGTTTAAGAGTCATCTAATTATTTTGGAACATTTTAATAATAATATTAATACAAATGTAGAACAGTTACAGTTACTATTCTTTAATATATGAATATAGTGAAAACACGTTATATATATGTGTACTTGTACATGTATACATATTTATGTAAAATTTATGAACGTAAGATCCTATTACTTCGTATGTAATTACATAAAACAAATTAATGTACGCTCAAGTTTATTTTAAGCGCTTGAGACTTGTAAAATACAGTAAGATCACGTTGTCGAACTTTGTCATACTCACAATGTAATAGACTGTCTCTCTAGATTTCATACTAGTTATTGTCACCTCTACTGTAGAATCAGCACCTACCTGTAACGAATATATACTACAAATTGCTCTAATAATAACCAATGGGTCAACAGAAATATTTGTATTTTGCATAAAGATTCCATTTGGAATAGTTTAAATGCAATAGGCAGTTGTTGTGATCCGCTACAAAGTCTTGATATTAGTTAAATACTACCAAAGCTCGAGTTCGTAAGATAATGTAAATCATAAACATTTTTACTACATGTGTTATGATATATAGTAACAAAATAAACTTGTTTTTGTATATTATAGTCTTAGCCTACAACGCATATCAAAAATAAATCTTACACAATATAAAGTCTTACGTTCAATGGTCCTGCACTGGTCATATCCACTTTCAAATACACACTACCTCCAACATTAAAGCGCCTAATTGTCTTGTAAACAGACTGATCACCATACACAGCCTTTCAGAAACAAATAAATTAGTTATTAATCAATCATATTATTATACGCGAACGATTGGTGGTAGTTATCAGAAAATATCGAAATGCAATACCAAAAATAATAATACCCATTGTCACATACAGAACAAAAATGTATTGCATGTATCAAAGGCATTACTCTAATGAACATAAAAGTACAATGTCGGGATTTCGCGAATGTCTAAAATATAAATAGAAGTAAACGAAGTGAACGAATCGTATTGCACTTTGTTTTCGGAAAACTTATATTTTATATGGCACTATGCTTTACATATCTAGGTAACAACTTAAAATTTCATTCAGTTCATTTGGTGACGATAACAAGAATAATGCCAATGCTTTGTTTATTCGATTATGGAACTGTATATCAAATCGAACATTGAATATGTTTCTTTATTCATTGATTGCTCCAGTAACAAGTGGAGTAGTGGGCATTATGCCTGTACTTTCTAGCATTAAATTTGAAAATAATATAGATCTATGTCTAACAGGATATCTGGCAGTCAATAGAAAGAATATGTCAGAAAATCATAAACATACTCAATATATGAAATTATCATAATGAATACAATACATGATGTGACAAATTAACTCATTGTGTTAGAGCGGTAAGTACCAAACCTGCAACCCACTAGGAAACTTAAGCCTGGTTTACGGGTGCTGACTCTTCTGCACCACCTCACCTTTATTGCAGCAACCGCAGTTATGTTTGGTATCGTTATGTCCATGACAACGGTTCCATCTTCGTTTAACTGATGTATTGTAGTGTTTTTCACAAAAGCATTGCCATGTTGTAAATTTTCTTTCATAGATTTGTCGCTAAAGTAACTGACGGTAATTTTCATTTCTGCAGTTGGAAGACGCGGTGGCTGGCCGTAGTGATTTTTTACCTTCACCTTGTTAAAACGACATTATTAGGTTGGTGAGAGGTGATGATATTATTGAATCATGTATGAAACTAGTTTACCAAATACTTTACAACCATATGATGTGCAATGCCGATATTTAAATATGTTTTAAAGCTATGATAAATGTAAGTTTGTAAGAGGAAACTAAAGTAAATCTAATAAAGTACACATAATATGCACAGTATATGAACAAAGTACGAATTAACATTTAATACATACTCATTTGGTGGCAAAACTGAATTGCAGGGAGATAATGCAATTTTGAAATGTGTTTTACAAATCAAACTATTCTGTTATAAACGTATTCTGTCTAAAACTACTTCATATTTAAGAAATTTAAAAAATGCAGTAAGTAAATGTCAAGATAAACACTTGGGTGTCTAAAATCTTAAATCTAAGAAAGACATCCAGGATAATCATGATTTGAGACTTGTTCCAGTGATGTTACATAAAGTTTGATTGGAATTGATGAACTAATTAATAAATAACCAGTCACAACTCAGTTTCCGCTTTTCACTGTTTGAATAAATCTTAAGCCGATGTAACAGCAGGCTAAGTTTTATACTGTTTGTCCCCGAAGCCTATTTGATAGTAATTGTTGTACTTTTGTCTCTTACCACAACAGTAAACGGGTTTAAATTCGGCTTAAAAGTTTCCTGCATGTAAGGAGAAAACTCGATCTCATGTTGATGCTCATAGTAAGGAATCAAAGCCTGACCACTGGCAGTGATGCCCGTTGTTTCGTCGGTCACATTGGCTTGCACCAGAAGTATCAAGTGATCACGTTTCTGAGATAATGTCATCAATGCATATCTAGGAATATCGAAATGTGCATCTCCATTTGTCTGAAAACATATTTAAGTATATATCTAATTACGATAAACACATCTCAAAAATGGTAAAGCACAAATAAAAATCAATTGTCCATCAAAGTAAAACATTTTTCTTTCAAACTCTCAAAAATTTATGTAAAAAAGTATACATAATTTAAAAAAAAAACACACATGACATAATGACAAATAAGTAAAACACACATGAAAATCTTGACCTATATTAAACTAAAACACACACAATTAACAGTTAAGACAATGTGGCAAACTACCTAATAAAATAGAATACTATCTGATCATTAAAGTTTAGAATTATATATAATTTTCAGAAACTGTAAAGAGTAAAAATGAATAAACGTTCAGTTAACCGATATTTCCATTGAAAAGGCAGTTTCGTCTGGAATTCCATTCCTGTATCTTCTGCTGACTGAAATGACGACTGTCCCTTTAAATGGTACGCCAGATCTATCTCTGTAATCGAATTAACCAAATTACATAAACTTCAAAAGTAGTTTTACGTATTGTAATCATATGGAAGAAAACGTTGAAATTTAACTAATTTATATACATTTTTAATAAAAACAGAATAGAACAAAATTGTATTTTAGACTTGAGCAACGTAGCTCAACGTCTATTTCAAACATTTATGATAATAGTATTTCGTCAAGCAATACTATATAGATAATGGCATTTTGATTAATATACAGGCAAAACAAGATAAAAATAAAACTCAATTAACACTTACACGGATTTTACTGTTCCAATTAAAGATGTATCAGCGGGAGTCATAAAGGAAGGCAGTATGACCTTCACCTCGTTCTCTGGCACTATTTAACATAAATGAGAATCTGTTAAAATGAGAATACATTTTAATTGATACTATGTTAATTATAATGCATGTAGAAACTATAAGCAATATGTCTGTATTTTATGTTTATTCGTTATTCTCAACGATGATGATCTGTTATTTATTTCAATATGTTAAATTGAACTTAAAGACATACTTCTTCTGTCATTTGCAATACTGATTTCCAAACACTGCAGTATCTTTCAACTGTTGGAATTAATTGTTTTATTATTTTCACAACGCATATAAATAGAAATTAGTATCATTAATTGTTTAAACATCTACCCTAATCAATATATTGACTGAGGATAACTTACTGTATTCTGTGACTTCAAAGTCAACTATTTCAGAGATATTACTGGCATCTTGCTGAGAAATATAGAAAAAATAAGAAATATTATTTTTCTTTCGTAGATTTTGTTACAAGAGCGAGCATGTGATAGGCATCGTTTGATGGTTCAAATGGTCATGAATATGTTATTATGCATAAATCTGAGACATTAATAATTTTGTTCAAGCCTGTCGGTGGAAAAATATAACATTAAATGTGCATAAACATTTGATAATGCATGCATTCTGTAACCCAAAAGTAACTAAACTACAGTATAATTGCATGAAGCGGTTTATAGATAGATAGTGTATATAACAGTCAAATCGTATGTGTTTGTTGGTTTGACTTTGAGAGGGTGGGTGCATTTAAAGATTCAATTTCATTTGTTAGAAGGTTTTCGAGATATGATCTTACATAGGCCGCCTGCAAAGTAAATGAACACCGAACATATATGTTTGTATATCTAATGAATATTTAACAAATGACGTCCATTTATTATATTTAAATTATTATCACTCTCATAACCAACCTGCATTATTAATCAATTATCCAGCTTCTTATACCAGTAATTATTTATTGCATCCGTATGTTTAAGTAGCTTACTAGAACACAGTTAAACTGAATTGCCTCAGTAGAAACGAGGACCGCATTGGTAATATCTCGTTAACATTTGTTATGTTATAACATGTTTAAAATATATTCGAAACTTAACATTAATGTTCATGGGAAAACGAACGACATCAATCTATATATAGTTGCATAAATGAGTGACGTCACCAATCTAAATATAGATATGTCAATGTATACCTGCTTGTTAGTTTGTATTTTCCAGGTTCCAAATGGTGATTTATCTGATAACTGTAACTTATCCTGGAATCCCATAATGCTTCCCACACCAATGTGCTCGTCAATTGTCTTACCGTTTGGATCCTGATATAGGAAATGTTTCAATGTAAGTAACAGTTTAGTTCTGGGCAGTGTCTAATGTATTATTCGGACTACAAAAGCTACACAAATTATTTAAGATTAAAGTATGCTTGAAGGCGTCGAATGTTCATACTGTATAGAGTAAAATAAATGGTTAGATTTTTAAGATATATTAACATAAATGGTGTGTATCTTACATCGAAAACACTTACAAGATTCTGTGATTATACATTTCATCGAATAAACACTGAAATACTACATCACGACATTACATGCTATTTTCAGTTTTTGTCATTTATTTTTTTCAAGTATTTCAATGACACCTTTTAATTTATAATTTGAAATATTTAGAATTACTGTTAATACTTTCATTTTCTTGCAACAGTGAAATAATCAACAATTATTCATTGCAAACTGTAGCTTATTTATAAAAAAAAACGCATACAACAAACTAATTTTAGACATTGTTTCATAGCTATTGACTCTGATTTAGTAACCTTATTATGTTTATAAACCCGGAATCACCTCTAGTGCTGATACGTACGATTATCTTTACGTTTAAGGGAGGATTCCTTATGTTCAAGGCGGCATCAATTGTAAATAGACGATATTTCACTGAAATAGAAACGCACACTGATATACGCGTATACCTATGTAGGGTCACAGTTGCTTGCTCGGAATTCATCCTAAAGAAAAAATATATTCAAGTTTGAATAAAATTCAACAAACAATATCAAGTCATTTAAAACACACCGGTAAAAGCATATAACATATCTAGTAAGTTAAATGCCAAGCAATTTCTTTAAAATTACGACAATGATTATAACAAATTCTTTAACAGAAAACACTTTAATGTTTTATTGTTGACTGTACACACATACAAGTACAATAATTCAACCCATTGAAATATGAGTTCACATTGACTATTCAAATTATATTGCTTCCCCATTTCTAATAGTTTCTTTAAACAGTATATCTTAAATGTGTTTATTGGCAGTATTGTGAATGGAAGTTAAAACATTGTCATACCAATTTCGCCTCTTTTGTAGACTGCTTTATTTGTCTGAACCATTGTAGTACTAGACTGAGATGTTGCATATACACGAGTTTCATTTTTAGATGTGACGACTCCCGTTATCTCATTGACAGCCAAGATTTTTATTATATAGATTCCAGACCTTAATGTCCCGGGAATTACCTGTAGTATAAAGGACATACATCAACACAATCATGAAAACACCGGGTAGTATTAATACAAATCTTGAAGACACTGGATAGTATCAACACAGCACATGCAGTCACCTGGTAGTTTCAACACAAATCATGAAGACACTCCGTCCTATCAACACAAATCATGAAGACACTGGGTAGTATCAACACAAATCATGAAGACAATGGGAAGTATAAACACAAATCATGAAGACACTGGATAGTATCAACACTGCGCATGCAGACACCGTGTAGTTTCAACACAAATCATGAAGACACTCCGTCCTATCAACACAAATCATGTAGACACTGGGTAGTATCAACACAAATGATGAAGACACCGGATCGTATCAATACAAATCATGAAGACACTGGATAGTATCAACACTGCGCATGCAGACACCGTGTATGTTCAACACAAATCACGAAGACACTCGATCATATCAACACAAATCATGAAGACACTGGGTAGTATAAACACAAATCATGAAAACACTCGGTAATATCAACACAAATCATGAAGACACTGGGTAAAATCAACACAAATCATGAAGACACCGGTAGTATCAACACAAATCATGAAGACACTGGGTAGTATTAACATAAATCATGAAGACACTGGGAAGTATAAACACAAATCATGAAGACACTGGATAGTATCAACACTGCGCATGAAGACACCGGTTAGTATCAACACAAATCATGAAGACACTCGGTCCTATCAACACAACTCATGAATACACCGAGTAGTATCAACAAAACTGAAAAGAATGAAACTGTCGCTTGTATGATATTGGAATAATATGATCGTCTCTTGGTGTTAAAGTAAAAAATACACTCGTGACTGCCAGTGATGAATATGTACTAACTACTTTTAAGATTAAATAATAAGAAACTATGTATTCACCAGAAAACGTATACATACCATTTCCATTATAGTTATATAGTTAAAAGTAACATAGTTACAATGACAGATAAAATGGTCGAATATACATTTTCATACATTCATACACTCAATATGGATTGCCAAAATCATTAAAATATATTTTTTTACCTTCAATATAATTGTTGAAGCATGCTGTTGTGCTGTTAAAAGAAATACGACACAGAAGTAATATCATGTTATCATGATTTTGTGTTATTTAATGCATGCTCAGTAAAATTATGATTAATCTAGTGTCTGGTCAGTTGTTTAGGCTGGATTTGTTATCAATTTAGTGTCTGGTCAGTCAATTTACGATTAATTTATTGTCTGGTCAATAGATTTAGGATTAATTTAGTGCCTGCTATGTAGATAAAACCTCAATTTAGTTTCATTCGGTGTCAATCTTTTTAGATATTATCATGTGCTGTATAATAGTGGCTGACAAAAGTCTTATTTTTAAAAGATAAGTATTATAATTCTTTTTAAAAAGAAATGTGCTGAATGAATGTATAAACACATATAAACATATGTTTTGTTGGAAGGTATATCAAATTAGTTTATTTTGTAGTATGAACCTACGATTGATACTTACAACTGAATATGTTACAATATTGGCTTCTTCTGTCTGGTCAGTAGATTTGGAATACATTTCTCATGTCGGTTAGATAAGGTTTAATTTAGTGTTTGATCAGTCGAGTTAGACATCACATTTCAAAATACTTAATAGTGCATAATAGTGACTGACAAAGTTTTTAAACTGAAAAGATTAGTATTATAAACGGTATATATTATTTTAAACAAAATGACAAATAGATGTATAGATACATGCAAACATATTTTTTTATTACGGTATTTCGTATATAAGCTCGATATGTAGTATGATCTTACGATGGATACTTGCAACAGATTCTGTTAAAGTATTGGCATCTTCAGTAGTTGCATTCACACTGTCTATCAGAGTGGCAGTTAGTAGAATGTTATAGTCACGGTCTAAGGGGAAATGTGCTGGTATTGCCACATCTGTACCATCTCGTATTTGGTTTGGTATAATAAAGACGTAATCGCTGAAACAACGTTAATAACAATTGATATAAATGTCAACTTATATTCAGAAATAAAGCACCCTTTCACCCTTAACTGAAACTGTAACATTTCAGTTTAATCAAGTATTTCTTAATATTTAAAAACTATCAAGACTTAGTGTTATATCTGTACCCAAAATATGACAATATAACAGCATGCGTAAGTTTTTCATCTAATATGCTGTTGTCTGGTATATTATACATTTTAAAATACAATTATTGACATAAAACGAATAATAAAGTTGGCGAAAATCTAATGCTATCAGCAAAAACAAATAGAAAGTAAGGAATAATTAGATATACATTATTTTTTTTATATTTGAAATTATTTATTTCATTACAAATGTTATAAATAACTAATGAAAGGAACGGTAAAACAAATATGTTACTACAGACACTTTTCATTAATTATTTGTTTCAGGAAAAGAGGCAAACTGTTTGTTTGTGTGGCTAAAGTAGCAGGGACATCAAGTCCAAGGCTTTTGTATTGTATAAGAGGTAGCGCAAAGGAAGTAAGACAAATTAAATGTTGTTATTTAAACTGATATCTAGGTAAATAAGGATAAAGTGTTTTAACCATAAATTCATTTCTTGTATAAATAATAAGTCATTATGATGTTTATTTTATAAAAATCCTTAAAGTATTGAGGATTTTAGAAAATTTAAATTAGTTTGATTTGTAGTCCGCCAATTATTATATTATAAATTGTGGTGTTATGTGGAGTGGAAGACAAATGTTGTACTGCATATAAATAAAGTAATAGCTGTTGAGATGTTTCTTGCTACCATGAGCTTGATAGACGATATGAATGCTATTACTGCTTATTGTTATACATGTATCTACCATGAAACTGATAGATGATAAGAAATGAATGTATTTAAATACAGCTGATACCAATGAGAAAACTACCATGGAACTAAAAGATGGTAAGGAATAAATGTAAAATCAATATAAATATTGCCTCTCTTGGGGTCAAATTTCAATTTACAATACTACACAATAATTGTCTATGCTCACATATAAACTTTGGATAACTGTAAGTTGAAACAATCAATATTTATACACTTTATCGAGAAAAAAGACAACCTTTTAACACTCCTAGATTTTACGAACGAATAAACTGTAAACAACATCGGAATATTTTTCATTTTACCCACAATAATTTTTACCGAAATTTTGCGAAATATATTAAACACTTTGTGGTATGGATTTCACCACAATACGTACGAGTACAATATATTTCTTTATTGTACAAAATACTCTAAAATGATATTTTCATTCTATACCTCAATCTCAAATCTAGATCATTTTAAATAAATAAACCGTGTTCAAAGCAGTTGACGAATAGCGGATAAATTCGGATTTTGTCAACGTCATGCGGAACATTTGTCCGTTGTTTGAATTTATCCTTAAAATTTCTACTATTTTTTTCCTTTTCTTTTGAGTCGACATTTTGAATTATGAACTGTACAATATAAAATTCATTGGTTCCAATAAGCTTCTACATAGTGTACGGTCACGTGGTAACATCTTGAGTAGATGGAAGGCTTCACACTTACAGGTATAGAATAAAGTTTGATCTTCAGTTAAACTGCAGAATAAAAAACGGACAAAGTGTAATAAATGTTTGCGAAGTATTAATTATGATTATAGTTCATTGGTTGAGTGTTAAATACATTTCTTTAATTTGTATATATTTCATAAATGTAGTTCGTAATTTTTTCTATGTAAACCTAATTTTATTTTAAGTATATATTGTATTCTTCGTTAGTGAGTTATCGACATTGGTCATTTTGCCACACATGAATACGTGTATAATTGTATTATGTGATGTTTAAGTTATACTAGTGTCCTTGTGTCAAGGTACATATTATAATGAGATACTTCATGTCAATTTATTTGCATACACCACCTAAATATACACTTTGCTTAAAAGAAATAAAATACCTTTCTGCTCAAAACTCTCAATGACCTTAGGTTGTAGTCTTTTTGTCCCAGTGATAATGATGCCGGAGCTGTTAAAAGGCTCATTCAATTTTCGGAACAGTTGTAACAGTTGGTATGAAAACCATATTTTTGTTTTGTTATTATTTTTTTCTGCTGGGAATAATACAGAACGACAGTATATTGTGGTTAATGCTGAGGGTCATGTTACAGTAAACAGTTATTTATAAAATAAAAAAATTTCCGGTGGGTGTTACTTGAATAAGCTCCGCCTCAAATGTCAGCAGTGAGTAATATTGTCTTATTTTCTGCGGAAATAATTGATAAATTTGATGAAGCTCAAATTAATGTGTCTCTGTCTTCTTTCTTTTCTTGGCAAAATCTGCAAATTTAGATACAATCTCGAAATTAGGTGAATCAAATATGGTGTATTCATTTCAGTGCTTCCGACAATGGCGGAGATTTGTCGAAAACAGAAAGTAAACAAATCGGTTAAATGAACTGACCGCTCTTTGAAACAAAACCATATTTCGATACTTTATATTTGTACTTTTTTAAAAAGCAGCCGATAAAGGATTAATATGAATATGCTGTAACAATATTACAAACAAATCTTATTTAAATTATTTTTTTGTTATTGTCAAAATGATTGCCTTTCAGAAGTTTACTGGGGTTTTAACAAATTGATTCGCCATGCGGCATCAATGCTTTTAGCTAAATCACCAAACAAATATTAATGTTAACACAACTGGTAAATGATAGATGATGCCAATTAACTGTAATTAAGTTACATCTTTATATTTCAATATAGCAGTTATACCACATTGGACAATTACGCATCATGCTGTTTGACTGATTTTGCTGCCAAAAGGCCTTATAATTATTATAGAAATGATCATTATTTACATCAAATGTGTAATATTAATATAACCAATTATACAGAGCCGTATTTTTTCACTCATGCTCAATGATTTGTTCATTATTTATGCATTATTTATGCATTATTTATGCATGTCCAGTAGGCGCGACTCCGCAAAAAAAATATACTGCATGCGTTTTCACAACTGAAAATATTACGCTGAGTCAGTTCGCGGCGTGACTCGGAGTGTAAATCGCTGTTACTCTGAATAACTCCGCGTAGAAATACAGTTAAGTGCGGTATTGTGTGATTTTACGTTTACTGTACATGTACAGACAAAATATGTTTGGCGTAAATATATATAAAGATTATAGGGAGATTAAGTTTGCGTGTTTTTTTTATGCACATGCATAAACTGTGTAAAAAGTATCAAAAGTAGCGTATCCCGAAAATACAAAAAATATCAAGATTCGAGTGTAAAGGAAATATCTTTATTCCACATATATTTTAGAAATTCCCATCATGCAAAGATATAATTGATGAAGAAATAATCGTGATTATTAATATTTCAATAGGCTCTCACATGGCGATATCACACATTACCTTTTGGTAAAGAAACTTATACTATTCATATCTGTGCTACAATTTATAAAAGACACAAAACTATTCGATATTAATTAACTGTACAATACATGTTCATTTAAAGTCGGCCTAATGACGGTATATTTAAATTTCGATTATCTTATTATTACACTATACAACCATTATTTTCAATTTTATTTTCTTTATTGTTTTTATTATTTCCCTTAGGCAAGCTAATGGTTTGTAAGTAAATATTTTAAAGTCACTCATTAATTTTTGTCTTTTAATATTAAATTTGTTGATAGCTTAATACTGGAACAATGGATATAGTATTTTACTTTAGTAAAAATTGAAAAATCTATAATCTTTATAATTTTACTTACTTGGCACATTCTATGAGATGTAATGGTCAAACATGTGATGATTAATTACCTGTCAAGAGAATAGCGTGTAGCCAGGCTTAAATAGCATGAATAACTGTCCACCATGTCCACCTTATTTTAACTAAGTACAATACTTGCTGGCGAATTTGACCTTTGAATAGTAATGTTAGTTGTCACTTTTTTTATGACTGTTGTGATAATAATATTGTGTTTACCTGCAATTTTCATTTTTGGTATTTGTAATTCATTTTGTGTAGGGAATGTCCAACCCTTTTGCTTATATGTATGTTAAAGCAATGTAATATGTTTAAACTAGACTAAACAAGCCAAATAGTATTTCGAAAAGATATGCATATGTTATGATTTAAACCATCCGCAACAGAAAATACACCTTTTTTTATTACTTATGAGCTTTAACACAGTGACGTACTGATTATCCTAACAATTTGAAATAGTAACTGCTTCTCTTCATTTTCCTTCCCCAGATTAAATAATATTTCAATCAGAATCAGAGTCATAAACTATGTAATCAGTAGGCAACCGCAACACCCTCTGGGAGAAACGTTCACAGTAGAAAACGTCAAAATTATTATCTTTTGCTGTATGGAAAGTTAATATTTCTTTTAGACAGCTCAATGATCAACAGCAGTGTGAAAAATAGAATTTAGGAACATTAAAAGCAATTTCAGGTTCAAATAAAATATCGAATGCATGTATATGATAAAGTTTGCAAATATCTGGCAATTAACTCGTGCTAAAATATTCAAACTACCGGAGATACAAAATCTGATCAAGATCAAGAAATTGTTAATGAAATGAGAAAAAAATGCCAATTGAAGTTCTTAATCCGTTTAAATTCACCAGAATAGGAAGACACTTAAACGTTTTCCAGTAACAGTAACTATATTCGTTGTGACGGATTCTGACTGAGCGTGTATTAATGTTAAAATACCATTTACAACAAAAGCGTTATTTTATGCATAAACGTTGCATTATTATTTATAAATGTATTCTTCTGAACTGTATTTCATTGTTAGCATCGAGGAACAACGCATGTATAGCAACATGATACATGCAAATACCTATAGGAACTACTTAATTGCATGACACATGCAAAAACCCATTGGAACTACGTAATTGCATGACACATACAAAATCTCATTGGAATTTCTTAATTGCATAATGATAGATGAGATGATTACGAGTGGGTTGTGTTGCGGCAATATTAATGATTTATAATATGAACAGACAAAACTCAAACATTTGCCTTTTATTGATGTCTTTTTTAGAGAAACATAATGCATAGTTTAAACAATGTTTTATTCACATAAGTACATACATTTAGCATACGTTTAACAATAAAGCATAAAGTCATACGTTTAACGAAATATTCGGAAAGGATACAGAAAAAAGCTTTAGAAGCTTGTGTAAACCTGCTTCCATAACAGTTATTTTACATTTCATATAGACTCAATCATATTGTTCCGTAATAATTTCAATTTAGCCAAATGTACAAAAAATTGATAAATGAAATAATGATTTATTCATAATATTTCAAAAAAATAAGAGTATTGGTTGAAGAGAAGGAAATGAAGAGACTTCACTGATTTTATCTTCCGATACAGAGGATAGGTGTTTTGCAATTTTATGTTTATGAATTCAATTCATTCAGTATTAATTGTTTGTTACTATATATGATCAAATAGAGACCTGTCGTATAATTATGTAAGTAAACCTAGCATCGAATATGATAATTCGTTATCTATTTTACTGGGTACGATACTCAAAACGTTTGGTTTGTATAATAATTATAATTTTTAACTGCCATAAAAATCGAGTTGTTGTCAGTAGGTGTAAAAGATTCATGACCACACAGAAGGTCATTCAAAGAGGGTTCATGTAGGTAAGTTTTTTTTATTTCAGTCATCATTCTATTACTATTAGAAATGATAGAAAACATCTGTATGCCTTTAACAGTTTTAGTTCTGAAATGCCAGTTATCATAGAGTTATAAAAAGTCAAATCAATAAGTAAATGGCCTTGTTACTATTACTATTATGATTATAAATACAAGCATACTTACTTGTTATTGGTATAGCAATGCAATATGAAGATGAAATTCTGAAAATAGCATTCTGATTGATTAAGTGTATAAAACAACTTGCTTTTGTTCATGTCAGTGTTCAGACTGTTGGGGTGAAACATGTACATTCACAAGGATGCCACAACATCACAAACAGTATCAATACACGGACTGGCTATAATCGTAATAAGTATAGGTTGAACATATAGAAGTAGTAGAGCTTTGGATAGGTCAGAAGCAAAACCACCACTGGTGAACTTAACTCTAGACGATGTAAACATAAAACATCATGTCATAGTAAACATGTATATGGTATAAAACACACAGTTTACTATAAGTAAATTAAAAAAATATGCTACATGTCACGGGGTTTATTTATTACAAATAAACAGTGGATTTGTGTATTTTTAATTCTCATACAAATACTCGTAGAGAAGGCCACCCCTGTAACACACATTATTGATGCTGTGAATAACAATTATAGGCCCTTTATAATTATTTAAATATATAAGAATCAATTGACATACTAATCATATCAAAAATATATAATTCAATAAACTTTTATTAAAAATTACATGTCGATTACATTTTATTGAAAGGTGCGGCCAAACTGTTTTGGTACAGGTAACTCATAATTATACAATATTCCCGAAACAATTTGTCGTTTTATTAAAACTAAATTGGACTTACCACTATAAATTTCGCATTCACCGCGTAAGTGTCTGAATATTGTTATTGCCCGCTGTCTGTCAGTAATGTGCACGGAAAAAAAATGGGAAAAGGTATTTATATTTGGCGCGAAACTCAAAGGTTAGCATGCGGGTCAACATGCAATTCTCATCCAGTCACATTCATTCTTACACAACATGTGACACATAACAGCTTTATTCAGTGGACGTTACGTACGAAACCACAGCAACACGAACGATAACTATAACAAACAATTAACGATAATCGCGGTAAACTTTAGGCACGGCAGCATAATAGCATAGAGATAGAGATCACAGGATCGATAATATATAATATTCAATATATTAATTACCCTGTGACATCAATATTTATGTAAATAATGAACTTTTATAGGCCAGAGTAGCAAGATAATGAATAAATAAAGCTTTAGAAAGAACAAAGAACTGCGGTCGTCGTCAAAGAGAATAGTTTATGGTCAACAGTAAAATGACCACATACAAACATGCAATACTAAGTAAGAATAACATAAGTACTTACTTTGTGCTGTCGACTAAGCTGACCAATGAGAATAGTGCAATAGGTAGTTTCATATTGAACCTGAAAAGTAGAAATGATGGCGCGCTTAAAAATATACATATTTACACACATTAGATCAAGTGTGGTTGAAATAATCTGAACTTACGCTGTGTGATAAGCTTGAATAAATTAAATAGAACAATGTATATTGATGATAAAATGAGTAATGGAATACAAATACGTGACCAATGTAATGTCCCTTCTTTAAATCTCCCAATAGAAAAATTAGAAATGTTCCATGAGATATAGCCCTACTTGGATTTATGTAACGGGAATACATGGACATGTCTTTCCCTTCTTGGATTTATGTAACGGGAATACATGAACATGTCTTGCCCTACTTGGATTTATGTAACAGGAATACATGGACATGTCTTGCCCTACTTGGATTTGTGTAACGGGAATACATGGACATGTCTTGCCCTACTTGGATTTGTGTATCGGGAATACATGGACATGTCTAGCCCTACTTGGATTTATGTAACGGGAATACATGGACATGTCTTGCTGTACTTGGATTTATGTAACGGAAATACATGGACATGTCTTTCCCTACTTGGATTTATGGAACGGGAATACATGGACATGTCTTTCCCTACTTGCATTTATGTAACGGGAATACATGGACATGTCTTGCCCTACTTGGATTTGTGTAACGGGATTACATGGACATATCTAGCCCTACTTTGATTTATGTAACGGGAATACATGTACATGTCTAGCCCTACTTGAATTTATGTAACGTGAATACATGTTCATGTCTTGCCCTACTCTGATTTATGTAATTGGAATACATGGACATGTCTTTCTCTACTTGGATTTATGTAACGGGAATACATGGACATGTCTTTCCCTACTTGGATTTATGTAACGGGAATACATGGACATGTCTTAAATCATCGAGAATTGTGACGATGTCAATAAGTGTGTACATATATTACAATTGATGTAAACATTTACTTTACACACAGGCAATGGCCAAACTTTAATTAAATATATATTTTTTTAGTTTTATTGGTTCCTTACGTAAACGTACCCAACGAATCTCTGACACCCCGTCAATAATTGAATTGCAAACAAGTCACATCACTTACATAACAGTACGAACGTCTTAGATCGTTTAAACTACATTTATTTGTTTCTCGCGTAAACAAAGAATGGATCAACAGTTTGATGGTCGGTTTAGTATTATACGAACATATATCTAAATAATAAAATACAACAAAACACCGTTTTTGCTATTTTCTTCGGTTTATTGTTTTATTTATTTCTTTGGCGATTTTAACCGGGCGCCAAAATCAAAACATAGGCTGTTTTGAGAAACAATGAAGTAGATCATAAAATGTTCATAATTGATCTCAACGATACAATATCTTGATCATACCAATTAACACAATCCTGGTTTACCGAACGTTAATGCTAGTCGTTGACAAGACCAATTTAATCGACAAGAAAAAAATGAAATAAAAACATGTAGATCTAGTTGAAGTTCAGAAGCAGACGATCATGAGACAATGTAAATATATAAACTTGCATATTTGAAACTTTCTAAATTCCGAATAATGAAATGAAAGGTAAAACTTTATGTTACTTTAGATACTTTTCATTAGGTATTTGGTTCAGCAAAATGTTTTAATTATTAGCAAACTGAAAATGAACTTCACTTACCTGCACGCCTGTCAGTCTCCAGTGTCTGTTTGATATATCCCTATAAAGGTATATATTAATGTATTATGAACATATGTTCAACGGATCTCCTATTGGCACTATACAGTATTATTCTTGCGGCACTCATATATGTGATTTAGTAGGATGAGAAATAAATGACAACCTGAATAAATAATTTTTCTAATAGTTATACGTACAAAAATAGGGTTTAGTATACTGTAATTTTGAAACCAAATATGAGGTTTGTAATGGT
Source organism: Panopea generosa (assembly GCA_029582155.1). Taxonomy (NCBI): domain Eukaryota; kingdom Metazoa; phylum Mollusca; class Bivalvia; order Adapedonta; family Hiatellidae; genus Panopea; species Panopea generosa. The sequence continues at coordinate 12,293,575 of CM055896.1, read as the reverse complement.
CACAAACTTTTAACGGCGACATCGTTTTACCATTCAAATTCACTAGCAAAGTTACTTGGGTGACTGGTCTTCAAACTGAACTTACTGTTTAGCCGAAAAACGCATATCAGCAAATGATGCGCTATGAAAGTAGTTTCTCGTAAAATCAAATGAAATCGTCAAACTGTTCAAAATATTTATTACATCTTAATATATTTTATCATTTTACAAATACATAGTAACTTTAATCCACAAACATATTTTTAAAACTACCGTTAACACTGTTTTCGGTGCCATTGTAAACGAATGACATAGTAATACATAGAAGGCTAGAACGTGATGAATGTACCGAAAGTATACGCAGTTTTTAATATCCGCAAATCTAAGCGCACAAACCAATGGAATTACAGGACATTTCTGAAGAGTATTAAAATTAATAAAATATAGTTTGCTGCGGTTATATGTTTTTAGGATTTCATTAGCATACATTTAATTTAAGTATACCTGATTAAAGAAATTGATTAAAATAAAACAATATTTTCTAGAAGAAATGTTTTGTTTGTTAACTTTATCATAATTTTAGAAAACTATATCTTTAATTTATATATTTATAATCAGTAAAGGAACGAGAAAGAAGTAATATGGATTATTTTGTCCCATTTTGCTCCGTTTGTTCCCTACTGCTATTTCTTTGCCTTATTTACATAACAAACATTGCATCGCCTACATTTTGAGTTAAATAATCATCATCATAATTCTAAAAATGCAACATATACATGTATATAAATTTTTAATTATTTGTATTGTTAGCAAAATTGATTCCTGCATAAATTCAAACATAACATTTGCATTGTAATGATGGCTACGTGCTATTGTCATATAACGTGTTTGACGTCATATTCATAATAATATGGGTATGTGGCTAAACGTGGGCGTTTTCATATAGCCTATGTTGAGGTATTGCTAATAATAATAATTTTTCAACACAAGATCAAAGCATTTGGCTACAATAGAGGATCATTAGTGCTTATTTATAATTAAATATATTTAATGAGTTGTCAAAAATGGATTAAGCAAGTATCTATCGAGCAATATAACATGTTTGCAAATGAGTTCGATAACTTGAATGATAAATGATCACGAATATAAGATTCTTTTTATCACATAATTTTGGACAATTGTACATTTAACATATCGTATGAGGAACGAGAATAAATTGTTTCCGTCAATCGTCGTATGACGAGCCATCTCATAATAACGCCAAATTTAACATAAGAGAAGCGAGAGTTATACGGAAAACACCGAACTATCAATCGCAAACAATATTATATAAGGTTAATTTTAAAACATGTTTTGGGTTTATTTTTATTGCATAACGTATTTTAATCATATTTGATATTTTCTTCTGTGTAGTGAAGTCATTTCGTGAAAAACATTGTGTCGTTTTAAAAACAAAGCACTAAACGTGGCACAAACATAGAACAAGGCTAACTGACTATTTAAACACGATACCCACCTTCAAAATGACGGAAAATCTATGATTGCCGCCAAAACGGCCACGAAATTTGACAAAATCCATATTTGTCTTCAATTTGCAGTAGTTAATGATATTTGATAGCTCATTATGACTAATGTTATCAAAATATATTTATTTTTGTTTATTTTAATGCTTTCATTGCGAAAGAATATTTTAAAATATAAACATATGCAAAATATAGGTTTAAAATCTTAAAAATAGTAACAAGTTTTATAATTTGATTACTCTATTTACTCTAAGTTTGCTAATTAGATATTTTACACACTTTATTCATATATATATTTTTTAAATAATGCATGGTATAGAGCAAAAAATTGTACCTATATGCAAATTATAATGGTAGGGATAAATCAATATAACACTATATATACACATCTGTCAACGCTAGAACAAATTAAATATTAGATTTTAGCTGTATCCAACTGCTATTGGTATATTGCTATGATGTACGCACTACTTTAGCCTTTGTGCATTAACATCTTCTGAAATACTATTTATCAGCATTTAGAGAGACGATCAGATTGGTACTTAATGCTTCATTTGGAATGACGTTCCTGTATTTATGAGGACATTTTTTAAACAAGCATTGTTTTTAACTTTCTTTTTCAATATTTTGTCCGTATTATAATGCTCTGTATCAGGAAGAATGGGTCAATAAAAGTACAGTTCGGTTAACTGTAATATTTTTGTTTTCAATGTATTGTTTGTATATGTTTCCTTATCATAATCTGCAACATGGGCAATTAGATTGACATATGGTAATTGTTGGTTTGGTTAAGATTTACATTAAAACTCCGTTGGCTTGGATACGGAAGACTGAACCACAACATATAGCTCAAACCACGTGCACTTATCTGGGCCCTGCTTTCTATTCCTATTTAGATGCGTTTATATATATATATATATAATTATATATGTACATGTATGGTATGATGTTAAAAAAATACTTGGTTCGAACAACGCTTAACTCGAATAAATTTGTCCTGTCCCTTCGGGATTTAGCCATCGAAGATCTACTGTATAAAAAGGAAGAATATAGACTGATCAATACAATGGAACTATATAAGGCTCATTGTCAGCAAACTAATACTGAAAAAAAAACAATAACAAAAATTATGATAATCCTAGAGTTAGTAAAACAGTGGCAGAGAAGAAGATGTTTCCAATTGAAGTAACAACAATGTTTCATATGTAGTCATATAACGATTCAAGAAATCATGCATTCCCGTGTCTTCAATAGTTATATAGGAACTGTTTTGATACACGTTCTCTTCTGTCAACAAACGCGGCTTCCATCTATTATTTACTTTATGCACTTACTGTATGTAAGATTAAATGTTCAGTCAATATGCAATACAAAGTTACATAACCGATTGAAGTGCTGTTAAAAATGTCTCATACGGTAACGCGTCGATCACCATAGACAGTCAGTCAGTTAATAACACACGGCACACTACGTGTTTAATCTCCTCTAATGGTGGAGCGCATGGTCGAGTGACAGTGAATTGCTCCTGCCTCGCGACCATATGTATGTGCTGTGTCCTCGAGCAAGACACCTTTTCTTATTTGCTTATACTAGAACTTATTCTACCCAGTAAAAGCGAGCTTGATTTGTATAAGTTGTAATGACTTATTTTGCAATCGAAGTATGATTAATAAATATAAACTAATCTCATATCTTTGGAAGATTTTCAGCGTTTTTGTTTGCGTACTGACAAAAGTAATTAATATGTGTTGTATTACGTTAATACTACTCATAATAAAGAACAAAGAAGAAACAAACATATTTCAACATATTAACTTGGATACTCTAGACAACAACGTTATGATAAAAGACTATATATTTCTGGATCGTCCATCGTATGCTAAAACACACTCATTTATATTTTAACTTTAAACACTGTTTACAGATACTCCTTAGTAGATAAAGGGAAACAACTCCTCACACCTTATCTATACCCAATCAACTGATCGATAACCGGCCAAAAGGGGAACCATATCAAATATATGCAGTTAAGGTAATTATCGAGGAGTAGATTTATACAGTTGTCTCGCACGTATACACACACGCATTTTAATTGTTTCATCTATTATGTTTTACAAAATTTAACAAAGAGCATCGACTAACACAGTCCCAACCTTTAACAGGCTAAACATGAATAGCATCAGAGTAGCAAGAACATTCATGTTAAACCTGAAAAGGAAGGAAAACAAATATATGTAATTTATATTCTAAGTTTCATTTGTGTTTGATAAAGGAAACGTTTGTAATTTTAGAAATATATTCTAGATACTGTTATAAAAGCGAATGTATGCACGTAATTGGTCAAATCACACTCTTCATTGCAGTTGAATTTTGTCGCATTTTAGATTTGAATGTCTTATAAATAATGAATGATGTAACAATTTTCTTACAGGCCATCATGCTGTCCTATTATCTTGTGAGACAGCTGTAAAAAATGACGAGTTCATCCTAAAGCCTTCACCGGACAGAGGCGGTTAATACAAGTAATCCAATTCGTTTTGTTGTATTCTTCAGTATTATTCTCATACTGTTATAACTTTTGAAAACATCAAAATGTATTTTGTCGTATCCATTATGTTTATCATATCATTATCGAATATATGTCGTATTCTTTGTGTTTATCATATTATTATTGTATACCTTTAGCATTATGCTCTTGTGTTTATCATATTATTGTTGTATCTCTTAAGCATTATACTTTTATGTTTATCATATTATTGTTTTATACCTTATGCATTATGCTATTATGTTTATCATATTCTTGTTGTATCTCTTAAGCATTATGCTCTTGTGTTTATCATATTCTTGTTGTATCCCTTAAGTATAATGCTCTTGTGTTCATCATATCCTTGTTGTATCCCTTAAGTATTATGCTCTTGTGTTCATCATATTATTGTTGTATCTCTTAAGCATTATGCTCTTTTGTTCATCATATTATTGTTTAATCTCTTAAGCATTATGTTCTTGTGCTTATCATATTATTGTTGTATCTCTTAAGCATTATTCTCTTGTGTTTATCATATTTTTGTGGCATCCCTTTAGCATTATGCTCTTGTATTTATCATATTCTTGTTGAATCTCTTAAACATTGTGCTCTTGTGTTTATCATATCCTTGTTCTATCCCATCAGCATTATGCTCTTGTGTTTATCATATTATTGTTGTTGTATACCTTAAGCATTATGCTCTTGTGTTTATCATATTATTATTGTTGTATACCTTAAGCATTCTGCTCTTGTGTTTATCATATTATTGTTGTATCTGTTAAGCATTATGCCCTTGTGTTTATCATATCATTGTTGTATACCGTAAGCATTATGCTATCTTGTTTATCATATCATTGTTGTATACATTAAGCATTATGCTCTTGTGTTTATCATATTCTTGTTGTATACCTTAAGCATTAAGCCGTTGTGTTCATCATATTATTATTGTATACCTTAAGCATTATGCTTTTGTGTTTATCATATTATTGTTGTATCCCTTAAGCATTATGCTCTTGTGTTTCTCATATTATTGTTGTTGTATACCTTAAACAGTATGTTCTTTTGTTTATCATATTCTTGTTGTATACTTTAAGCATTAAGTTCTTGTGTTTATCATATTATTGTTGTATACCTTAAGCATTATGTTCTTGTGTTGATCATATTATTGTTGTATACCTTAAGCATTATGCTCTTGTGTTTATCATATTCTTATTGTATACATTAAGCATTATGCTCTTGTGTTTATCATATTATTATTGTATACCTTAAGCATTATGCTCTTGTGTTTATCATATTATTGTTGTATCTCTTAAGCATTATGCTCTTGTGTTTATCATATTATTGTTGTATCTCTTAAGCATTATGCTCTTGTGTTTATCATATTATTGTTGTATCTCTTAAGCATTAAGTTCTTGTGTTTATCATATTATTGTTGTATCTCTTAAGCATTATGCTCTTGTGTTTATCATACTCCCGTCTGAGATGTAAACTTTGTTTCAATATTAATGAAAAATATTAAAAAAAGTTAAAAACGTATCGTTTTTTGTCCTATCAATTAAAAAATAATTCCTTGTATTTATGTGTCTTCTTCAAAGAAATCGAGTACATTTGCGGTTAGCATTTTGTCGTATCCCTTATGTATTATTCCCCTATGTTTATTTTATCATTATCGTATATATGTAGTATGTTTTGTGATTATCATATTCGTGATGTATCTCTTATGCATTATGCTCTTGTGTTTGTGATATTCCCGTCTGAGGTGTAAAAAAATGATTCAAAGTCGATGTAAAATGTTTAAAACGTTTTCTTGTCGTAGTCCTTAAATATTATTTTCTTGTATTTATCTGTCTTCTTCAAAGAAGTCGAGTACATTTGCGTATAGCACCACTTTGTTTATGTTGTATGAATTGACGTGCTTCGTACTTATTGTGATGATTCCATATCCGTACATTGTTTTGGCAGCTGTATCATTTAAATAATTTACTTGATCATTTTAACAATAAAACATCTCTAAACATCGATTCTGTATAGCCTATTGTTAGATGCTATGCTTTTAACACAAACCACATTTCTTATAAACATGTGATTGTTATATAGATTTATAAATCCTACGGAATGTAATAGAAAGCAGATATAATACAATGATAGATTTTGTACAAAAATGACACATCTATATGAACAACTGTCAAAGAAAGCTAGCAAAAATTATTTAATCTAATTAAAAAAGAAACTATGTCTATGCATCTACCTAATTACCTTATATTACGTATTTGCGCTTTACTAACTAGTTTTTAAGTATTTCATGTTTATGGTCTAGATACATTAGACTTATTGTTTATGCACCCGTTTACGTAGAAACTGTTTTAAAAACACAAAATAATAAAAATAATTATATACAAATTATCAATAAAAATACTTTTATATTGAAAATACAAAAAAAAAACCGACCACAAAATAACATTTACATACATAATAGTTTTTATTTTTTTTGCAGTAAATGTTTAGTTTTTATTGTTTCCTTTATGAAGAGAAAATAAATCTTACAACTGAAAACTGTAGAACTTCGATGGCTCAAACGCGACGAGACTGGACAAAATAGTTCGACTTAAGGGTTGTTCGAGCCAAGTATTGTTCAACATCATACTAAACATGTATATACATCAAAATAGGAATTTGGCCGGAATCAGATAAATGGATCAAGCTATCTTTGGTGTTCAAGCCATCCGTGTTCGAGGGAACGAGGTTTTACTGTAGTTCACTTGCCGTTAGTGTAGCCATTCGTTGTATTCATAACGTTAATGATATAAAGACCCCTATTTTAATTCGAACATAACTTCGCACTCACGTAGAAACTGAACATGTTTACATCGAGTGAAGTATGAGGATTCCCTTAAAAAAATAAATATAAATTTGTTAAAAAGTATGCATATGTTCATGTTTCTGAAAACATAAAATAACAAAATAAAATGCAAGCAACTCACACAGAATGTCAGGATACTTATACAACTCGAGTATACTTGTACTTCTTATCAAAGAGATCGACAATATTCCGTTATAAGTGATGTATTTGATACAACAACGACAACATAACATTCAAAACAAGGCCAGACGCGTTACTTGAACTGAATGCTCATCCCAATCAATATCATGAAACTGCCGAGAGTCATTTACGTAAATGTAAATAAGCATTAAGGCCCGTGAAAGTTAAAACATCATTTATTATGTTTCCGGTTAATATGCTCGAGACTATACACATAGTGTCAAAATAATGTTGTTATAAAAACAGAATAATCGTGAAGGCATTATAAGGTATAGTGTTAAAGTTTGAAAAGAATTTTGAAGATTGACACATAGAAATGCATTTTTTAGTTTTATCAAACTATAAGATTGAAGTTACTTAGATAAACATGTAGGGATGAGACGAACTACACAGAGCAGTATCAGTTAGCCATATGTGAAGTAGGGGAGGGGATATGTTTTAGAGAGCATGTTAAAGCAAAAGGTATTACTTGTTTTAACTTTCGTATACATTATTTAAGAGCATACATAATGTTCATTAATTGAGACCCTCATCTTGTCTTAGGGTTAATGATAAAATCGACATCATTAAATTGCGAAATTATACTGGAACATCGCACAATCAAGTAAGAACACAAGGTTGTTAATAGCTAGTCCTTTAGGGTACGGTACAATTGTTTGTAAAGGGATGTAAACCATGGAAGATAGCTTCAGGTTTAAGACGTTATTTAGTTTTTTTGTCAAACTATCATGTAAATGTAAAACAATACAATTTTATTAACGATGTTAAGAAGTCGTCAAAGCATCAATATATACTAAGAATTACATGAGAGACATTATCAAATATAGTGAAATACCAGGCAAAAATTAACACTACCTTCTCTTTGCAATATCAGTCAAGTTTGAAAGATATTTAAATCCGAGAGGATTACCAATTCTTCTATAAACAGTATATAAATAAAATATATTACTTGGATAAACTCGGTAGTTCGATACAATTGACTTTTTTTTTGATGACAGAAATGTTGAAAAAATGCAGTTTAGGACGAAATCAATCACCAATCGAAGAAATAATACTAGAATCAGTTGCAATTAGATCTGTGTTTGACTGAATTGCAGTTTGGTTGAACGTTTGTTAACATTAGCTTACGTATTTTCCTGGACACTAGGCACATCACAGTATGCGATAGATTGAGAGAACCAGTTGATAAGCGTGTTTGCTGGACACTAGGCACATCACAGTACGCGATAGATTGAGAGAACCAGTTGATAAGCGTGTTTGCTGGACACTAGGCACATCACAGTACGCGATAGATTGAGAGAACCAGTTGATAAGCGTGTTTCCTGGACACTAGGCACATCACAGTACGCGATACATTGGGGGAACCAGTTGATAGGCGTGTTTGCTGGACACTAGGCACATCACAGTACGCGATAGATTGGGGGAACCAGTTGATAAGCGTGTTTACTGTGCTGAATGAAGCCCTGGTTTACCACAAAAGTCATGTTCTGGTACAACAGATTTATGTTGAATGCATATTTATTCGGCAATTCTTGTGTTGTTATTTACCATAATATTTAGAAAACACTGACCATTCACAGGGATGCGTTCATAGGCAATAGACAGTGCAACTCTGCATACGTTCATAGGCAATAAACAGTACAACTCTACATACGTTCATGGGATATAGACAGTACAACTCTACTTACGTTCATGGACAATAGCCAGTACATCTCTACATACGTTCATGGGCAATAGACAGTACAACTCTACATATTTTCATGGGCAATAGACAGTAAAACTCTACATACGTTCATGGGCAATAGACAGTACAACTCTGCATATGTTCATGGGCAATAGACAGTACAACTCGGCATACGATCATGGGCAATAGAGAGTACAACTCTACATACGTTATTTGGCAATAGACAGTGCAATTCTACATACGTTCATTGGCAATTGACAGTACAACTCTACATATGTTTTGGGGCAATAAACAGTACAACTCTACATACGTTCATGGGCAAACGACAATACAACTCTGCATACGTTCATGGGCAATAGACAGTACAACTCTGCATACGTTCATTGAAGGAGTACGAATGTAAGCACAATAAAACCTGTATAAGCGGTTACCTCTGTACTGAGCAGTCACTTGTACTGAGCAGTAACTTGTCTTGATGAGTCACATAATGTCCTATCAAAAATTAAGATAAGTTTTACTGTATATCTCATTATTATCTATATGAATGGTAATACGTATACTGATATCAATTAAGTTATACAGTCATTTATTCACAGAAACAACAAAATACAGTAAATAAAAAAAACAATAGTATGAATGAAACGTATGCATAATCCTTATCTCGTGTTGTTTTGACAATTTAATTTTCATTTTAACGACCAGTTTGATAATAACAATGACACCTCATTATTACGTTTTACTGGCTACAGAAAACATCTGCCGTCACATCGTGGATATATTCTACTGGCTACAGAGAACATCAATCATCGTGGCTGTATGTTACATAACAAACAAAACTATTTATGCGAATACTGTTAACAAACAATTTGTTTTATGGATCAATATGGAGAAAGGACAGCATTAACTTTTTCCTAAGGGCATAATTTGTTGTTCTTATGTTTACTGGTCACCTGTTTAAGCGTCATTGCAAACGGCTTATAACAGCACGTTTATAACGGTAAGAAGACAAAAAGTATTGTGTTTAACATGTGTCGCTAATCAATGTAATGCTATCCTGTTTAATCCCATGCTAGTTTATAACGACAATTTCAACAAAAACAACAAATATCCAAGTCAATCATAATCCTTAGATATCGTGTATTCTAATCAAGTAAATAATTACTTAAAAAATGACTATAATTGACATGCATTTATCGTCCAACATTGATCATTAACAAGGTTCCTGCATGTTGAATATTCCCCTTTTCGCTTTGTTAAATATAGATGTAACGCTGTTGTTTACAAACGCTGATATATATTTACTATAATAAATCTGATGCTGTAAAATGCTATAGGAACATTTCCAATAAAACATCTCAAATTAATGTAATAATAATGTTAATGATAAAAACACACTTAATTCTTATTTTGGTTAAAAAACTGTTTTAATCATATTAATGTATCCCTTATCAAAGGTTTGTTGTTGTTGTTGGTGGTGGTGGTGGTGGTGGTGGTGGTTGTTGTTGTTGTTGTTGTTGTTGTTGTATGGTGCTTAGCGTCGCTTTCGACAATTTTTCAGTCATATCGCGACGGTGTCTTCTTCAGACAGTATTCTGAGCGCTGTCACACTGGAGTATCATGCCGCAGACACATGGTATAATACCCCACCCAGTCACATAATACTGACACTGGGCCGACCAGAACTAGAACTCTCCTCTAAATGCTGAGCGTCAAGCGAGGAAGCTTCTAGTACCATTTTTTTAAAAGTCTTTGGTATGACCCGGCCGGGGATCGAACCCACGACCTTCTGCATGCGAGGCGGACGCTCTACCACTAGACCACGCCGCGGTATGTAATACCCATTGAATATTTTTAACCGTCGGGTGAGCATCGAATCCATGATCGGATGGTCGTTGGTTTGATTCTCAGTTACGGCTATGTGTGGTGTCCTTGAGCAAGACATAAGACACTTTTTACATATATGCTTCTTACTAATGGTTTTAGGAACCCACGATCGGAGGGTCGTGGGTTCGATCATCCGCCACGGCTATGTATGGTGTCCTTGAGCAAGACACTTTTACCAGATATGCTTAATATTGATTCTTCAAAGAAAGAGAAGTTTGTTTAAGTTGTAAGAACTTGTTTCATAATAAATGTGAAATAAAAAAGTTTGAACTAAAACAATTAAACCGTTCAAAATGCTTTAATATACATAAATCACAGAACACGGTCATGTTAAAACCTTATTAGAAACAGTTAAAGTGAGTGCATAGTAAAAAAGATATTATGGCAGTTGTCAAAAGAGAATATATATTCGTTCAATACACAATGCTGATTAGTTCAAAGCGTTGACGAGTTCAATATAAGGGTACACAGCGTGAACCTATATTCCTATCGATATAAAGATAATACACACCACATACGTTTCGCAAATACTCTGTGTAGATGGACACATTGCATACCTATTTGGACTTATCACTTTTCTGATTACTTTTATTTCAAAATATACAGATCAGTACATTGGCAAACATACAAGATCGTTTAGTTTTCATTATACCTCTAATGAATATAAGTATTTATTAACTTTGATACAAAATATGAACCTATAAAGAGGAAATGAATGTCCAACAACAGATCTAAAATTCAAGGGACACAGTCACAAAATAGTTAAAGTTTAGCCTTTCTTACTCGCAAAATGATAAACATCCTCTTTCAGAGATTTAAAACTATCCTAGATCCATCTATGAAACATTTGTCTACCTTATATTAATATGCACACTTGAAAACGAAACAGGAAGTAAAAAATCAAACTAATATACTTGGAAATGATATAAATACAGTCATTATGATAAGGATATAATCGAATATTAGATGTATTTGTTTAATCCAAAACTAAATAAAAAAGTAAAAACAACTATCCAAGGAACAAATAAAGACATCAAGTGTAAACATGGACTAGGTGTGAAACGGTGTACTGGGCTGATCGGGTAAGTAGATTGTTGACAACAATTAGGATAAAGTGAATCAATGTAATATATAACACACGTACGGGAAAATGTATAATGTTATTGTCTACTTCTGGTTATAAATTTATATCAGATACTATAAAGTGATGTGCTCTTGGAGTTGTGTCAAAATATTGAAATGACCAATCTAATTGTTACTGATATATATAAAGTCAAGTTCGGATCTAGCGTGTTAGTATGGAAGGTGAATACTGATTGTACCATTTTTATTACTGAAAGTATTTTCAATATGTCTAGTAAATCAAGAGACATACGACATATGACAATTTCTATTTAACTCGGTTTTGCACTAAATGTTGATGTTACACATGATCGACAGGGAAAATGTTGGGTTTTTTTCTAATTAGTTGAAACTTTTTTTTCGAAAATGTGTTCACTGCCATTTTCAACACATAACATGTTATATATGACATGCCCAGTTTTATTAGTGGGGAAGGACCTCAGAATGAATCTGAGTAGAACCACCGTCGTTCTGCAAGTAAATGGCAAACCATTTCGCAAAAATGTCTTTGGACCGAGGCGGGCCCGAGCCCCACGACCTCAGTGGTGAGAGGTAAGTGGTCGTCAGACGGTGTCGCCCTGTGGTATGTGGTAACTAATTTACTTTCCATAGAAATAATAAGTTCTTTTACATGTAGCTTATCGCTCTCACTCCCTTCCTTAGTAGTATGTTCCGGTAAAGTGCTTTGCTCAGGGGCACTTCAAGGGGAGGTCGATATCATCGATCATGCGTGTGATAACCTAGACCAATCGTTTGCCACAACTGTGCGCTTCACATATACCGCTAGCTTTCTTTGCATTCATAATTCTTTAATTGAATAAAAAAGATAATACCTAGCAGGGTTTGCCTCATTGAATCGTTACGAATATTGTTCATGTGGATATTTCACAGGTTGTATGCAAAGTATTACTTATTTAAAGGTCATTTACCTACGCACTTTTGTAGATGACCCGTGGTGTCCATATGAAAAAATGTAGCTACAAAGTCTCTACAAAGTGGTGCGTTCCTATTCCAAAATGTGTGTCAATCCATTTAGTATTTGTTGTTGTCACGTTTAATTATCCTTTACATGTTCATGTACACTATACACTTATATATGGTTCTTGCATATTGTAAGCAACTTGTGACACATATATGATACTTTTTAAATGACTTGCTTAGCATGAACAGTTTGTTTCTCTGTAATCAAGGTTATGTTGTACAGTATATTTGTTGACATTTTATTATACACAACTGTCCTTTCTTAGCTATACGTTAGTTTGGAATCGTACTTCTTTATAACATTGTAAATATTAGTTGTGTCGTTACGTTGTACATTCACGTTGAATTATATCATTCGTGGATTTATTGTTGTAGATATGGCATCTATTCCTGTAATTTCTTCCGCTGTGAAGGAGCGAGTTCATGTTGCAGCAATTGATTTTGGTACGACGTATTCCGGGTATGCATTTTCCTTCCGGTCTGACTTCTTAGATGATCCTCTAAATATATCAGCCAATCACTGGACGGCAGGATCTGGTAGATCCGTGTCCTTAAAAACGCCAACATGCGCGCTGTTCAGTCCGAATAAGGAGTTCCATAGTTTCGGGTTCGAAGCTGAAGACAAATATGCAGAGCTAGCCTTGGAGGAGAGGCATTTTGACTGGTTCTATTTTAAACGTTTCAAAATGTTGCTATATGACAATAAGGTAGGTTCTAACTTTTGTATGTTTCCACTTGTAAATTAGAAGCATTATAGCGTAAATCGATTTGGCGGGAATCAACGCCGCGCTTAAATACTAACGTCTAGATATGTTAATAGCACGGTAGACCTTAGCATACACAATACACAAGACATACTTTTATCTTTATTCGGCGTGAGATATAACACACTAAAACTAGGTTGTTTATAGCTATTGACTTATATGTTAGTTGAATAGCCATGCTTGTGTAATAAATTGACATTTTCAATGTGGTTATCTTCAATAAATCTGACATGTAATATACTGAACGATAAAAACATAATGCACAAATACCTATATCTCCGACAGGTATTGTTTCCACATGAAGTGCACGAGCACCGATAAGGCTGAGAAAATCCATGCATCTGACTCAATCACAAAGTTAAACATTAAAATTTGAAATGGCTTGTTTAAATTTCACGGATGAAATCAAGTCTTTAACTTTGTGACTGTGTCAGGTTATCAACATGTGCAATATTTTGAACGGATTGATCAGCTTAGTCGGTACACCTGCACTTTAGGCAGAATACTACCTGTCTGAGTTATAGGCATTAGTTGAGTATCAAAATACCGACCTACAGTAAATAATCAGTCGATGTTATCTACCTCCATAGTTATAACCTTTACAAATATATTTTGGTCGTTCAGTTTATATCTCTTACATTTTCTACTCACTTATGTAAATGAGAAATATCTATTGATCTACACATTTAAATCAAATTATATATTTTTTTATGTATTATTATTTCTTTAGGACCTTAACAGGGTACTAATGCTGAAGGATGACAAAGGTCAGAGTATGTCCGCCATGTTGGTGTTCTCAGAATGCATCCGCTATCTGAAAGATCATCTGATATCTTCCCTGCATGGACGGAAGTGTGATGTGAAACCAGGCGAAATCCACTGGGTCCTGACAGTTCCTGCCATATGGGACGATTCTGCAAAACAGTTTATGAGAGAAGCAGCAATAAATGTACCACATCATTTACTTCATTAATTTATTTTATCCAAATGACTATAATCGATTTTATTAAAAGATTTTTGTCGATGATAAAAGCAAATGTACTGAAGCGTTTTTATTTTATTTGTTGTAGTTATTTATGGTAACATAAATTATTATGTATATATTTGATAGGCAATACTTGTTTTTGCAATAATTTGATGTCATCAATATACTTAATACTTCAATTCTAGGCTGGTATAAATATAGATAATTTGATGTTATCATTATACTTTATACTTCTATTCTAGGATTGTATAAATACAGATAATTTGATGTCATTAATTTACTAGAATGTTCTATTCTAGGCTGGTATAGATACAGATAATTTGATGTCATTATTATTCTAGAACGTTCTGTTCTAAGCTGGTATAAATACAGATAATTTTATGTCATCAATATACTATATACTTCTATTCTAGGTTGGGTATAAATAAGATAATTTGATGTCATCAATATACTAGAAGGATCTTTTCTAGGATGGTATAAATACAGATAATTTTATGTCATCAATATACTAGTATATACTTCTATTCTAGGTTGGGTATAAATAAGATAATTTGATGTCATCAATATACTAGAAGGATCTTTTCTAGGATGGTATAAATACAGATAAGTTGATGTCATCAATATACTTTATTCTTCTATTTTAGGCTGGTATAGATACAGATAATTTGATGTCACCAATATACTGTATACTTCTATTCTAGGCTGATATAAATACAGGTAATTTTATGTCATCAGTATATTAGAATGTTCTATTCCAGGCCGGTATAAATACAGATAATTTGATGTCATCAATATACTATATACTTCTATTCTAGGCTGGTATAAATACAGATAATTTGATGTCATCAATATACTATATACTTCTATTCTAGGCTGGTATAAATACAGATAATTTGTCACTTGCACTGGAACCAAAAGCCGCGTCTCTGTTTTGTAAATTCCTACCTGTCTCCAAGGTAGAGGGTGCTCATGGAGGAAGAATAACATGCTTTTCCCCGGGAACTAGATACCTAGTTCTAGATGCTGGAGGTTAGAATGTATTTATTTTCCCCGGGAACCAGATACTTAGTTTTAGATGCTGGAGGTTAGAATGTATTTATTTCCCTTGGAACCAGACGCCTAATTTTAGATGCTAGAGGTTAGAATGTATTTATTTCCCTAGGGACCAGACAACTAGTTCTAGATGCTGGAGGTAAGAATGTATTTATTTTCCCCGAGAACCAGATACCTAGATTTAAATGTTGGAGGTTAAAATGTATTTATTGCCCCCGAGAACCAGGTACCTAGTTTTAAATGCTAAAGGTTAGAATGTATTTATTTTCCGGGAACCAAACGCCTAGTTCTAGATGCTGGAGGTTAGAATGTTTTTATTTTTATTAACTCTTTCTCTGTTCAAGCGAATATATATGGAGAAACACATTTAAAATTGTACATGTATAATTAAATGTTAACTTCTTAGATTTATAAGATTGTATTTTATTTTTCAAATATCATAAAAGAACTAATATGATCCCCATTAACTTGCCATATATCTTAGTACTTGCCTGTAATATAATTTCATCATTTTGTAAAAGACATCGACATTTGGTAATCAAATATCTGTCGTATTTACGTCATATCCTCTGTCCGTAAGATTTATAATGAGTCATGAAATATATACGTCTGTCTAAGAACTATAGAACAAATACTATCGAGACATCATCCTTTAATTCAATAGGAGGTACGATTGACATCACTGTTCACGAAACACAACCTGACAATACAGTTAGAGAACTGTACAAGGCCAATGGAGGACCATGGGGAGGAACAAAGATCGATGAAGCCTTCTTTAGTTTCCTTTCTGATATTACCGGACAAGACACAATGGAAGTGTTCCATAAGTATGTTCAGGTTTTATAAAAAAAAAATGTGCTCTAGCTACCTTTTGGTTTTTATGTTCAGAATCAATATAAACAACACACTTATCAAAATGATGCCTTGCATGGCACACTTCAATCCTAAAATGTAGTTACATCACTGGGACGCTTTTCATTTATATAACATTCTTAGTTAGTATGTAAAATGTTGGCTCCATATAACTTTCACATACATATGCTTAAAGCCTTTTAAAACGCAAGTTATTGAATATTATATCTATTTTCATCCTATATCTGCTGTCATTATTATCGGTGCATAGATAATGATTTGTTAAATTCGTTTTTATATAAAATGCCGAGACAAATATACGAAATATTTTGAAGGGGTGAAATGTGTCAATATCGCATTTTTAAAAGATGTATATTAAACTTAGTATTACATTTGTTATTGTTTGATAACACAAAAACAATGAATCTTTCGTCATTCGTTCTCACACAATGGATAATGCTCAATATCACATTGGATTTATTATTAAATATATACGAGAGTTGTCCCAAAATAACTGGTAATTCATGAATAAACTAGAATTTGTACGCGATATGGTAATGGAACTTTACAATCATGTTCTAACAGGCATTTCGAAGAGTGTGAATTATTCACAGCTACTTGGTATGTTATTCCATATTATTGTAGTGATTTTTCGACCGTAGATTCGATATTACGGCCCAAGCCTCTTTTTGCTTATTTTACTTTGCATTTCTTTATTCCAACCTGATGCATTTTGGTAAAATGGGCATAAATATACTAACAGGTTATATTGCCGGTTACGTCGATATTTGTTGCGACTGTGTGTGACGTTAAAAGTTCCTGACGTCACTCATCGTGATGTAAATACGCCAACTCGAAGAGCACTGACTGTCGCAGTGTACTCAAAATGGCGACGTAGGGCGACTCTATATTAAATGCAACGTGGAATGACCTTGTGACAGACTTTTTGTTTGAAAATCACAGGAATGTGTCTAAGATTCTTGTTTTTAAGTTGTACAAACGTTTTCACGACCGGGCGGATAACAGAAAGTTGCAGCACAATAAGAACACCAACAAAAATCGTGATTTACGTCACCAGGGCAGAAACTATCAAGGAATATAGCTCGCTTTTATAATACGAATTTCAAGTCTCAATGGTTCAAAGACGTATTCACAAAGTGGATTGATGGCACCAGAAGTGCGTCAAACATCATAGTGTTAAAAACTACGAGAAGAACTTACTATGACATCGTTATTGTGTTATTGTTTTGTCTGTAAAATCACAGTTTTTTAATACATTATTGCTTTATACTTTATTTTGGAACCACAATTACGCATATATGTATAAACATGAACAAATTTACACATCAAACTGTTTCAATCTTTACAAAGGTAGTTTAGACCTTAAGATTAACACTTACTATATTTTTACTCAACACTGGAACGCATTTCGTTTCATTTACGTCTGTATTTTTCCAGGGATCATAAAGACGACTATCTGGATCTCTTTCGCGAGTTTGAAATAAAAAAAGGGACACTCAGCCCAGACCTTGATCAAAGGGTTACGTTCAAACTTCCACTCGCAATCCATGAGACGTTTGGCAAGATAAACGGACAAGATTTCAGGTATTGTTGACATTAAGGGATATTGATGGTACTGCTATTTCGCTTATATCCATAAAAGCTCCTGTTATGGTTATCAATATTTATTCGATACATTTTTCATTTATTTCTCTTTAGGATGTGCCTTATAACAAAATATGTGTAGGAACAAAGAAGAGATGTGCAATTTGACAACTTACATGTATGAATGAGCTTTTTAAAACATGTTGAGCACCAATACATGTAAAACAATGTCATGTCGTTCTGACAATCAAACTAAGACATAAGATAATAAGGTTATGATGCTTGTGCGACAAATATAAAACTAACCATTGCAAAGGTGAACAATTATAAGCTAAAACCCATGTGTGGTCAAAGGGAGATAATCTTTTCCGAAAATCAATTTCTCTAAACTAACATTAAATTGAACAACTAAATTAATTAAAAAGCTATGGAATAAGTTAAACACTTTCTGTTTTAACCCATTCTACCTTAAAATGAATTCTTTATTAATTTCTCCTTTACTGCCAGCATCCTGATAAAAGTTAAGAGAATGCAAAATATTCTGTAAAAATATCACAGATTAATCTAGATGTAGAATTCATAACAAACACAGTGTGTGTATATGATATCATAACACCAATAACATATGCGTATATAAACTTTTCTTATACACGTTGTATCGTACGCAACTAATTAAATAATACAAATGTCAATCATTTCAGACGCAGTCTTATGATGAAGCATGACCTTAAAGACCAAATAACGTTTGCTGGGGACAAGTTGCGTGTAAATCCGGAACACATCAAAGGTCTATTTGCAGATACCTGTGATAATATCGTATCACACCTCAATGGCATATTTGCAGAATCTGCGGTAAACGGTACTGACACGATTCTTATGGTTGGAGGATTTTCGGAATCAAAGATTTTACAGGACGCCATAAGGAAAAGTTTCCCGACTAAAACAGTCATCATTCCGGCAGATGCCGGATTAGCTGTTCTCAAAGGAGCTGTTATATTTGGACATAACCCGAAAGCAATCACTGCTCGTGTATCGAAATTTACATATGGGATAAAGTTATATCGCCGTTTCCAAGAAGGAATACATCCAGAGAGCAGAAAGGTGATACATGATGGTGTAGAAAAATGTCGCGGTTGTTTTGATAAACACGTTGAAATAGGACAAGCGGTTGAAGTTGGTTTGCCTCTTGGGGAATGCACGTATCATCCTTCAACCAAGACAGCGACTGGGATATCTTTGAAAGTTTATGCATCAAGCAAAAAAGACCCAAGCTATATTGACGATGAAGGCTGCTCGTATGTTGGTAAACTTGTGGTTGATATGGCAGATATCATTAGCCATTCAGAAAGAAATATTTCGGTGAAAATGATTTATGGAGATACAGAGCTAGGTGTAGAAGCAACAATAGCTAAAACTGGAAAAGTGCTTACGGCAAACTTCGATTTCTTGGGATAAACATTTACACTTCAGTGTACAGTGTAAAAGGATAGTTCATATGTGATTTTGTTTATTAGTAAAGTAGACCGTAATCTATTTAATGATGTTACATAATCCTGAGAGCTTTTTTTGTTATTAACTACTGTTATCAAAGAGAACATTAATTTATATGGTTTACATTTCAAGGATGAAAGATGGTAAATATCAAAAGATAAACAAATAAATATTAAAAGTGTGAAAATTGTGTAAACTGGTATTTATTCATTTGATATTACATTGCATTATTTAGTTATATAATATTTTATCAAATATAAATACATGGCTATGAAAACAATGATTTTATTTATAGTCGTCAACAGATTATGTACATGTTTGCTAATAAAACACTATGTAATATTATATATATTAAGTCTCAATGTTGCGATTAGAAGTTACAATCAGTAGCCATTTTTAAAGTTAGTCGTAACCGGAAACCGCACTTTATTGACTAAGCATGCGTAACCAACATAAATATATTAAATTGCAAAAGTAGATAGAGAATAATATAATTTGAGCATTAGTATACCATCATCTTGAAAATAATAAAAGAGTTCAAATAAATCCTATTTCTTTGTGTTTATTGACAACCAACAGATGAGTTAATGTAAATCAATGGTATTGTTATATAAACAGAGAAAAGGGTATGGAACTTGCATCTCTGAATGTTGATAAAATAGCACACGACGGATTAATTATTTGGCAAGTTAGTTCGCTCACAGGCAACTGCTTTATTGTACATAAAATGTAAGCTGTATGTAAGGACCTCACCTTCAGTATCGCCGTTAAAAATATTATTAAAAACCTCATATATGGCCGCAAATTAAAATATATGCAGTATACTTAACCCTAAATTAATTATATGTCTGTGTTACAGCGCTTTAAATGTAAAAATAATATAAAAGTGTCCCTAACATTACTGTTTAACGAATAGGGACGTTTTATATGAAATGTTTATTAGGCCTTACATACGATTCAATAGAACTTGATTAAACACTGTTTGAAATTAATCAAATAAGAGGAATGCTTTCGTAATTTAAACCGACATAACAAGTATAGCTTTACTGCACAAACAATGAGATATCTATATATAAATATCTTTTCATGGAAAATTACTGTGACTCTTTACTGAAAAACGTTAACCCAAATATAATATAGACGTTCTCGAATTAGTGACTGATTCACAATGTTGATAGTTAGCATTAGGTGCGGACCTAAATAATAAAGTATGGTGGAGGACTTTATAGGGAATTCGGCTTACGACATTCAATAATATGTGTCTTACGGATGGTTACAAGTCAAATTTGACCGTACCAATATATAGAATTTAAAATAATTAATCATATCCAAAGTATACGAATCCATACCAGATCAAAGACCCAATATTTAATAATGTTTTGGATTGTGACCTTGTACCATAATGACACATAGTACAAACGGTTAAATTTAGCCTTCCAGCTTTGCATAAAATGACGAGTATTTGGAAACATTTTTCAACTACAGTGAATAACACTTAAATTTGAAATTTATGCGTACATGTAAATTAATGGTGTGGTCATCTAGATAGATTTTAGTTTACGAAATACATCTTGTCAATTATTACAGCCATGTGTTTCAACTACAGTATTATTGAGAGTTACTACTACACTTCGAGCGGCCTCGTTTCAGATAACTGACGTTGTTTGGACTCTCGTTTTAATAGTTAACACGGTAAACTCTGATTGCAAAACAATAATAAGTCCTCAAAATACACCTTTTTACTATCTACTTACATATTTGTTTACGCGTGTTGTGTACCTTGATTACTTGTTGTACTTTCGCTTTACAGCACAAACGATGAAAATTCTATATTTAAACATTTATTTCATGGAAAAACAACTGTGATTATTTGCTGAAAACGTTAACCTAAACATAACAAAAAAAGTCCTTGAATTAGTGATTAATTCACAAGGCTGAACGTTTACAGAAGGTGTGGATCTAAATAAAAATGTATGATGGAGGAATTGGAAGGAAATTCGGCTTACGATATTAAATTATATATAGCATAGAATCTTATGGATAGTTACATGTTAAATCTAACCGTATTATAAAGACACATTTTTACAATATATAAAATATTCATTTTTTCAAAATATAAAACACCGAAATATTTAATAATTCTTTGAAGTGTGACCTTGTACCAAATTGATACTAAAAATAAACAAATTATCACATTTTGCCTCACAGTTTTGAAAATCTGATACCTTAAACTGAAAAGCACATAAATCTAAGATTTTGCATGTACCATATGATTATGGTGCTTTGAAAAAGTTAGATGTTGACCATTGGGTGAAGTTAGACAAACACAGGGAATTACACTTTTAACTATACGCCAGTATGACTTATATCATGA
Organism: Panopea generosa; assembly: GCA_029582155.1. Taxonomy (NCBI): domain Eukaryota; kingdom Metazoa; phylum Mollusca; class Bivalvia; order Adapedonta; family Hiatellidae; genus Panopea; species Panopea generosa. Next base: position 12,271,714 of record CM055896.1, on the reverse strand, counting down.
TACTTTATATATTGACAGCCACTGGATGAATTTGAAAACCAGTTCATATTAATGTCGTCACTGTGATACAACATTTTTAAATACACTATTTTCGAAATGCATGATTATAATCAATGATTTAATCCGCACATGCATATTACTGGTTACCGTGCGTAATATGAACTTGTTTACACACGTCATCAACTGAATAAATTTACCGTCGTTATATAATTGGTGTCGATATGTGGAGAATTTTGCCAGGAGTGTAACTATGTCCATTATAAAGTTTTGGTTTTGTTTCATGTATTAGGTAATGTAAATTAATTATTCACAACAATGCTATGCCATTTATAAACTAATTACCAAACTGACAAAACGAAACGGTTTGACCTTTATTGTTTCGATACTACAGTATCCATAGATTATGATATGTGTCGATTAAAAATGTATTTAAAGTATATAAATATGCTAATCCAAATCGATATTATCTCTTTTATCATCTTTTGTTTAAGTAACCTTTGGTTTCGTTTTTAAAAGCGAAACCAGTTCAACATTTTTAAATGGGGTTTCACGCCACTTTCAACACATCAGATTATATATGGCATATCCAGTTTCATTGGTAACGAGATCTCAGAATGAACCTGAACAGAACCACCACTCTTCTGGAAATAATTTGAAACTTTCTCACACAGCGTTGATGGACCGAGCTGGACTCGAACGCATGACTTCAGCAGCGAGCGTTAAGGGGTCGTTAGACGACAGTGCCGTATACATAACGGCCACGCTTGAACGCTAGATCAATAACAATAACGATCGTTTGTTCAGTGATGTGTACACTGTCGTGTTTATTTATACTAATCTAATTCATTTAAGCTCGAATGCAAAGGAAGTTAAGAGCTTATATGAATTGGTCTCGAGTCCATTGCTTAGATATAACCAGTACTGGGTGTTGCATTTGAGAGGTATCGGGTCGAACATGGGATCGAACCCGCAACCTCGTGTTTGAGCAACCAACATTCTATCCAATATTTTCGTCGTTTAATATTCAACACGAAACCACCCCTTACCCTAACCATTTCAGTTTACATTATAGAGTATCATAACACCGAAAGACGATACAAATATTGAGTATCGAACTAACTTCTAAATGCTCCTTAGTCATTGCACTGAATATATTTAAAGGTGATGTAGACATAATGAAATAAAAAGTGTGTTTCATACGCGGCGAACCGAAGCTGAAATTTGATACATGTCATTCCTGCTCGTTGATTACTTACCAAATGAGGGACATATCATAAGTTTTATTTGTAATGTTAATTGCAGTTGTTAAATTATATGACGTTGTCAAACACCTGTTCTGTATCTCGGCATGCGCATTTATAAAGGTCACTACGGGTCATGCATGTCATTAGACATTGGATATTAAAACAAAGGTGGTGCTGGATTTCGGCAGTTCTGCACGTATCAAGGATAAGTCTGTATATTTATTGTTTTGTATTAGTTTGCTATATTTTATTTGTATAGTTTTATCCAGTCTAACGTAAATATACCAAAACAATAACACACTTGGGTAAAACATATTAATAACTGTATACACATGTATACACCGATGGTAATAATATATATATAGTAAATATAGAATACAGTAATTTATCCAGTGACCCTGAAGGAAAAGCTTCTGTTTTTATACATATTTTAAAGGCAAGGGTTCGAAACCAATTACGTCACGTTTTGTAATATTTATTATATTATCACGTTGCATTTAAATTCGATAAAGCTCTCTCTTATTATCGAAAATGGGTAATGACGGGAACTTATTTATCCTTGACGTACTGTAAATGGAGAATGAACCCCGGTGAGTTGTTTCTTGCCGTTAAATAAACTTTGTTTTATTGATCCCAGTTCGCCCCTGTCATTGCTTGATCGTTTAACACAATATATAAAGAGTTTTATTGCTGTATATCATTTTACTTCCAGATTTGAAACGAAGGCAGTTTACCGATATTTATGTAAACCATTATGTCGACCAAAACACAGGTAAATATTCACTAGCCGGTGATAACATAGTCCTTCATAAATCATCGCCACAAGAGATAAAGACACTTAAGATAAACCGATTACATTGTTGGAGAATATTCGGGGTGGGGGTGTTATTGTTCAAAACTAGAACACAATTTAAACCGGTATTAGGGGGGCGTGAGAGGTGTGGATATTTCGCCCTTCATGAACATACAAACATAATCTGCAATTTTGTTTCCTAGAAACGTTCTGTACATCCAATATACCAGCAATTGATCAAAATTCAAGATGGATGACATAATTCAGTTAAAATAATGTATACACATAATCGTAGGATTGTTTTAAACATAGGTTTTGTGGCAATCAGATATGCCTAAAACAACTACTGGGGCCAACTTTGGTCGAGATATACGCAATTTGATAAAATAACTCTTCAACGTATTATCAATAATTAATATGGCATACACCTATACACTTACAAAACGTACTAGTACTTAACCTTTTGTACACGTCATTGTTTAGGTAAGTATATGACACCCGTGTATATTTTTAAATGTGTAACACAGTGTTTTTTTTTATAGAAAATCGATTTCAAAATGATAGCAACATAACAATTACAGACCCTAAGTCCCCAAACTTTAATTGCTGGTCTTGGTTACTAGATGATCTCTAGTAATTTTGAGTCGGTAGGTCGAGCGATTACGGAAAATGCATTTCTTGACGATGACTGAATACCGTTTGGCCCTACGGTCTTCAAACGTTGCAGGGTGGTTTGACTTGGTAAGTACATGACTCTTATTTATTTTGATTTTGAGTCAAAGGTCAAAGTCACAGTAGTTATTTATATAAATTCAGTTTCCGACCGTATAACCCGGGAACAGTTTGGCATAAATACGTAAAACGTTGCAGGACGGTGTGTTTAGGTAAGTATTTATGGAATTGCCAGGTCAAATGTCAAGGTCACATAATCTATGTATAAAAAACGACCAGTCAACAGAGTTCCACAAAATTGTGTATGAAGTATTCTTGCATCAAGTTTGTTTTGATTGAACAAGGTTGAAATTTGACCCCGTCTCGGAGGATTATGAGTTGTTTCATTCAAAATTTCATAAACATTTTTCGCCGAAACAGAAGGGCTTAGCGCTTTGAATTAATCAGCACAAAGCTTCTTCTCATGAACTGATCAGTCAAATATGAGGCGGGTTTCTACTTTGTTCAAATGAAAAATCTTTTTTTTTGTCTGTTTTAGGTTTTATTTCAAGCATCTTAAGGTCTAAAGCATTGTTTAGTCATAACAGTAGAGACTATGTCATTTAAAGGAGTTTACTACCCACAAAGGGCCAATAGGGGATAGCATTGTGAAATTACAAAAACCTTGTTCTTAAGAACTGTTGAGCTAAATATGTTCACATTTGGTATTAATGTTCTCTATTAGTAGGGATTTCAAGTGAAGAAGCTAGGGCTCATTGGTGGCCATTAATGGACTTTGATTTTTATATTAGAAGGTTATGGGATATAGATAATAGATAATTCGTATTGTCATCTATAAGTTCTTCATGGGCTTAATCCATTCAAATGACAGGTGAAATCAGGTGAGCGATTTAAACCCGTCAAGGCCACTTGTTTGTCTTTGTATTTTGTGGTTGGTAGTTAATGTCAAAGACAAGGTTGCTATTCATAGAGAATCGGTTTACGACTGATGACTTGGGAACGGTTTGGTGTATGGACCTTAAACTTTACAGGGTGGTTTGCCTCCTTGGTAAGATAGTATCCTTATTTATTTAGGAGCCGGTATAATCAAAGATCAAAGTCACGGTGAGTTTTTACATAAAATCGGTTTCAACTGGTAACTCCGAAACGGGTTGACCTAGGAATATCAACCCTTGCAAGGTTGTTTGTATTGGTAAGTAAATGGTATTTTGCAGTGTCTATTTATATGATATCAGTTTTAACTCGGTAACAGTTTGTCTAATGACCTGAAAGTTTAACAATGTCTTTGTAAGTAGTCTCTATTTATTTTGGAGTTGGTACATGAGATCAAAGGTCAATGTCATATTCACAGAAAATCGGTTTCCTATTAACAACTAGGAAAAGATTTGATCTAAGTAATCCAAATTATGTAAGGTGGTTTGCCGTTTTGGCAAGTAGATGACATAATTCATTAAAACGCGGTTCTGATCTTGTAACCTGTAAAAATATCTAAAGTTAACACCCGTCACGAAGTGGAGGTCATTGTTCTACGAGATTTATATCTTTAATTTCTCAAATTTTTATCATGTCTAGCCAATTAGATAAATTGTGACTCGTAAGGAGCATATTAATTATCAAATGATGTTTATTAAATAGGAGTCGGAATTAGATAGCAATCTTTTAGTTGCTGCTATTGACTTTGGAACAACGTATTCCGGTTGGGCATTTTCATTTCGCCATGAATTTCGAATGGATCCTACAAAGGTGTATGCACAGACATGGACAGGAGGACAGATGGTTTCATCAAAAGGTACCACAAACATACATACTTTTAATACACACATAAACAAATGATTAAACAATGTGTTATGGTTTCTAACTGAAACTGTAGTACCCTTGAACTGTAAAATGTTATAGTTTAACAAGCATTTATCTCAACTAAATGCTAAAAAGTTGTTTACGATTGATAACTAATAACTTGTTATTGGTAAGTTTTTGTTACGTGAATGAATTATCTACGTAAAAGTTATCATCGATGACGTTTCAAAAGTATAACAGGTAGTGATTACACAAATCATTATGGTTTGCGTAAACCGGTTCCTATTTGAACTTTGAAATTATGGTATAATTTTAATTATTTGATTAAAACAAATGTGTACTCCCTAAAGTGAAAAAAGTGCAATACTGCTTAAGCTATGGGGATAGCAGATAGAGGGTATATGGTACCTCATATGAACTCTAGCAAATACATTATTAATAAACCATACTTTATTAAAATGGAATAAAGAGTTTGTTATACATATAGGTCCAACATGTGCATTAGTAAAACCTGATGGAAAAACACTTGATTCATTTGGATATGAAGCAGAGAGTAACTATGCTGAACTGGTAGTAGAAGGAAATCACCATCAATGGTACTTCTTCAAAAGGTTTAAGATGATGTTGTTTCATGAGAACGTAAGTGACTATTGCACTCAACAACATTCTTTATTATCTTTTTTTTAACAAAGCACAGTACAAAGTAAACATTAACATCAAAAAGAAAGGAAAACAAAAACAAGTTCACAGACAACTACGAGTATATAAGTAACACACAAACATAATGTATACACGGGACATGTGTAAACAAATGATTGTTTCTATTTTACGACACATGAACTCACGAACAGAATAAACTATTTTGCTCTTTTATTCGAGTAAATATGTGAATATAACTGACTTGACTTTAATGAGGTTATTATGTGTGTCAGTTATCATCATATTGAAATATGCAATCAAATGGCCACTATTATAAGGATTCTGTAGAGTTTACAAAAACAACTATATTCTACTTCTTTGTCGTGTTCCCTGGTACCAGGCGATATCTTTACAAGAAGATGTTGTTTACACCAACCAGTACCAACGTGTCGAAATGTATTGAAACGTAGTTTGCTCACTCTGATGTACATGTCCTTTGCTTTGACTTAAAAAATGTCAAAAGAGCATAAACATTATATCTCTTTGACATATTAGCAATATTAAGCTTATTTTCTTATTTACAGCTTAACGTCATTTTTCAAACTGATCATATCTGATATTTATTTCAGAATCGTTTTATTTTAACGCATAATTTGATTTAAATTATACTTTTATTTAGTACGCCGTCTCACAAAGTCCCATATGATAAAAACGATTTTAAACTAATAGAAAATATAACTTAACATGCTGGGGTAACAAAAATTGTGACGTGTTTCGGTGTGTTATCAGTAAGGCAAATCATGTAAGTAAACATATACATATAGGCTTATGTGGATTAAAGAAATGAATAAAAACTTATTCTTTCTGTTGTAAAACAAATCCATGCGAATTATTTACGTGTTAATGTTTTATAGGGGCTTGAGTTTCTGTAACATTTAGAAAGAAAGCTTGCTTCATTCAAAACTATTGATCAATTGCCAAACGTTTCACATCTGATATGGTTGTCTTTATACAGGTATTCCGTCCTGTACAAAATGAAATTACAAAGGGCAATTTTGTATGTATTTTGTTGTATGTATGTTTAGTACTCAAAATTCCTAAAAAAATGCCCTAAAATTCTACGCCAACTGTTTAATTTATATTTTCTTAATTAGTATATATTCCACATTGATAAATCTACAGGATCTTAGACGAAAAGTGTTAATGAAGGATATAACTGGGAAGGAATTTTCTGCCAAAAAGCTTTTCTCATTGTGCATCGGCTTTCTGAAGAAAGATTTGATGGAAATGTCACAGAAACGTTTAGCTGGTAATCAACTTACGGAGAAGGACATACACTGGGTTCTAACTGTACCAGCCATCTGGAATGATGCTGCTAAACAATTTATGAGAGAGACAGCCGAGGGTCCTGAGGTTAATAATCGTTTGATACATTTTCCATATACTGCGTGTACATAGACAAATATCATAAAAATAAGAATAGTTCATGGGTTTGAGGTGCAGATGAAAAATTCCGCCCCAATGGTTAACTGTTTTGGCCGTAACGAGTCTCTGTCGACGAAACCTTCCATCCGCAACGAAACCCCGAGGCAAGAAACGTTTTCTTGCATACAACATTATGTGATTTTTTTAAAGATTATTGTTCCCGTCTATTATTTTTTAATCGTTTGGCAAGAATAGAATAGTATTTATAAATGAGAACGTCATAGCACGAGAAGAGTAGGATTAGCGCTTGGAAGGGGTGTAGGGTAAAAATTCGTACCAGATAAAATGTGCGGAAATCCTTGTCCGGTATTTAGGAATAAGCACAACTCTTTGAACGTCTTAAAATTTAATCCGATCCATATATTTACATGTTCATATCTGGTTTATTACCAAGTCTACTTTTACTGATATTGAGAGAAGTATATAGTTACTTTACTAACGTAGAATTGTGCGTGATGCTGAATCACTTGCGTTTTGGCATTGTATATTATAATAAATAACAATGACATCTAGGATAAGTTCAACACTGGACAAAATGTATCATCATTTTCTTGCTTTCACTTTTCTTTTGGTCTTCGCCGTTCGTTTCTCATGGTTGCTATTTACTGTTATAAGCCATATTAATGTATACAGGACAGTGAACGCTAGCATAGCATGTTGCTATGACGGACCAACAAGTAAATTATGTTCGCTTTGCGTTTGCCTCAACGTTCATTGCATACAAACGATATTGTTTCTATTGTTGACTGTAAAGTATAAGCAGTTTGTAGATATTCCGCTAAGTTAAGTGCGTGTTTTTGTACAGAAAATATGCATTGTGGGATAACTTTAACTCGCAGTTGGTATATTCATGCATGTACGATACTTTACTAACATACAGCAACACTGTTCTGTTCTTGACTCTTTTTTTATATATCTGCTACTGATAAATACATCGAATTATTTATGTTTATTTATTCTTGTGCTCAATGGGATATATGTCAATTATATGTTTACGAAGTTAATATCCATCATGCAATAAATTGTGTGTTTATGGAAGTACATACATATGTATAGCTATGAGTTATACATTCTGAGACATCGTTCCGCCATGCAGTGCAGCACCGCTATTCCTTAGTTGTCCATACAATAACAACATTGTCTGTTATTTATCATTGTAGATTATTATCGTTATGATCCCAGAAATGTAAAAAAATGTACCTACTAAAACCAGTCTGTAATTATCTGACTACTTATTTTCTAAGTTCTACCTTACTATGCAAATAAGGACACGTTGCGTTTAATTACATAACAGATATCATTCGAGTAATATCTTTAACACCGTATATTTGTATTTTGTTTTTGGCAAAACCGCTCCAACGCCTATTGCACCAAAATGCTTCTTATACACGTTGTCCTCTCACTTTCGTTTTGCATACTATCGGAGAAAGTAAGGTTCGTCGACATGTTCAATCCAGTTTACAACTCTTCTCAACATATATTGTTCGTCCTGCATAACACCGTATTATCGACTTCACTTACTAGGTTGTTTTGTAGCTCTACATATATCGTCACTTATCCTCGTCATGCCTTTTCATCGTATTCGCTCCAAGGTTTCGCTTCTTATCAGTTCACTATTAATTTTTGTCACCTTTTTGTTCTATAAAACCTAATATTCTAGTTTCACGTAACTACATATTCAATTTCTACAGCGAAGTTTGACACATGTTAATATAATGCGCTTTTCAGTTCCATTTTATAGGTGTGCCTCATAGTAATAACGTTTTCCTCATGGGGTCATTTTATTTTGTGATTCGCTTGGGACGTACAACAGAATTCAGGACCAGCCATATCAGTCACCTATTCGGATACAAATTCAAGCGATTGACTCAAATCCAACCGACATAGCGTCTTTTGATGCTTTTACGTTTCCTAAAACTTGGCTAAGCTATTCCATCTACACTGATGCTTTTCGTTTTCCTAATTATCCCATACCAATTCAGAAGTACTGTCTTGATGACAACAACGGTGAGGTAATAGCTTATGTCAAAGATCATATAAATTTCATTAGAAGGCCTAGAGTTTCTCAATATCAAATGTATGCGACTGGAATTGGGACTGTGCAACAACAAGAAGGTGTTTATTGGCAAACTAATCGTCCCCAAGCTCAGGTGCCAAATATCTTACTCTTATTGAAAATATCACTGGATTTGCTAATGATACAGGTATCAGATATGTAATCATTCTTGCGCGGAAACTTTGGCTATACAACGATGCTAATTTTGATCTTCAGAAAATAGTGATTGGGAATGTCTTAAGAACGAATAAGTAAACGTGTATACTTCCAGTGTTACATCCGCCTTTGTTGATATCTTTCACCAGTGTATCCCCAACAGGAAAATCGCTACAAACCCGCCTGAACATCCCTGGTTAATGTGGATATCAAATGCAAAATTAGATAGATGAAACGCGCCTACCATAGGGCAAAACTTTCACATTCCATTGCTCACTGGATGGAATTTTGCGACCTACGTAATGGTGTTGTATATATAATACGTCACAATAAAATTCTAAACTATGAATAATAAGCCTCAAAAGTCAATCTTCTCGTGACTGATGGCTAATTCTAAAATGTTTCATATCTCCTTCTACGTCCTCATCAATACCACCGCGTCTTCATCCATCCTCTGGCGAGTTAATATTCGTCGAACAGAGAAGACAAACGTCTTGAATAATTTCTTTGCTCAGCAATCTTAGATCGATGATTTAAAGTCATTTTCCAGATTATCCGATTGAAGAGGCTTAACCGATTCAGGATTCATTTGTCACACATTTTTCGGAAGTTACTGATGCTGTTCATTGTTTGGATGAAAAAGGCTTCTGGTCTTGATGGTATCAGCAACCAAGTTCCAATCGAAGCATGTGGCCAGATTTCTGCTCCCATTGTGATATTTTCAATGCCTCTTTTAGCTCATCTATAAACCTCACAACATGGAAACGGAATGAGCCGACACATGGCTTGATAACTTCAATCCAGCTTAATCAGAATATTATAAAATTCTCATAAAAGATTGAAACCAATCCATTCACCCATCACCTTGACCAGCTATATACTGCCTTCAGTTGAGTACCACAAACATCGCGGGGTAGTGATTTTGAATGAGTGTACATGGTTTCAGCAGATATTTTATCTTATCTTTCATTCATTCGCCTTATAATGAAATATATAGATGTAAGTTTGCCGGAAAACAGCTAATACTACGAAAAGGATGATCTTGAGAAACGAGTTTATCAAAAGGCAAGGATACCCTATGCGAAAGGCGATGCAAACACAAACTTGTTCTTTTTCAAGATGAAGAACAGACTTACAGCTAATTAAATTTCGTCCCTTATACGGTTGGCTTAGTTGCATAAATGTGGTTGAGAAACGATGTCAATATAGTAAACGTTTGTGGTAGAATCGTTCAATATGCAAATACCTTTCTTCTATCTACTAGTGGAAGCTGGAACGCCCTTCCCAATAAGGCAAAAATATCTCAGACTTCTCGACGTTTTTAATTCTACATAAATACCACCAAACCAACAACCCAAACCACATCCGCTGTTTTATTATGGTTCCAATCGAGTTAAGTTATTAAAACCTGACTGAGAACTGACTGCCGTGGTCTCAACCAACACTTAATTGCGACAGATTTTATAAATTCGCCTCTCTGTACCTGTGGTGCCATCAAAACAACAGAATAATAAATGTGCATTGGCCCCAACTTCACCGATATCAGAACAGTGTTTCTCAAAAATATAATACTTCTAGCGGATATCTCGTTTAGGATTTTTCTTTATGGCGACGATGATTTCAGCATCTAACAAAACTAGGAAATATTTTACGATGTACATCGCTATATAAAAGCGTCAAGGCGTTTTGATAACATTTAGTACATCTCAGTATGCTCAGGTTTAATAAGTTACACCAACAATTTTCACAGCCCAATGTGTAATAGCAAAAGTGCATATTTATATATATATAAAAAATGCGTTTCTGCATTTAAAACATCTGACGTAGACCCAGTGTCAAATTATTAATTTACGATCGAACATGTAAGTACAATGGTTGTTATCATCATCAATCATTAATCTATAAGGAGAGAAAATATTTTTTTAAATTATTTTATTCTATCATTCCAATCATTTTCACATTGTATGCATGTTTATCGATTATTTCGCGAAGAGTAATATGTTTAAACTATCAACAATGCTGTCTTATAAAGTATTCACTTGACTTCATTTACGGCTCATTTATAGGAAATCTACCATTGACACTCTTTAGGTGTTTTTCTTTAAACTCGTAACAGTAGGAGTTAATATTAAACAGTTCTGTATTACATGTACATAGGCCGGTATATCAGGGGAGAAACTAACGATTGCTCTTGAACCGGAATGTGCATCGCTTTATTGTCGTTACTTGCCTGTAAAAAAAAGATACTGGCGATGAAACAACGTTTGGGTCATTCAAAGCAAATACAAAATATCTCATTCAGGATGCCGGTGGTATGAATCAATATTGAGTTTATACAACACTGTTATATATCATTTGTTTTTAGGTCACATGAGTCAACCTCAAGGTGACTATTCTGTTGTCCGTCATTAACTTTTGTAATTGGTACACACAATTCTTCCTTATTCGACTTTAGATTATGACAACATATATCTTATAATATTAACTACACAAGTATGAATTTTTCAGAGTTCACATGTCATTTTCATCTAATAACCCGACTTTATTTAATATAAAAAGTTGCTGGTATAAGTTTACAACGTTTTATATTAATCAAATAGTAAAGATAGTCAATACTGCAAATATTATAAAATTTGGAAAACGAAATTCATTTGAAAGGTTCCGTAGAGATTAAAACAACACTAAAACAAAATATTGACTTATCATAGAAAGGGCAATGCAAACCCCAAAAAAGATGTGAAAATGTTGTCAGATATGAAGGATCAGAATCATATATAATTATGTTCAATTTAAAATGTTGTGGTCGCATTATTTTCGTTATCCTAATGCATCATCTCTAACTTCATTTCAGTTGGTTTCAGTAGGTTTTTTAGAATGCTAAAAATATAATTGATTTCGTAATATGTATTACAACGATACTATTTTGTATCAAGGTGGAACTGTAGGGATACTGTACACAAAGTAACAGAGCATGGCAGCATAAAAGAGCTGTACAAAGCAAGTGATGGCGCTTGGGGTGGCACTAAAGTTGATGAAGCATTTGAACAGTTTTTAAGAAATATTTTCGGTATGTTAACATTAGGCAATAAGTTTAAGTGGCCGAGTGATCTATGGCGCTGTCTCAATATCACTTACCATTAATCGCTATGGTCGTAGGTTCGAGTCCCGCTCGCTCCAAAAACTTTATGTGAGAAAGTTTGCCAGTTACTTGCAGATGGACGGTGGTTTTACTCAGTCTAAGGTTTTTCTGGATATGCAACATATAGCCTGAAATGTGTTGAAAATGTTGTTTAACTCCATTCAGATTTTTTTTATATAAACGTTTATTAAAAACTGTATACTGACACATATATATTGATGTCATTTTCTGTAAGTTATGTATTCATACTGAAGCCACTGTCTCACTGTCACGATTTTGATCCCAACAAGCCACCATCAGTCCCGACCTGTCCAACCCCGACGTTTTGTAAAATTTTGATAATGCTAGGTTCCCACTATCACGATTCTCGGCACGATTGAAATCGTGGTCTTAATCGTGGACTAATCGTGGTGATCCTATCAGATCTTATCAGATCTTGAGGTCAGTCGTGGCAATCTTGTTAATCGTAGAAACTTTTTGAACGGTTCAAATTATTTCTACGATCAACACGATCAATTGTCAATCGGGATCATCGTATCAGATCGTATTGCATCGTAACAAAGCGCAACAGATCGCACCTAATCGTGCTTCCAAATCGTGGTGATCGGGATTGATCTTAGACAAGACAAACACCACACTCTGTTGAGATGTGTTGCGATCTCCCACGAATGCCATGTTGTCATCATCCGCAACTCCCCCCATCATCAATGGTTGAGGGTTGTAGTGTTCGCTCTGTTAAAGTTCAAGAAACATTGAAGTCCATGGTCAGTCTAGCTGTATATATACCCGTCGGGGTCCAGTCGTAGCTCAAATCATGATCACCCTCGATAATGATCGTGTAAGACATCGCGACCACAAACGTATCCTATCGTAACGGAGCGTATCTATTCGTGATGAACGTATCGGAACGTATCTGCACGTACCAGATCGTCCCAATTCGGGTAACCGGATCGTGATTATCGTGTCAGATCGAGACTCGATCAAAATAATCCTTTCGGAACGTATGTGATCGTATCTGAACGGAAAATCAGACCGTCACAGATCGTGACACCTGAAATTGACAAATCGTGACCAGACCGCATCCGAGCGCAACAAATCGTATCAGAACGTATCGAATCGAATCACCTCGTATCCAAACCTGAAATTTCAGAGAAATTCCAGGATCAGCTACGAATGGCCAATCGTGGCATTCGTGGCGTTCCCACGACAGTGCGAACCTAGCATTAGATCGGCATGAATCGGCATCACTCCCGACATTGCCACGAATGTCCTAGAAATGCCGAAGACTGCTGAAGACTATTGTAAGAATGCACTTCGTTTTCCAAGCCGATGCTCCACGAAAGCTGCAACCTATCACGACTCCGCTACGTTGCTAATACGAATGCAGTACACCTATCACCGACTCACCACGATCTGCCCCGACTGCGCCGCAATTCACCACGATTGTACTACGATTACTCCTGGTCCAAGTCCGTACGAATCGGATAGAGATTTCCTAACAGACACGAATGCACTGCGTTTTCGAACAGGTCATTCTGTGTAATATCTGCCTCCAATGCTACGAGATCACGGAGTAGCAACACTGTTCCAGGATCATCCATGGTAGAAGTTCTTGGTATATGTTCTTGTTAGAGCTTCTCGGTAAATTTTCACTGGTTTAAAGTCATATAATGTATGATAGCGACGGCCTGGGATGCCGACAGCCTGTCTTCAACTGTTTGGTTCCGAATCGTAGTGAAACCGTAGTTGCATCGTGAGAAGTCATAGTAGTTCTTGCTGCAGTCTTAGTGCTGTCGGCATAATTCGTGATAATTCGTAGTTCATTCGGCAATATTTGTGGTGTTGTCGTGTTAGATAATTCGGAATAAGTTCATTGTACGTTGGCATCAATCGTGGTAGATCGTAGTTCATTTGTAGAACAATCGTGGCATAGTTCGTTGTACTAGTTCTTGCTGGGTCTTGCGAAGTCGTCCGTTTCGCCACCACTATCTCGAATACCACTACGACGGCCTCAAGAATGCTGTGCGAATGCCGTACGAATTAAAAAGCCAGCCGATCACTCCCGACTGTTGTGAGTATGTTAAAAACAGGCTTTGTCTTTGTTGGACCTGTTTAAAGATAACACAGGGAAGATTTTAAAAGAAGCTATTACAGAAAAAGGATTATCTGACCAATTAACGAGTTTCAGCGACAAGCTACGTTTAAATAATGATGTTGTTACATCATTCTTTAAAGAATCTATGGAGCACGAATCTGTTCACGTTAAAAAACTAGTCCAGGAGCCCAGTGTACAGGGGTGCACAACTATCATCATGGTTGGAGGATTCTCGGAATCTGCCATGTTGCACGACTGCATACAAGAAATATTTCCAGACATGGAACTGATTGTTCCAGAAGACGCCGGCCTTGCAGTATTGAAAGGTGCTGTAATATATGACCATTCCCCAAACAAAATTGCAGAGAGGATCTGCAAGTTCACGTATGGAACAGAATCTGGACATACCAAAACAGACAACTGCTATCATCGTCCCGGTAAGACTGAAACGCTTGCTAATGGTCGTATTAGATATTTAATAAACATGTTGTTGCAGGACAATCAGTTAAAATTTGCGAAGAGCAAAACGAGCAGATATATTCACCTGTTTACGAAAGTCAAACAGAAATTGACTGTGACATATATGCTTCACCATCGTCAAATCCAACATTTATAACTGACATTGGTTGTAATCGAGTCGGCCATTTCGAGGCACCTATACCAAATACAACCGGTGGTACGAATCGAAAAATAGGGATGACGTTGAAATTTGGTGGCACAGAAATTGAAGTGAAAGTTGTTGATAAAACAACTGGAAGCGTTTCAATGAAACGCGTAGATTTTCTGGGATAAATATATTTTAATGAAGTATAAAGGACGCTCGCTTTATGTGAAATGATTAATTCAATAACGACATAGGACTTGTCCAGCTTTGACAATTTGGGATACTATGCTTCATATCATTATTAGTTACGTTGTCGTTTGTAAATAGCAGTGTATTCGTACACATAGCATTTCCCTAAATGAATTGATAGAAAATGCTGGTCTTGCAGTAATGAAATATACTGCAGTATACAGCATTCTCCAAATAACAGCATGCCGATGGAATCTGCCAGTTCACAAACGAAGATACCAAAACACAACTAAAGTACATGAAACGATACTACTGTTTGGATTGAAATCATACTGCTTGAGATTTCAGTATGTGAAATATGGTCACAAAATACTCATAATATTTTGTTCTTTTTACCTTCCAAATTTAAATAAAATCTTAATTCAATTAGTTGAGGTATCGACCAAAATCCTAGGTGTCTGTTAAGCTGTTGTTTATTATATTTTACACTACCTTAATGCATAGTAAACTGACTTCAAACTTGGTACAAAGATATTATAAACTCATGTGACCGCTATGGTTTACCTTTGTGTCACGTCTCTGTAATAAAGACAACTGATTTTGAAATACAGTTTATTTTTCGGAAGTTTAAACGCTTTGGAACAAAATGAATATCTTACTGTATACATTATCACTTTATAGAAAATGTAATTTACTAGCCTTATAAAACACGACAGATATATAAAACACAACACCATAAACTGTTTTAAAAAAGCTATTAAGCCTTAATAAATTAATTGCTAGATTATCATCCCCGCCTCCTAATTTTTATGCCGCTCCGACCATTTTTTATTTTCATAAAAATAATTTGAAAAAAATATATATTTTTTTTTTTATCAAAAAAACATCAAAAATTTTAAAATAAAAATAAAAAATAAAATACTCCCGCCCTCCCCGTTTTTAAGAAAAAATTGGATGATAATCTAGCAATTAATTTATGCTGGCCTTAACTAACATGTTTTGAAGTTGGAACTTGGAAATAATATTCAATTTTCTCCCATTTCTGCTCTTATATTTGTTATCTATTTCCTTACCCACAAATCGTTGTAATAAACCGTACAAAATAAATATATGTTACATCAGAATAATGACGTCAACGTATATATTTATGACGTCTTGCAAACATACAAGACAGGGTCAGGGTAAGAGTTATATTTGAAGTGAGAGATTAACAGGTTTCATTCCTGGTTCATACTTTATGTGTGTACTTTTAAACTGTCTGTGAAATTTTGGGCGATAAACACGCATTAAAAAAATACTCGAGGAACTATCATTAGACTGAAATGAATAGGAGAAGTTTATCCATGTGGGATAGAAATATTTCACCCGATGGGGCACAAATACGTCAGGGAACTCGGCAGTGCTTCGTCGCTGTATGTAATTTTGACCCCTTGGGTGAGATATTTAAATTTCACATGGATACGCATGATGGATTCTTATAAACTTTTTGTCAATTATATTTCTTCTTTATTTAGTACGTGTTCTAAATTTCTTATCCAAATATACTTGTAATTAGATGTAAGGGAGATAAAAAGATTTGTTTTTGAAATTTTTTATCACCTTATTAAAACTGTCTGAATGGAGTTATATTGCAAAGTAAGTATTTGTTTTATTAAATGCGAAGCATTTCCAGTTTAAATGATATATTTTTGTTTTTACTTACACACCATTACTACATTCATCAATTATTACTTTTGTAAGCTTTTAAATTGAACAATTATTAAGATTTTCAGCTTTACAAAAAATGAATGAGTTCAACAGCATATACAGCGAAGTGGCATAAAATCTAACAGCTAGCGAGAGAAAAAAACAATATTTTCTCTTTCTTGTATGTCTAATTAAGGGCGTTTACAAATTTATGTTAAACAAATTATCCACTTTAACTCTTTTTTTATGTTCCCCCTTATTTTGCATAATAATACCTGGTCACAATGTAACCAATCGGGTGCATCAAGTGTTTAGTTCTTTGTTCTACCCATATGCAAGATTTATAACTATAGTCTGAGCCTACATAACTAATGCGTTTACGCTGATTGATTCTGAATCGATTGAGAAACAATTGCTCTATAATAACAACTTATACAAGTTCATTTCAGTTTCGCGATAGAATTAGTTTTAGCGCAGCAGGGTCAAACCCGTGTTGTTTATTTTAAACTGATTTTGTATAAACATACAATTCTAATGACTTTATAAAAAATGTGTATTGGTAAGATATGTATCTTCTGTGCATATAATCATATAAATTGATGATAAAATTGTTGCAATAAAAATAGCGATAACAACAGTTAATCTAGGTCAACTCATAGCCTGCAATATGTGTCTGTTGATAAAATTAATGATCTAGTTATAATCTAATCGTAAAAATTTTTGTTACGAAAAAATTAGTGCCCTTGGTGCAATGATGTAAATTGACAATGTTTGAAACTTTAGTGAAACTGTTATTATTTTGCAGAAGCAAAATGATTTTTTCTCGAAATTGTTCAATACTGCAAATATCATAATTAATCTCGATAAAACTTAAGAATGCTTTTTTTTAGAAATGATGATGATTTGCTCAATCATGAAAATTGATATTTGAAATAATCAAATTAAAATTGTATCTGCATATACGGGTAAATATCCAAGTGTATACATGAGTATGCATCTAACCAAGCACAAAATGTATATTTTAATGTCAACGCTGGTTTGGGCAGTTGAGTCAGTTTTTAATTTTACACGTGTGCTTTTAAACTCAATCAATGTTGTCGATTGTGTATTCATAGCTGACTCGATAAAGATTGATGAAAACATAATATGTGCCTAGTTAAAAGATGTGGTTACGGTTAGTAAAGAAGTTGATCACATTGACCTACTAGAGTGTGTCAAACGGGGAGTAAAGGTTGGCTACACTCCTGTTTTGACCGCGGATGCAGTGAAAATGTGTAAGCCTCATGTCTTAACGATTATATATGTTATACTTTACTTATACACTATAGTAGCAACAAATACATGATTTGTAAGAAACTTATAATCAAAATAGTTTGTATTGGGAAGAAACGAAATTACAAACAAGTGAAATAATGTCGAATATTAAAATACTATTAAAAAGTACAACAGGAAAATATTTGTTTTCTATCCTTTTAAAATATAACATGTCTATTTACCTGAGATATCAACCTGAAATAACGTGTCGACAAAATGTTGATTGTACAAACATAAGCATACTTATCCTTTACCCGACATTTTTCTAACACCCACGCTCATATTCACATTAAAGCAAATTTACGCTGTTTTCAATATTATGCTTTAAAGGGATTATATTGGCATATTACCGGCAATTCCCTGTCCTAAATACACACGCCCAGCATGAAGATACACTTATAACTTAGAGACATACGCGTCTAAAGTGTCTAATTGCATAACCTCTTTATTACAAACATCGGGTTTCTGAAGCCACGTTTTTGTTTTTATTTACATTCACCATTTTCAACAAACCGCTTTAATCATCAGACAACATCGTAAAGACTCGTTCCCGATCTCGTTTTCGAGGTTTTGTTCGGGAAGTTTACGGAGTTCAATGTAAACATTGCAATACTTTATTGCGGGACGTATTAAAGTTTTGGCCAATATTCAATTACTGATAATTTGATAACTTTCAAATTAATAAAGGTTATACGTCTATACATAAACATTATTTTGTGCATGCTGCATACAGGAAAAGTCTGGATTAACAGCGTTTTTGTGTTACTTGCCAATATAATCCCTTTAAATGTAGTCGTCTGAAATTATTTTTATTCAAATTGAATAGTATATACTTTGTATCGAAACTAAAATATTCGTGTTACTTTATCGGAAAGTGAAATACGTTCAGATTGATTTCAAATGTGTAGATTCAAAAACAAAACTACCAAATGTTGAAGTAAAACCATTATCTAAAAGTTGCAGTATGTGAAGTGTTCATACATTAATTAATGACTTGCTTCATAGATTAAATAACTTTTTGAAAAATTTATAGAGGGTAACTTACTATTTAATGGACACGTCCGACGTGTAGATAGCAGATGGCTATGTGCACAACATTTTAAAAGCCGACATTTATCAACTGATTTTTGTATATTAATGGTTATATTTTATGAATCATAGAAAAAGTTAAGCATGATGGTGACTTAATGGTCACGTTGTTATTGTTAAAGGAAAGTTTATGTATTATTTGAGTTTGTATTTAAAAAATGTATAACCATTATAATGAACACTAGCTAAACCCTTTTAATGAAAATGTCATTTACTCAATCAGTTTAGTTGTTTTAAACAGTTCCTGTATTCATGCACGTGTTCTATTTGTTCAAAATGGAAACGTTAGATATATGAATTTCTATATTGTAAGAAAATCTCATATGTGTGGTAAAGGACAAACCCTTGAATAAATGTCAAAGTGCATTGTTGTAATCCAGTCACCGACTTTTTTTGTAACGAAGCAATCTACTAACGTACTAAAGAGGAAATTATGATACGTATAAAGTACAAATACAGAGTGCATAGACAATTGATTTTAAACCTTGTTGCTTTTAAAAGCAATTGGTTTCAGGTAAATACTTTTATAAACATATTTCATTTTCTTAAGCCTGATTTTTAAGGGTCCTCCTTGGCCGAGTTGTCTAAGATACCGTCTCAAGATCACTTACACATATACGGTCGTAGGTTTGATTCCTACTCATTCTGAGGTCTTCCTCCATTCATAAAACTGCATATGCCATATATTACCTGAAATGTGTTGAAAATTGCGTTAAACCCCATTACAAATTTTGATAACGAAATAGAAACAGTGAAATAGGAGAGGGGCTACTACTGATTGTTAGTTTTATACTTATTGAATGTCCGGATTTATCTGATAATATAGATGCAGACATAAAATATTATGTTTGTCATATTGCAAAAGCAGCCTTTAAATACTTTTGTATCCATCTTGTTGACCTAAGCTTATGCTCTTTGATTGATTAGGCAATCAGTATAATCATGGCATACATTTCTTCTTGTTCTTCTTGTTCTTCCATATACTGAGCTTGGTTCTTGAAAGTACGTACGTAGCTCAACGAAACTAGGCGTGGTGGTGGTGCACAGAAGTCTCAAATGTTAAAAATCTAAAACAATATACAGTAGTCATGTCTGATGAATAAAGTGTCTGGTTACACCACCAGGAGTGACCTGAAGGCATCCAAGGTAGGCACAGATACCGTGCTGGCAGGAAGAAGATTCCATTCGCGCACTGTCCTTGGGAAGAAGGAGTTCGACAGTATCTGGTCTTTGATACGCTCCTGGAATAGCCTATGTTGTCCTCTGGTACGCGCGTCGCCGCTTTGGAGGAACTTGTTTGCGTTGATGTCTACAAGATTGTTACGGATCTTGTACATCATGGAGAGCCGGCTGTGATTTCGACGCTGTTCAAGGGGATCCCAGTTCAGTTCTTTAAGCATGTTGGAGATACATCCTGGGGTCTTAGTCGAATAGTCGTTGAAAACAAAACGGGCCGCTCGGCGCTGAACCTGCTCAATAGTGTTGATGTGGTTTAGCTGGTATTGGTCCCAGACGGTGGCGGCATTCTCGAGTTTGGGGCAGACCATGGCTTTATAGGAAGCTTCCTTGACAGGTGGCGTGCATTCCCTCAGGTTTCTGCAAATGAACCCCAGAGTCCGACTGGTCTTGCTCGTGATGTTGCCTATGTGTTTCTCCCAGGTGAGGCTTTCTGTGATGGTGACTCCAAGGTATTTGCTTGCATCCACCACCTCAAGTGTGTGGCCATGGAAACTGTATGTGGTGTCGATGATTTTCCGACATCGAGGGGCGATCCTGATGACAGTGCACTTAGTGGGGTTGAAGCTCATCTGCCATGTCTCTTCCCACTTTTCCTGTGCTGTGAGGTCTTCCTGGAGGAGCTGTCTGTCATGGTCATTCTCGATCACCTTGAAGACTGCGCTGTCATCAGCAAACAGTTTGGAGGATGACGACTTGATCATATCTGGGAGGTCATTAATGAAGGCTAAAAACAGTAGCGGAGCGAGTACTGTCCCTTGTGGAACACCGGAAAGTACGTCTGCAGTTCTTGACTTGGCACCATCAAGGAAGCCTTGCTGCTTTCTGTTGAATAGAAATGACTGTATCCATCTCTTGATGTTTCCCCTTACACCGTAGTGGTCCACATTGTGTAGTAGCTTTGGCAAAGTCCTGTAGAATGACATCTACCTGTTTCCCTTTGGCTGTGCTGGAGGCGATTTCCTGGATGGTTGTTAGGAGTTGAGTCTTGCAGGAGAGTCGCTTGCGGAAACCATGCTGGTTGTCGCTCAGGACGTCGTACCAGGACGTCAAAGTGTTGCATGACATTACTATGCACTATATGCTCCATTAGTTTGCACGTTATGGACGTCAAGGACACTGGTCTGTAGTTGGATGCTAGGTGGTGGTTTCCTTTCTTGAAAAGAGGGACTACGGATGCCTCATTCCAGTCCTGAGGTACCTCTCCTAGGTCGAGGGATAGTTGGAACAGATTTGCTAGAGCTGGGGCTAGTTCTGTAGCAGCTGCTTTCTTGATGAAGGCTGGAATCTCGTTTTGGCCAGTGGCTTTCTCGGTCTTGAGATTCATCAGCAATTTGTGGACCCCTTTCCAGTCAACTGTAATGTTTGACATTGATGATATTTCACTCTGACCCATGTCTGGAGTGAAGGTGGTGTTTTCACGGGGGAAAGCAGAGACAAATTGCTCGTTGAGAATGTTCGCTCTAGCTTCATTGTTGCTTTGGAGGTAACCGTCTTTATTTTTCAGTGGCGCAACACCAGTGGCTTCCTGTCCTTTACTTTTGACGAAGGCCAAGAACTTCTTAGAGTCGTCTTTGAAGTCATGGCTCACCGTGTCCACTTAGTACTTCTTGTTGGCCTTTCGTATCTGGTATTGTATTTCTTTCTGTAGGCGCTTATACCTGTCAAGGTCCCGTTTCTGATTGGAATGCCTCGCTTTCTGATGTGCTCGTTGTTTTTTCTACGAATCAATCTGTTGATCTCAGTATTCATCCATGGGTATGTATTTCTAGATGTTGTCATTTTCGACGGGACACGCTTTTCAATGGTAGTTTTTATATTTTTGACTTTAGTCTAGCTCAAGAGTCTTCTATGGAGAGGTCATTCAGGTTGGTTATACTCGATTTTAATGAAACATATAATGTGGATCTTTCTAGAATCAAGCACATGTATTGCTCTGTAATCTAGTTATTGATTCAAATGACAACACGCATGTAAAAGCTCTTAGAATACTAATATATGATTTACTCTTATTTGATATCGAATAGTATGACAGAATCAAGCAGGAAAAGGGGGAAATTTACCTTTATGTTTTTATAAGTTTCGTTTTGAATGAAACTGTTTTTTTTTTTGTAGATATCTAACTAGTACTCCACTGCAGGCGCAGACATTGGTTTGTTTGTGTTTGTAGATATTTAACTAGTACTCCACTGCAGGCGCAGGCATTGTTTTATTTGTAGATATTTAACTAGTACTCCACTGCAGGCGCAGACATTGTTTTGTTTGTAGATAATTAACTAGTACTCCACTGCAGGCTCAGGCATTGTTTTGTTTGTAGATATTTAACTAGTAATCCACTGCAAGCGCAAACATTGTTTTGTTTGTAGATATTTAACTAGTACTCCACTGCAGGCGCAGGTATTATTTTGTTTCTAGATATTTAACTAGTACTCTACTGCAGGCGCAGGCATTGTTTTGTTTGTAGATATTTAACTAGTACTCCACTGCAGGCGCAGGCATTGTTTTGTTTGTAAATATTTAACTAGTACTCCACTGCAGACACAGGCATTGGTCAGTAAATGGGATAGCTAAACACATCAAATATATTTCTACAGTCTCATTTGTTATTTTATACATTCATTATGAATGTGCAATTTTTATGCATTACACAAAAAATGCGTTCTTTATACATAAGAAACCATATGTTCAACAAGAGGCAGAACATTCAAAGAGCACAGAACTAGTACAACTGCCAACAAGATCAATACATATAAGTATTTATTGTAATGGATTTATCATTAAATAAAATACAAACATACAGAATATGCGTCAGTAGCAAAACCATTCCTTAGTAGTTTAAGTTGAACAATATGATGCCTCTATTTTCGAAGTTACATGCGTTAGTATCACTCATTTTTTTAAATGGGGTTGAAAGCAATTTTCAAAACATTTCATGTTATATATGACATATCCAGTTTTATTGGTAGATGTAAACCTCAGAATGAATCTGAGTAGAACTAAAACCATTCTCTCTTACAGTTTATTTTCCAATGCCAACACAAATTAATCTCTCTCTCTCTCTCTCTCTCTCTCTCTCTCTAAACATATAACATATAAACATAAAACAGTGTATATAGGGTATAGTAGAACCTGCATATCCTAAAATGATATTAAGTGAGTTCAGTTTTATATTATTGTTTGAACCATGACCAATATGTCCGATCGACCGTCTAACTATTTGTGTTCTACTACTTACAACACATTGATAAAACAATTATCTAATTTAACTATAATTACACATTCAACTAAAAATATATAAAAACTAACAGTAATGACTAATATTTCAGTGATTTCAAGTGTATTTGTAATACAATAGGATACCATTATATTAGCCTACAAGAAAATTCACTGTAATTAGTAATAATTTTCTGCTTTTACCTGAACAACTGAATATAAGTTGTCCCTTTCTCTTATCTATGAATTAATTGTTCTGGCCAGTCATATAGTTAATATGTACATGGTAATTCATGTGATATATTTAAGAACCGTTCCATCAATTTATCCTAGAAAATCGATACGTGTCATTTTTGTATTCCCTGTATTTTTGTCAACAACCTTGACTTCTATTTCTGTCCCACCAAAGCTCATACGTGCACCGACTTTTCGATTCTTGCCGCCTGTTGTATCAGGAATATCAATTGTAAGATTCCCTAATCTGTAACAGCTGTCGTCGGTCACAAAGTGTGGATCTATTTCAGATGATCCATAAAACGTAAAGTTTATATATGTCTGGTCATCGGTAAGAGGTGTGTATACTCGTTCCTCTTGCTCTACTCCAACTTGTACCTTTTCTCCAACGCGAACGTGTATATCAAATATATCTTTGCATCTAATATTTCCATCATAATATAAATCAGTTTTACCAGGTGGATGAGTACACGCATCGCTCTTGATATGTGTTGTACCTGCTCCATAAGTGTACTTGCAGACCCGTTCGGCAATTGTTTCTGGACTGTGTCCATAGATAACGGCGCCTTTCAGAACAGCTAACCCGGCTTCGTTCGGGATGATAATCTTCATATTTGAAAACTTGTTTTTGACAAACTCTTGTAACATCGGTGAATCTGAAAATCCACCAACCATGACAATGGCAGAACACCCGCGGACTTCAGGTTTTCTCAACAGATTTGCAACGTAGTCTAAGATGCTACCCACTGCACCGTCAAAGAACTGTTTGAAGATATCCGCTTCGATTCGAAGCTTATCGCCTTTCATTGACAGCCGATTTCCGTAAGTGGTTTGTGGCAACACATCCTTTAATATGTCACCCGTCATTTCAGTAAACAGCTCTGCCAGTACAGTAGGTACCCTGAAAATAATTTTGCCATCCTTGTTTGGGCTGATATCTCGCTTCTTTATTTCAAAATCTCTGAACATTTCAATGTAATCTTCCATATGTTTGTCTTTGAAGTTGTTCATCACAGATTCGCCTATATAAAATACACATAATACTCATAATTAGTATAATACGTACAGAAGAAATGTTACCCCGTTTGAAACGGTCAGGAGCAAAGATCGCCAATTGGGAATTTAAACCTCGGTAACTGGTGCATCCAGTCTGGCTCTCCCCTTTGTCCCAAGTAAATATCCATATCCTTCCAAATGAATTCTAATGAAAACGGCAGTATGGACATGTAAAACGAGTAACTGCTCGAGAAGATACAATCTGTAGTATAAAATAATTATGCTGTACGCAGATCTACCCGCTGATCTTATAGAAGTCAAAACAGCATGGTAACAATTTTAAAAATAAAACAAGACAGAGATAAGGCAATAGGAAAAAAATGTGACACCATTGAGTCCTTAAGGGGGAAATCATTATAGCCAACTGTAATAGGAGCAATCGCTCTATGATTTTTTCTTATTAGTTTTCTTTTTATTCAAAATATTTCTTCACAATATATATCAATACTCATAACTGTAAAATCCATAAATAAATAGCACCTAAAATGTTACATGATAAGTATAGTGTTTTAAATACTGTCTTTCAAATTGTTGTACTGTTTCTGTTTCGATTAAGCAAAATATTTTTATAAGCTAAGATTATAATAAACATTGTTTTGAAACGTAATTGTAGTGCATTGTGGCGTTTACCTACTTTGGTTAGATAATGTATTAGTATTTCATAAAAATAATGAATGAACGAAAGGTCGTTATTTATCTTAAAAAACTCACTGACAACTGTTCCTTGGTGCACACAATACACTTTATATCAGGAATTTTATAAATTATGTGATTTAAAACGGTATGACCGGTATCTGAAGGTATTTCTTTTATAAAGATAGAAACAATATATTTATGAATGACAATCATTTTGAATTTCGAGAATACTCATGACCATTCATGGATTTTTAATGGCGGATACCTCTCTTAAAAGTGAATAAACCGTGTTTTAAATCTATATTTACTGATCAGTAATTTTAATATGCAAATTAGCTGCTTCTAAAGAAAAGTATGGTCTATTTTCAGATTCAATCGCATATACTCGGCAGAGTTCGTCATTCTTTAATCACTGTATTAGAACGGTCGCTAAATATGTGCAAAGATATAAAGACATATCTGAACACGTTCCCCGCAACATCCTTAAGCGTTCGGAACTTCCGGTCATCATCGATGATACAATATATAAAATCATTGAGTACGTTATTGCACGGGTCAGGTCTAATTCAAATATCGGCAATAAAATCGAGTTTAAATGTATGTTTTAGAAATAAACAACGGTACTTTGCACCTGATATGATCGAGATAAACATAATTTATATTACGATAATATTTATACATAAATAAGCAACCAATATTCCCGTCGAAGTTATATTGACTGCAAAATGCTTTAGAAAAACTTACCGACAAGTTTAATGATAAACTGTTTGAAAGCGTCATCCACTTTTGTGCCACCCCAGGCCCCTCCGCTGGCTTTGTGTAACTCCTTTAAACGATCGTTTTGCAACACTTCATGGACCGTAATGTCAACAGTTCCGCCTGAGGTATATGTATTACATGTAGTATGTCATATTTGTTTTAAAACATAAACTTTTTCCAAAGGTAAGTAGTATTTGTTTAAACATGTTTTATTTGAACTTTCATTACAATCATTTATGAAATACACGAACACATTTTGACTTTAGATAGTTAAAACAATAATGCTTTAAATTGAATATGAAAAAGACATGAATAATGCCTTTTATAGATATATATATATTCAAGCAATCTCTTTAATATTTCACATGGATGCGAGTAAATGGCGTTAATATTTAGAAGATGAACAGTTAAATGGACACATGATAAATTTACTTAAACCTCGTTCTGAAAATCATGAATTTGCGTGATGCAAATATGAAATTAAAATAAATCGATGTGTGTGCAGCCTTTTAATTTTGTTTCTATTTTCAAACATGCTTACGGATGGAAGGCATTACATTTCATATAGTAGTAGTCAAATAAGGCAGAATGTATAACACATTTCTTATTATTTTCAGTTTGTATAGGTATGATAGAGAAAATAATCTAAACAACATCATACACATGCACATGATGCCGTTCTTGTAAGATAATAGTAAAGCATTTTTTCATGTTTATACTTTGTCTCGTCTTATGATATAACGACGGGGGAAGAGCGAGGTTGGGAGCACCTGTTAACCAACTTTAGGCTCCCCGGCGGCGTAATTTGTTACTGACCGTTACAAGGCGGTGACCCTTTATTGTCACTTTATCTAATAGTGTACTGTCCTTATATTGATATGTTAGCTGAGTTCATGCTACTTATGTGCCTGTATCCTTAAATGATAAGTCTCCTATATATTTTATTTTCTAAATAGTTTTGATTCATACTTTCAAAACTAGCTTGACTAAAAATATTGATTTATCAAAGTTAATTCTCAAAACTTGAGTTTGAGTTAGTAATACTTGTTTATGTTTAATATACCTTTTCATAATCATTGTAATGTTTTGATAGGTGTAAATAGTGATACGATGCGTGAACACGAGTATAACTCTATTTTAAATTTCCACGTGTTCCTTTAAACGCATTCTAAAAAAATAGAGATTTCTTAAACATTCTAGTCTGCGTGATAAGCGGAACATTGCAGAATAAAACTATAGTACGAAGTAATTACCTCCGGCATCTAAAACAAGATACTTTGTTCCCGGTTTAAATGTTCTTAAGGAGAATCCTTCTCCTCCGCTTTTCTCAACATGTAGATGGCGACAGTAGAGAGAAGCTGCTTCCGGTTCAAGGGCGATTGTGAGTTTGTCTCTTGGTATTCCACGCTATAAAGAATGTACAATTTTCATATAGTTAACACTTGTAATATTTAATCATCTATTAAGGTAAACTTTCTCAAAACATTTTAGATTAGATACACAAAATATTTTCAATTGAAATATGAAAAAGTAGTAGGAAAATGTAATGAATTAGTGTGAATAATATTTAAATCTTTTCCAATTGCTTAATATATAGATGCAATTATTAAATGCTTATCATCATAAAAGTACAACAGTTACCCCCGGTGGAAATTCGGCAGCCTCTCTCATAAACTGCTTGGCCGCATCGCTCCAGATAGCGGGTACAGTAAGCACCCAGTGGATATCTCGGTCTGAGAGCTCATCTTCAGCAATGCGATTCTTAGACATCTTTATCAAGTCGTCTCTCAAATGTTGGATACACAGGGAGAAAACTTTTTTTGCCGGATATTGCTTCCCACTTGCGTCTTCTATCTTCGTATTTCTGTTCAGATTCTGATAAAATACAGTTTATAAGAAAAATCAAACATAGCAATTAATCAACTTTATTAATAGATACTTGTATAAGTAATACATACATGTATTTAGGTGTTGTATACTTTAACTTTAAAGGGAGATCAGTCGTCCAGTTTTCTTGCAAAAATATACACGAGTTGTTTGGTTTGTACTTCATAACTTGATAATACTGTCGTTTAAATTCCTAGGTTGGTACATAAATATGCATTGCGTTGGGGGTGAACATAAAATATCGATCCAGTAGGGCAAAAGGTATCAAGAAGCACATGTCAACTTGGAACGAGTTATTACAAAGATTAATCTAGATTTAAATAATAGTTTACATTATCTCCTACTTATATGATCGTGTAAACTTACGCCTTCTTCAAACAGCAGCATTTTAAACCTTTTGAAAAACCACCACTGTTTGTGCTGACCCACTTCCGCGAGTTCAGCATACTTGCTTTCAGCTTCGTACCCAAAGGAATGTAAAGTTTCTCCATCTTGATTAATCAATGCACACGTTGGTCCTAGACAAATAAAGAGGATATGATTAAAACAATGGTATGCTTGTCTCTGAACCTTTAAAAACTGTTCTGTTTTGCACGTGATTTTGGTTGATGCGGAATTATATAATTGAAACAGAGTAAATGTAAAATCTGAATTAATTTTAAAAAAAAATATTACAGATACCTAAATGTTAAGACGTATGAAGTTTTCTGTAAATATATATTGTAGTGAACTGCTAGTTCACTACAGTACATATAATATACAGAAAACGTCATGCATAAAATATACACAAACAATCCTATACCCAGTTGATTGCACGGGGTTTCATTTCTGGTCTGCCTTAACGTACTTTATCATTCATTATTGATGTGAATATTTTTAATTTTTATTATCTTTTAAAAGTACAAACCTTTCATGGACACCAGCTGACCGCCAGACCATTGTTTCGATGATACTTTAACAGGATCAGCATCGAACTCATGTTTGAACGAAAACGCCCATCCTGAATATGTGGTCCCAAAATCTATTGCAGCTACCAGTATGGAGCTGTCCTGCATCTTCGCTCTCTTTGCAGCCTGAGTTGATCAACAATTAAATATTTAATTCTCACTTTCATAGTTTATAGAATATATGTATTTAGAGCATTTCCATTAGAAATCATTATTTTTTGTATTTTTTGATAAAACACCTTGTTGATCCGGACTACTTTTTAAAATTTCCACTTATGAATTCGTACGCGAATAGTTAAAATTTTCATTCATATAATTATTTTACCTGTGGGGGCGTTTGAAACTGATAAAAATGTGTTTGTCATCAGGATTGGAAATATAAGGATATACTTCATTTTATTTATTTGTTTCGAGTTTATATGCATGTTTAAAGAATGTCGATTCACGCACACACCGAATAAAGTCCGAATAATATACTATCATTATGATGCATTTTGAGTAGCATCACATCTTTGAATATCGCTGATAACTCAAGTAATCGTTTTGAACAGAACTTTAATGTTTCATGTTTATAATATTACATAAATATTTGTCAAGTAAAGTCACTAACATTGCTTGTCATTAAAGTGACTCATAATTTTTGTTCGGTATTTCTTATATAGCTATACATCGTTTATATATCCTAAAGTGATGAAATAAGCAAAGAAATATTTTGATCATGTTCTAAACGCATATGATACTTGCGTAGTGTTTTTAAGTTAGAATTAAAATGCAAAGTAGTTACTTTTCGATTTCAAACAAATTGCCTTCTCTTATTTAAACATGCGTTTCCCTCCCACAATGTATCATATTACGTACACACTGTGACATCGACATTTTGTTTAACTTGCCCATATAATACTATACCTACCATTGTATCAAACTTCCTGTTCAGTAGTTATACTCCCGTTACAGTGATCACTCCCTATACCTGAAGTAGACATTGAAACCAAACCAATATAATGTAGTTTGCATTGTGCCAGTGTCAAATAGCATAACAAAAACATCAATGAATTCTATAAACCGATTCAGCTATTTTAAAACTACGTCATTCTATTTTTAGATGGAACCTTCCGTATTAGGGGTGTTTGTAGTATTATAGCAGATTTATCTGTTACATAAACTATAAAATAAACTAGATGTCAATATTAAGTGTGCTGTACTACTGTCTGTGTTATAGCTTAGTGGTAACAGTTTGAACTGTCAATCCAAATGTCGCGAGTTCGAGCCGTTTCTATGTTGAATTATTTTTTGCAATTTAATTTGCCATTATAGTATGAGAGTGTATTGATATATAATATTAACTGTGTTATAGTTTAAACATATTTTATTGCCATATAAACACAAATTACAATATATATCATGCATATAAGTCATATAAAATTGAAGGCAAAAGGGTATGGCCACACGTTTTCTCAATATTAGATACTGCCATTCCCTTTTAACTTTATTTTGCAATTTTAACGATGGTTAAGGTATATTATATTCATGGCATGTAAATATGAATGACATTAAGTGTAATAAAAGAGAAAATACACACACACACACACACACACACACGCACGCACGCACGCACACACGCATGCACATATGAACGTATATTGAGGTATTGAAACTGAAAAGCGGGAATCAGAGTATTTTTATGATTCCATTTATTTATTTTTTTTTAAATGAAATTAAATATGAAATTATTTGAAAATACACACACACACACACATGTACACACATATATATAAAGCTGGTTGGTCACTGATATTCATGCGATCGGTCATGTCACAGTGTGATAGACTGTGTAATACTATTGTCCGTTAAAACAACTACATACTTAATAAAATGCAACGTTTTTGTGTAAAACTCAACGTTCGGGGAGGAAATTTACTTGCAATGTTTTATTCATATGCACACGTATATAACGTCAGCTGTACATAATTCGTAGCAGCAAGTCGGCACCGGCATCGGATGCCACTCGGAAGCAACGATCATACAGAATGCTTTTAGATGATTTTGGCGTAGGTGTGGTGAGACGCTGTATACAGGCAATGTATATAGAATAGAGGTTTCTACCAACACTTACAAAATTAAAACAGTACAATCTGATACTATTATGGCAAATTAAATTGCAAAAAAAAAATCAACATAGACACGGCTCGAACTCGCGACATTTGGGTTGACAGTTCAAACTGTTACCACTACGCTATCAGAACAAACTAGTACAACACACTTTATATTGATATCTAGTTTATTTTATAGTTTATGTAATAGATAAATCTGCTATCATACTACAAACACCCCTAATACGGAAGGTTCTATCTAAAAATAGAATGACGTAGTTTCAAAATAGCTGAATCGGTTTATACACTGTGTGCATTCACAAGTATATTTAAGTGCTAATATGTGTTCGTAAATCAACCTGATCGTCTTAGGCTGGGTTTCGTCCAAATATCTAACAACTAATCACATATTTGCCTTGTATTAACTCGTTAAACTTTTACCTCTGCAAAAGAAAGAACACATTTTTGCCTTGATGATCATTCTATGCTGCTTTATACAGTTACACTGATTCAATTTAGCTCGATTGTGAAAAATGTAAAGAGCCTATATGCATCGCTCTCGAGTACGTGTCCTGGCTAGAACCAGTGTTGTTATTTTGTAAACGCCTTTGGAAAGATGTTGAGATCGAACTTACGACGTCTTCCGTAAGAGGTCAAAACTTTATCCACTGCACTACCGCTCCACTTTATATATTTTTCAAAAACATTACACTCCATCTTGAAAATAGGCATATGGTAAAATCTTTTTAAGATTATATTCCGAATTGTAAGTATAATGTGCACCAAGAGATAAACACACGCCTGTCAAGTCACAAAGGAGTATTTGTATTCTTTGTAAGTGCACGTGCGTTCCTTTTCATGTCTTAAAATAGAAATGATATACTGGTTATTTGCTGAAACGATCAAGTACACTTATGTTAAATAGATAGTGTCGTGATAAAATATCCAATTAAATGACGAATTTCAATTATGAATGAATGATATTTAGCTTGTTTTTGATTATATAAATGTTACAGTTATGCGTATCAGCTTGCAATTAAAAAAAAAATGAAAGAAAAAGTTAACCATATACTGTTATTGAAAATCGTTAATATTACTTGATATGATAGTTCCTTTAAAATAATTGGCTTTAATTAATGCCATCATAAACAATCAAAAAATGCATGCAGTAACATTTGCAAAGATTGATGATATAAAATGGCAGAGGGGGGGGGGGGGGGGGGGGGGGGCAGCTAATCCGCAACTACTAAATGCAGCAGCTAGCCCGCCACTACTGAACGGAACAGCTAACCTGAACGGAACAACTAACCCGCCATTACTGAACGGAACAACTAACCCGCCACTACTGAACGGAACAGCTATAAACCCGCCACTACTTAATGGAACAGCTAATCCGCCACTTCTGAACGGAACAACTAACCCGCCATTACTGAACAGAACAGCTAACCCGCAACTACTAAATGGAACAGCTAATCCGCCACAACTAAACGGAAAAACTAACCCGCCATTACTGAACGGAACAACTAACCCACCACTACTGAACGGAACACTACTGAAGGGAACAGCTAACCGGCCACTACAGAACGGAAAAGCTAACCCGCCACTACTGAAGGCATAGTGCCACCATTGCAAAAAGGAAGTGCTTCCGTGGAGTAGTCGCATAATAGCGGTTATAAATAATCCTCAATTCTTCTTCTTTGAAAATGCAGTTT